>VDFB02086081.1:88495943-88635644 GCA_007258455.2 Sequoia sempervirens
TCACTCCGCAGGAGTATGCTATCACCACTGTCGACCTTGGTCCGACATCAAAAGGTCAGGAAGTAGAAGAGTTAGATAATTCCGTCTCGACCATTAAAGCGAGACTGGAAAAGGAAGTGACCAAGAAGAAAGAGTATAAAAGGGAGGTCAAACGTCTCAAAGAATACATACAACATTTGACCCAGCCGCTAGATCAAGGCAATGCAACTGTTCCTCCTCTCCTCAATTCATCACAGGAGATGGCTCAGGAAGTTGAGCATGGAATGGTGACAGCCAGGGAAGCGCAAGACTGGATGGCAGGTGAAGGCATGGAAGCTGCCTTGTTCATGGAGAGGTTGGCGCTTTCTTATGGACGAACCTCTTCGTTTCTTTCTAGGTTGATGGATATGGCAGAGACATGGGATGGTATCCCAGATATGCAAGAAAGGCTTATTCCGAGCCTTAGGATTTTGAAGAGCACTCCGAGGGAGGAGTTAGTTGATAAAAGGGTGATCGCTGCAGGGGCAGCATATGATTTTCATCACTGGTTTTGGGCAGTGACAATAAGAGAAGAAGTATTGGAGAAGGCGAGGATCGATGGGCTTGGAATTGAAGAACAGGTCAGGAAAATCCAGGAGAAGATGTGCATGATAACTACAGATGTGTTCGACCGTGAAGTCATCCAGGAGAACGACATGCAGTTAGAGAGACTGAAGCAAAAAGTTCAAGAAACTTTCTTCTCGACCACTGGACCGTTTTCGAAGCAGGACTTCACGAGAGTGGCAAGACTCTCATCCATTCGAAAGGAATTTGAGAAGCGGAGGCAGATTGGGAAAGTACCTTTGCCAGATGCGCTGAGAAGTTGGACGGACTAGAATTCCGGATCAGCATGTTACCTCCTGTCACGATGGACGAAGTCATTGCCGTAGTGTCCAGATTCGCCAAGCACAATGCCACTCAAATGGATAAGGGCGCCTCTCCTTGATTATAGCTGGAACTGCCACTTTTCTGATAGTTTTCTGATGGTTAACTCTTGTTGTTTTGGGAAACCCTAATTAGGGTTTGGTTGTAACAATCTGGGCCGTTAATCTTGTTTAAATCTCGGCCGGCTATTTCATTTTTGGAGCTCTATATAAACTAGTGCTCTCTCATTTTCATTTTGTGTGGAGACTTGTTATGTATATTGTCGCATTGAGACTATTTTGAATGATAAAAGCTCTTGAGCATGATTTGCCTTGAATCACTTCTTATTGTTGAATAGTAAGCGAGGTTACATATTATCTTCCACCATAGATTAGAATTAAAGTTAGCTTAGATAGAATTTGCTTTGAAAAGTTGTTAATTGAATGAAAGATTGATCGTATTGACTCATTGGTGAAGTGTAGCTCATACTTTCTTCAGATGGATGATTTTCATCCGATGCGTAAAGTTAGCCTGAGCTCCTAAGTGTGGAAGCCTAACTTCAACCTTACCCAAGGTTTGAATATCATTCTCACAACCCCTTTGAAGATCGCACCCATTTTGCGTATGTTGTCCAACAGGAGGCGAAACAAAATGTGGTTTATTTCGCTTCACCAAGTCCTTACTGTCTCTTGATTTCTTAGGCTTAGATTAGACTCTCTGAACCCTATTCTTTTTGCCATTTTCTGAGATCCACTGAAAGTCTCAACTAAGAGTCATCAACGATACATTTCCTAAGTCCTGAATTTGCAAAGATATTCTTGCGTAAGTCCCCTTGTTCATTACCAGCAAATCACAACGACCACTGAACTTATCCACACGTCGAGACCCGACTAAAGAAACCTTGGAATCGCCTACGCGGTGGTTTTTCAAGAGAGGATAGAGTGTCTTTGGACATTTTTATTCTGAATGTTTGGTGGATGATAAAACACACACCAACACCACATATGCTGCTGCATTGTCAGTTATGATTTGCACCACATTTTCAAGCCCAACCTCCATGCACACTTGTTCCATCATTCTAGCCAAATTTTCTGCATTTTTTACTATGCTGGAGGCATCCACGGATTTCAAGAACACCACCTCATTTTTGCAAGAAACCAAAAAATTAATGATGGTACGGTTTTTTCCATCTGTCCACCCATCAGAAAGTATAGTGCAGCGATATTTTTTCCATTCTTCTTTTTGTTCTTCTATTGCTGCCCTTGCCCTTTCAGTTGCATTAGAAAGCAACTTACAAGTACAAAGTGAAATTAAGTACACAATTTTAATTTCTAAACAAAAAAATAGCTTAAATTAATCATAAAATAAACTTAAAAAACATAAATTAAACTTAAAGAATATAAACTAACCTCCCACTCAAGTCTTTGCACGAAGATGCCTTGTAGCCTTTCCCTGCAACTGTCAATGCGGTCACCAAATTTTGCCAGTAAGGTGAGCTTGCCACATTGAAAGGGATGTTGTTGAAGTACCAAAAATCGGCACAAGCAATATCTGCATGCTCATGCACCTCCTTATTCCACCCCATTGCCTCTAAAGAAGGTTGTGCACCAGGTGTGTTTCTAGGCACAAAAAAATCACCAATGTGTGAACTCGTGGTTGTGCCTGTAGGTGTTGATCTTGACCCTGGTAGTCTATTAGAGGTACTCGAATGGATGGAGGTGGTGGCGGGTTGCAGCGATTGCCTTCGCACACGTGGACCGCGAAGAGATCCCACTATGTTGGCTGCTATATCATCATCATCTGACAGTGACTCAAGGTTGACTGCAGCACCTTGAGAAGAAGCTATGGCAGCTTGCATTGCCGCTTTTGCCTTTGCTCTTTGCACCTTTTTTTCTTCTGCAGCGGAAAGTATTGCATTCATTTGTCTTTTTATTTCATCATTGGTGTTTAGGCACTCCTTAGCATCACGTCTAGGGATGCCTGCAAGGTGGTATTTGAAGCGATTGATGCCTCCACTGTATACATTTTTACACCTAATGCAATACACTGTTCCAGGTTCTGGTCCTTCATATGCATATTTCCAAGCAGGATCTCTAGCTCCTGCTGGACGAGTGCCTACATATTCCCCACTCGTAGGCATGGATGGGGCGGAAGTAGGGGTAGAAGCGGATTGAGAAGCCATTATCAATTAACCTACAAGTACACACACAAAAGTGAAAGCACAACTTGTTAGTTTTTTGATAAAATTTTTTAAAACAAGCTAAATTAGATTAAATCAACATAGATTACTTTAAATTAGTAATCTAAGATTCTAAACATATAGATTAAATCAATATAGATTACTAATCCAAGATTCTAATCATTTTCATAAAAAAAATTGGATTAAAAAAAAAAATTAATAAACTAGGGTTACAAAAAAATGTAAAAAATAGAAAATTACTTTAAATTAGAAACAAATTAAGCTAACATATGATTTTAAATATGTTTTCAACAAACAAGAAGAATCAAATTAAAAAAAACAAACTAGGGTTTGAAAAAAATATCAAAAAAATGAAAAATCAACAAAATATGAGAAAAAATTAGAAAAAAAGTGTCACAAATTCTTGTTTGGATGAATCTAAATCTTCTTTTCAACAATATAAATGTATTTAAATCTATTTTACAATTCATTCATGATGTTTTTTAAACATACAATCAACAAAAATGAAGAAAAATAAATAAAAAAGAAAGAACAAGCAAAAACAGAAAACCTACCTGGAAATCCAATTTGCCTTTGAAATCCGATGAAATCCTCCTTCAAATCTCGTCTCCTCAACGTAAAATCACTAAAAAATGGTGCAAAATGCTCTAAACTCTGTTTTTGCTTTGCCAAGAGTGAAAAAAACTCAAAAAAACCAAATGCAATGACCTTTTGGCCGCCGGTGGACTTCATAGCCTGATCGCGCGAGTTTTTTTTAAAAACTTGCCGTTTTTTTGTGAAAAACTCGCCAAAAAGTCGGCGAGTTTTTCACAAAAAACGGCGAGTTCTTCTCGCAAATACTCGTTTCAAAAAAAAACTCGCGAGTTTTTGGCGAGTTTTCCAACTATGGTCATGATAATCCATAGCAATTCACTTGTCATGGCATTCCATCACTATGAGACCACATTTCTTTGAGGCATTTTTTCAAAAGTTCACTGCCTTGTCTATGCTACCACATTCTTCATACATATCTAGCAAAGCATTTTATCAAATAGTTCACTGCCTTGTTGCTATGGCTAAAAGCCTAAAAAGGTGATTTCGAACAAAGCTATGGATGCACGGAAAAAATCTATCAAGCATAATAGTAGCAATATAGCATGAACCAAGGAATAGCAATGAACTGGTTGAAAAAATTGCCTCAAGAAATGTGAATCTCATCAATGATGGAATACCATGATCCTTTCCATGGCGTTCCATCTGTGAAAGTTCACATTTCTTTGAGGGCATTTTTTCCAAACAGTTCACTGCCTTGTCTATGCTACCACATTTTTCATACATGTCTACCAAAGCATTTTATCAAACAGTTCACTGCCTTGCTGCTATGGCTAAAAGCCTAAAACAAGTGCTTTTGAACAAGCTATGGATACTTGAAAAAAATCTATCAAAGCATAATAGTAAGCAACAAGCTATAGTCTCACGGTTTTTTTTCACGCGAAAATCAGCATGATTTTATTCACATTTTTTTTTTGGCAATTTTGCAGTTTGAAATTGAAAAAAATTGGGAAAAAATTGTTCAGCCTGTAGATTTTTTAAAAATCAGGATTAATCGGGATTTTTTGCAGATTATTGCTTCTGTGGTATTAGCTTCAAAATTTGATACTTCCTTAGCTACCTCTCACTATAGGTATGGTGTTGAAGTTCTTACCAGGCCTAACATTCTTGACAACATTTATAGTTGGCAGGTCTTTAATCATGATCAACAAATATATGAGTTCTTGAATTGCATTAATCATTTTGAGAATCAACTTATTGATTGACAACCTATGGTAGAAGAAAATGAAGAAGGTAAGGAGACTCTTTTTAGAAATGAAATTATTCAGCTCAAAACAAATACTATTCCAAGAGGTCTTGTTGCTTTAGAGAGAATGTTTGATAATGCTGACTGTTATAAAACAGTGAGTAATCTTGTGAGTGAGGAAGGTATAGGTGTAAACTTAGGAACTAGATGATCTATACTGGTAAAAAATTACAATCAATAGAGAAAAAAATGCTGATAGCACTATTGAAAAGGAACCAAAAATGCTTTCTATGGTCCTATGATGAATTGAAGGCTTATAGGGAAGATTTGTTCTAGCATACCATTCAATTGGAGCTTGGTACACAACCTTTTAGATAGAAGCAACATCCCATCAACCCCATTCTTGCCCCTCAAATGTAGAAGGAACCGATGAAGCTGAAAGGAGGTATAATCAAACCAATTAGACATTTAGAGTGGGTCTCTAACCTTGTTCCAGTAAGGGAAAATAATGGAGATATTAGGCTATGCATGGATCTTAGAAATTTAAATATCAAGACCCTCAAGGACAATTATTGATTGCCAAGTATGGACCATTTGTTGTAGAAGGCAACAGGGTTTGAGTTGATGTCCATGATTGACAGCTTCTTGGGATATAATCAGGTTATTCTAAAGGAATCTGAGGATCATAAAACAACCTTCACCATGCCATGGGTTCGAATGTTGTTTGGGTTGAAGAATGTTGAAGCCACATTCCAAAGAGCCATGGATGTTGCTTTTGCGAGCCTCAAATGAAATTATGGTTGTCTACCAAGATGATCTGACTGCATACTCCAAGGATTGAGATGATCATTGCAAGCATTTGGAGCTGATCTTCTAGAGATGTTTAGAGTATCGGATTTCTTTGAATCCCAAGAAATGTATTTTTGGCATGGAAGAAGGCAAGCTTCTTGGGCACATTGTGTCTAAGGAGGGGGTGAGGATTGATTCAAAATGTGTCAAAGCAATTAATCTCATCTTTCAACCCAAAACAGTCAACGTATTCCAATCATTCTTTGGGTAGATAAATTTTGTTAGGAGGTTCGTTCCTAACTTTGCAAAGAAATCAAAGGCCATTTCAAAAGTACTAAAGAAGGGACAATCATCAAGCTAGGACAAGGAGTTGAGTGGTTCCTTTGTAAAAATAAAGGATGCACTAAAGAAGGCACTAGTGTTGGCAAGCCGAGATCACTCTAAACAATTCCAATTATTTTCCTTTAATGTCCCCATTTTTGGTTTCTCTAGCATTGCGGTGGCTCTAACCTTCTTGATGAGTGTTAGTGCTGTCAAAGTGGTTATTTGATGTTGCCAATGAGCTCAATTTGTCTTGAGGACACTTATACCACTTTCTAAAGTGAATTTCGACTTCTGGTGTGTTCTCCAAGATTCTTGGAGGGAACATCTATTTATAGTAAGTCACCTGCTTAGGCCCAATTTTCATTATTCATCATTGGTATTGTTGTGACCTTTTTCACACATCGCCCCATTGCAAATGGGGACCCCCCCTAATTTTTGCTTTGTTCTGAACTTTTGGTTTGATTTTAGTTTGTTTTGTCGTTGTCTCTCTTTTCTACTGTCTGTCTTTCTGGGATGTGCCCATCTAATGTAAGATTTTGGCTAAGTCTAGAAATTAGGGTTTTGAACTTACTTTCCAATTTGAGGTCAAATGAAGTGAGTAATTGAGATTTGAGACTAACATTGATGTCAGTATGCTTCCAGCAGGTTTTCACAGAAATTTCATCAGATTCTGACTACTTACTATTTTTAGTAAGTGTGCAATTACAGGCAATCCTTCAACATTTTTGAGATTCCGACAGTCACACTGCGTCCAGAGCACATCAAGCAACTCATTGGTAAAATTTGAGCTAAAACAGACAACTTACTATTTTTAGCAATTCAGCTTCCGGAGCCAATTTCAGGGCTTATATGCAGAGTTTTTTGGCGCATATCTGGAGATTCCTTATGGGTTTTCAGAGACCTTCACGATGGTGCGACATGCAAAGCGAGATAATGACTTTCAGAATTCAGTCTTCCGAGGCTATTTTTAGGGTTTGCATGTCAAGGTTTTCTTTGCATGTCAGCATATTCTTTGTGGGTTTTTCGAGAGCTTCGTGATGATATGACATGCAAAGCGAGATAATCACTCCTTCAGGAACTTGCTATTTTTAGCAGGTGCGTCCTGGCAGCCGCCTCCCAGCACTTCAGAATCATGAGCTGATCGCAATGCAGCAGAAACGAGAACAAACGGAGATCATTTGATATGCATGTAGAACAAATTAGGGTTTCCAGCTTCGGGGCCTGAAAAGAGGGGTAAAAAGTCAGAATTTTCAAAAACCGGTGTAAACCATCGCGATCAGCATCTCTCAAGCTATCTGCTGATAAAATTTGAAGGCAAACGGAGCACTTACTATTTATAGTAAGTCATTTCAAAAATAGGCTAAAAATAGAAAGTCAGCAGCAGGCGTCGATGTCAGCAGGTAAGTCATGTGGTGAGGAGCGCGTCATTCGAATTTCAAGTCAAACGGAGTTGTGGAAGTCTCAGAAGCAAGTAGCTGCTATAAATATTAAGCCACCTCTAGAAACATGCTATAAATAGCAGATCAGCACAAAGCATCAGCAGGTACAGGTCAAGCAAGTGATGAAGACCCTATGGCGCAAATTTCAGATCAAACGGAGTTGCGGAGGATGGAAAATCAGACACTTACTATTTTTAGCAAGCCTGCGTAGAAGAATTAGGGTTTCCTAAATTCAAGGGCGAAACACGAAAGTCAGGCAGATGCAGCATCCAGCCGTGATCACCACCCTTCAGGCAATCGGCATGCAAAATTTGAAGGCATTCTGAGCAATTGCTATTTTTAGCAAGTTGCTAAAAATAGCAGGTACAAACAGATATCAGGCATCAATAGCACAAATGCATCCCGAGATTCAAAACAAAGCAAAATCCAGCCTTTTGGAGCTTGAAATTAGCTTTGCAAAATTGACAAACTTTCTAAAAATAGCAAATTAGGGTTAGCATGATCGAGTTGCCCTAAATCAGGCAAAGAGCATAAAATTCACTGAAATTGATAAATTTTCGAGTCCAGCCAGTGAAGAATGCCTTTAAAAGCTGAAGGTTGGTGGAAATTCTCTAAGCACTGGAAATTTGAAATTCACAGGCCAAATGCAATTGAAGAGGAGGTCTCGAAAATTTCTAAGTCCTTCAAATTTGAAGCTCAAGCCTCCAAATGCGCCCTTGAAGTTGGAGGAGACTGGAAATATTCTAAGTACACAAAATTTGATGCTTCCCATGGCAAATGCGCCTTAGCTTGTGAGATCAATTAGAAATTTTCCTAAGTCCTTGAAACTGGAAGCTCCATGGATGAAATTGCGCCCACCAAGTTGAAGAAAGAGCTTAAAATATTCTAAGTCCTTGAGAATGAAGGTAGACATGTGAGAATGCGCCCAAGGTATAAACTAGAAGGAGAGCCTGTGAAATGCGCCCATCACAAGGTGACTGTGCAAGGAAAGTTTCTAAGTGTCAAAATTGAAAGTTGCCCTTGCCATATGCGCCCAGGAGCTAAGGAGGCTAAGTGTTGAAATGTTTAAGTATGAAAATTAAAAGCTCACTCATGGATTTGCGCACAAGGCCATGAAGGTGGGTTAGAGACTAGAAATTTGCCTAAGGCATTAAAATTGAAAGTTCCATGGGTCAAATGCGCCCCTTTTGACTTGGAAAAATTTGTCTAAGTAGTGAAAATTCAAAGCTCCCCCTTGCATTTGCGCCTAAGAGCACATACCTCCATTTGCGCCCTTGAACTTGAAGTTAGTGGAAATCTTCTAAGTTGGAGCTTGACACTCAAAATGTGCCCCTGAAGAGAAGATGAAGGTGAAAATATTCTAAGTCTTGGCAACTAGAAGTTCCACCTCTTAAATGCGCCTAGTTTGAGGAGGGCTCGAAAATTTTACTAAGTGTGAAGAAATGAAAGTAGAGACTTTTAAATGCGCCATTGGAGGTAAAGTGTTTGAAAGAATTGAGTGAATGTTCAAAATGGTAGTGCAAGGTATGAAATGCGCCTAGCTTGTGAAGGTGCAAGAAAAATATTCTAAGTGTTCAAAATTTGAAGCTCTCCCATGTTGAATGCACCTGGCTTGAAAGAGGTAATATCAAAAGTTTAAAATTTTCTAAGTGTGGAAACTTGAGGTAGCACCTCTAAAATGCGCCCTTGCATGTGAAGAGACTAAATTTTTTTTTTTCCAAGCCTTGAAAGTTGAAGTCTCCAAATGCGCCTAGACTTGTGGAGAGTGATGGAAAAGTTTCTAAGTGTTTTAAATTTGAAGTGCACCCTCTAAAATGCGCCCAAGCTTGGAAGGATGACTAGGAAATTCTCTAAGTGTTGCAAATTGGAACCTCAGAGGGGGAAATGCGCCTTTGCCTGGAGGAGAAAATTGTTTAAGTATTCAAAATTGGAAGTTCATGGTGTAATATGCACCTTGACTTGTGAAGAAGGGAGTTTGAAAAATATTCCAAGTGTTGTAACTTTGAAGCCCAGCCTAGCAAATGCGCCCAAGGTGATGGAAAAATGAAGTAAAATGTGCTAGACATTGAACACAGGAAAATGAATGAAGTTGGATAGAATTTTCTAAGGCACAAAGGGTTTTCTCTAAAAAAAAAAAACATCCAAGTCTGATGAAGGTGTGAAATTTTTCAGAAGCACGAATAAAGTTGCTAGTTGAAAAGTCAGTGAGTGCCTGCTTCGCGAGGTGGATAAAATATTTTCAAGTCAGAGCAACAAGAAAATATTCACAGAGAGGAAGAACTGGATTAAATTTGTAAAAGATTATTTTTCTAAGGTTCAAAATTCAAGAAAATTAAATGAACCTATTCATTGTACACCCATGAGTTTGACGCATTCTGAAGGAAATTTTCTTCTGGGTATTGAAGATTTCCGATGAAGAATGGATTTTAAAGTCTTCCACGCTTCCCCGAAGCCTTCAGGATGGAGATTTTTGATGGGCACTTAAATAATGAATTTTCCCAAGGGAAAATTTAAAATTTTCTAAGGCAAGGAAAGAAATGTTTGTGAAGATAAAATGCCTCGGTGGACGAATTTGAAGTTGGGTGCCTAGATAATTTTTGATCAAATTCCTGATGAAAGGATTTTTCTCAAGTCTGAGTTGGATGAAATATCAGAGTGAAGTATGCCCAAGCAAAATGCAAGATGGGTTGGAAATTTGGCTGAGGCATGAAGAATTTGAACGCGAAGTTGGCTAAGGAAAAATGATGAACCCTTGGAGATCAAAACATGAAAATCCTGGTAAGTAAAGTGAATTTATATTATGAAGTGTTCTAATACCCTTCTCCTTGCTTGTTTTGCAGGAGGAACGTCGAGACCAAGCGGTGATGACTTAAGTGATGAAGAAAATAATCCAAGATGACATTTCAATCTTGAAGGAGGAAAAGTTGCGAAAAATGGCTAAGTGTTGAGACTTAGTATAACTCAAGTGACAAAGAAGAAGTTGAAGAACAATGTCAAGAAGAAGATCAAGAGCAAAGCAGAACGCTTTCAAAGCTGGAATCTTCTAGAAGGATGATGGACATTAATGGCTCATTTATTACCCCACTCCTCTTGGTGGCGGTTTTTAGGGTGAATCTTGTTTAGGGCTGAGGTGGCACGTCTGGGCCATCCAGTCGATTATCTGAGCTGTCCGTTGGACTTGGCCAACTATAAAGGGAAGTCCTCCTCATTTGTATCTCATTAGAAGTAGAATTAGAGTAGATGGAATAGAGAGACAAATTAGAAGTAGCTTAGTATATATTGATAGAGTAGTTGAAGAAGAAGGATAGTTTTTCCTTAAAACTTTGTAAGAAATTGGTGTGAACACTCTCCCAATAAAAAGAATTTTCATTGATGATGAATTTTGTCTTTTGTTGTGAGTAGCTAGCAAGGTTTCTTCGTCCTTCTGATTCGAGTAGTGACTTAAAGTAGAATAAGTTTCATTTCATGTAAGCAGTAGATAGTAATTGTGGAATGTGGTCTTCAATTTGAGCAAACTTCGTCTATCCATACCACTAGTGTGTTCGTTGATGGTGAATGCCTTGTGTGGTCAAGCGGAATATCATGTACTTAACTTCGATCATGATTTGTATGTTTATATGCGTCGTTGTGATGGTATTTTCATGCTAAGTTGTGATCTGAACACCTTGAGCTACTCCTCTGAAGATTGCACCGGTTCTGTGGAGGCTGTCCGAAGCGAGGCAAAGCAGAGCCTGGTTGAAGCTTGTAAGAATTGATCACCATGTCCCACGCCTTAGAGTAAATTAGAGCCTTCTTAACCCTACACCATTTCAATTCAGTACTTTCTGGTTAGTATAGGAAACCCGTGTTTCATTGATAAATCTGTCGAATTGTGAAAACCTCTTCCTCTGCTGTTGAACAATTCCGTAAGTCCCCTTGAAATACCAGCAAATCACATTGAGCCAACTGAACCTATTCGCACTGAAAGAACCTTGGAGTTGAACGCACGAACTCTCGCGCAATCTTAGCGTGCTGGATACTTTGATCAAGAGAGAATAGGGTAGCCATTGGCGACTTTATTCTGCGTTGGTGCAGTCACAAAAAACACATCAACAGGTATCACTCCAGTGCAGTCAGATTTCAATTTTGATGCTTCTTGACAATTTTTGCAACTGGGATGTATTTGTGGCTTTAATTTAATTATTTTTACTAAGGTTGCTAATTTTATTAAAATAATTTAATGGGAACCTTAGTATAATAGCTCATTGGAATGAGAATTGAAAGCTTTATGTTGGAAAAATGTTGTCATTGATGTTAAAGGGCTTGCCAATGGTGAGGAGTTAGTTGTGCAAAACACTAATTTATTATACACATGGGCCAACCCATGTCCAACGCCTCTTTGGAGAAGGTATTGTAAAACATAAAAAGAATATATATGCAATATTAAATAGGGATGACCCCCCTCTTGGTGCCGTCCCAAAATTGGGGATATTTAAATTAAATAAAAAATAAATTGGGGCTCCCAAAGAGGGATGACCCCCTAGAAAGGTGTGTCCATCCTTGGGCAAGGAAATTAAAATAAATAAAAAATATTTTTGCTGCATGGCCGACCCCCCTTGGAGAGTCACCCCTCTTGGGTGAAAAGGCATCTTGTCAAGTATAAATAGAGGGTTGTGAGAGATAAAATCAATCAATTCAAGGAATATTATTCCTATGAAAAGCAAAAATAAAATAAAATTGAGCGTATTTACAAGAGATACGTGAGCAGATTTATAAGAGATTTTTAGCATCAATTTTGGGAAAAGAGAAGAGAAGTAAAAGCAAGACCATGGCAGTTCTATGAGCAGAGATATTGAAGACTATATTGTGCATTTATTAGTGAATGTATAGCAGATTTGTGAGCAGTTGTTAAGGCAAATTTTAAGCAGATTTGCAAAAGGAATTTAGGGAAGATCTAAGAGGAAGTTGCAAATAAATTATCATATTATTTATTTGTAGGTTGGGTCCTCGTAATTGACAAGATCAAGAGGTTGGTGCCTCTTATTAGAAGATATTGGTGTCTTTTGCTGGGTTGGTGCTTAGTGGTGGGCATTGGAGTCTCCAGTGGGTTGGTGCCTACGATATTTGTAAGAAGGTTTATGCAAGCAATATTTTGTTGTGGTTTTCTCTCGTAAGGGTTTCCACGTAAAATTGTGTGTCTTGTGTTCTTAATTGCTAGATCTTGCATGTATGCTATTGCTATGGATGAGTAAGTTTTGAAGTAATATTGCTGTGATTGATTAAGTTGTGAAAAAAGAAAAGTTTGGCCTATATCGATTCAACTCCCCTCTTAGTATAAGTGTGTTTCATCACTTTAAATGTTGGACGCTGATAAAGTGACTTTAAGTGTCGGGAATGTTTAAATAATAAAATAAATCACTTTTGGGAGTAATAAGGCTTATTTAATTTATAAAGTGATTTTATATTGTATTTTTTGAGAAGCTTCCGAAAATGTTATGAAAGGAGTTTTATGAGCTCATTTGCATTATGCAGATTATTACATTTCCTTTGGTGAAACCCTTGTGGTTTGGGGATTGAACTCAGTTCATCTCAATACTTCCTGAGGATGAAAACCCTCTTGAAGAATATCATCCATAGTCGTGAAAGATCTTCTGTGGTTGATTGCTGATAGATTCATCATAAGTCTATGCTGGTGCTTCATTGTCGTGATTTTCAGATTTGATTGGAAGGGTTTTATTCTGTGTTCCACAGCCTTTTGGGGATGGGGACGGGGGGACGGCTAGGGACGCGTTTCCGGGATGTTTCCTAGGGGCCCATTTGTAGGGGACGGTAGGGGACGGCGACATACAAAATACATATATATATATATTTTCAAAATCTATTAATATATTATAGACAGAGAGAGGGAAAGAGAGAGATATATGTCAATAAATTAATAATTGATAACAACAATATCAATATACAATTTATAAATAAATCAAGAGAGTAGTAGTATAACAACATAATAGATGTCATTAAAGCATTATAAATTTTTTATCATAGCAATATCAAACATCAATAAAACCATAATCTATCAATATCCAAATGTTTCATAAGAGGATTTTACATTGACATCAAATGGTTGATTTGTGAATTTTTGAGAGACCCCACCTAAATTGATATCACCCGTTGAATCTTATTTGCAAACATAATTAGAACCATTTTTGTTGATTTTACTTGTTATGTTGCCAAATCTTCTATCTTTAGAGGATTCTTCAAGGTTTTTAGGTTTTTCTTACATCCGAGTAGAACTATCTTCTGTAGCTTTCACTGAGAGGACTGATAATGTCAAGTTCAGATTTAGCTTATCTCTGTTGGAGAAATGATATGTTTTTATTCTCACACCTTGCTAGGCAAGTAATCTATGCATAAAAATAATTTCACTTTTCACTGAGTCAATCTAATTCCAAACGTTGCTGAATTTCAAAGTTTGAAAGCAAATTACCCAACAATTGAAACATTTCAAAGCAGTTGCTTTAAGTTTCTCTACTCACAAGATTTCATCAACTATGTGTGATAAAATTAAAACAGGTAACTAAAGCCAAGGCCCCGCAAAACATTTAGCAGCAATATAAAATGTTTAAAAAAACAAAAGTTTATATTTTTTTAATTTCTGGAGGCTCCATGTACGCAGGGGACAGTTAGCCGTCCCCGGGTACGGCGGGGGACGTTTCCAACATCCCCAGTCGTACCTGAGGACGGGGGACTGTTCCCAGCCAGGAGGAAACGTTTCCTACCGTTCCCTGTAAATTTTCCTAATTCGGGGACGGCCGGGGATTGTCCCCGATGCGTCCCCCTGTCCCCGGGACGGATGGGGACGGGTACAGGGGGTTTTGGGGCAGGGGACGCGTCCCCGTGTAACACAGGTTTTATTTGCAAAGTCTTTTGATAAATGATTTTGGAAGATAAGTTGCAGGTATGATTGAAGATTTGCAATTTTGTGAAGTCTTGTAGGCAAGACAAAATTGATAGAGTTTGCAGAGGGTTGCTAGAAGACAATTTGTCTTTTATTTTCAAAGGTTTATAGGAAGATTACAAGTGCCATGAATGGAAAAATGAATATAAAGTGAGGAGACTATTTGTGTGTGACACCATTCTATGAAGGTTATTGTTTCTGAGCATAAATATTGTTATGGCTGGGCGTAAGAGTTGATTTTATAGGAATCGTGGAACCTCCATTCCCAGGCCCTTCACCTTGAATACCAGTAATTGTATGGAGTTGTGACTAAGGCGTTTGGGGTTGTGTGTGCTGGCCACCATGTGTCTTGAGGGAGTCGTGGGTCTATTTTGGAGTTATCTATGTGTGAGGGCATGGGAAGTTTGAAATTTCATTGTTATTGCTAGCACAGTCTCAATCCAGCTTCTAGGCAAGTTCGGAGGTGGTGTTGAGGATGGAAGACTCTTGGTTGGTGAACTTGGGTGATTGAATATTGACTACAGATATATAAGTTCATTGCAAATTGTATGAGGTCAGGAAAATAAATAAATTTATCTCTACAATCTGTTCTTATAGCAGCCACTGCATATTTTATATTTTTGCCTCTTTGTTGCAAATGGAATGTAGGACAAATGTTTGTTATAATGCCTTTAGAGTATCATGGATGTTTATTGTAAATGAATGAATTGCAAAGAGCATGTTGTATGATTCTATTACTTACCTAAACACTTCCAAAGCAAACACATTCAAAATCTTCAAACAGCAACTCCTTGTCAAGTGTTTGACGAAATGCTAGAGCAAAGAAATCAAAAGTTTTAAGAAAAAATCAGACTCGGATAATTTCATTTCCTTTGCCTCGTTTTACACTATTGTTGCTATTATGCTATAGAAGAATGGTGAGGGATATGAACAACCAATTGCCTTTTTCAACAAGTCCTTATAGGATGCTGAATTGAACTATTCCATAATGGAAAAGCATTGCTATGTTGTTGTTAAGGCAGTGAAGAATTTTATTTTATCTTATAGGAGGCAAGATCACAACTTTTGTGCCACATACAACGGTTCAAGATATCTTTGTGCAACGAGAAGCGTTAGGCAAGAGATGCTGGTGGATCAATAAGATCGAGAGTATGACATGGAGGTGAAGACAACCAAGTTGGTTAGAGGTTAGAGCTTAGCAAAATTAATTTGTAATACAAATTTGGACGCAGCTAAGGTCCATTAGGTGAGCTCTGACCCATCTTTTATCCCATGTTAGTTGAAGGATTGTCCTTGGTATAAGGACATTGTATTTTATTTAGAAAATTTAAGTTGTCCAATAGAGTTGAATGATAAACAAAAGAGAATGTTGAAGTTAGAAGCTCAAAGATATATGCTGCTCGAAAGTCAGCCAATGTGGAGAACCTTGATGGTGTTCTCTTAAGATGTTTGGATGAAGAGTAGTCGGTAAAATTTGTTAAGGAATGCCGCCAAGGATTGTATGGTGGGCATTATATTTCAAAGACCACTATACATATGATTATGAGATTGGGTTATTGATGGCACACATCGTTCAAAGATGTGGCCAAATTTGTAAAATGATGTGATGCTTTTCAGACGTTTTCTAGTAAGTTAAAATTTGCAAGTGCACTCCCCCTTACAACCATTTCAGTGGAAGCTCCATTCCAAGAATGGGGCATAGACTTTATAGGGGATATGATAGAAAAATCCAGCATCGGATATAGGTAGATATTGGTAGTCACTAATTACTTCACAAAGTGGGTAGAAGCAATCCCTACGAGAAATGCTACCTCAAAAGTGGTGATATAATTTTTGCTAAATAATATAATTTGTAGGTTTGGTGTACCATCCAGAATAGTTGTTGAAAATGCAATGTGTTTTAGATGTCAGCATTTTGTTGATGTGTGTTCACAATATGGGATCTCCTTAACACATTCACCCCCTTATCATCCACAAGGAAATGGACAAGTTGAGTCTACCAACAAATGCATCATGAATATCATATGAAAAATGTTGGGTGCAAACAAGAAAAGATGGGACGACAAACTAAAATTTGTTGTTTGGGCAAACATGGTAACCTACAAGGAGGCTACTGGTAAGAGTCTGTTGGAGTTAGTATATGGTGTTGAGACCAAACTGCCAATCAACTTATAATTACTAGTATACAAACTACTGTAGTAGATTAAAGGGGAAGAAGAAAGTGCCATTTCCCAAAGAGTGCATGAGTTGATCGAGTTGGAAGTGACAAGGAGGGTTCTGTTGATGCGTGTTTTATGACACACCGAACACTCTAGAATAAAGAGTCCAAAGACGCTCTATCCTCTCTTGAAAAACTACCTCGTCTGCTAAGATTGCAAGAAAGATCATACAGTAATTCTAATGTTTCGTAAGTTGGGGGTGGACAAGCTCAATGGATGATGTGATATGCCGGTATCACAAGGGGACCTTTGATAGCAAATTACTCAAAAGTAAGGATTTACATTGATTTGGTGTTGAATGCTCTATTATTTTTTTGGGGTTTTGACATTTTAGAAAAAAGGAAAAAGGGGATGAGGGTTTAGAAGTCCTATACTAGGCCTATGAAATCAAGAGACGGTAAGATTAAGTGAAACTCAGGAACAAGACTTTGTTTCGCCACGAAAGAAACGACAACTACACAAAACAAGTGCAATCTTCTGGGATTTGTGCTTAAGATCTCTTCACCAAGAACAATACCATCAAGAGAACAATATTATTCAAAGTAAACAATTGAAGCATACGCATTACTAGCTTAGTCTAACTTTATGCATTGAAAGGAAATCATCCATCCAAAGAAAGTATGAGCGAAAGTTCCACCAATCTATACTATCAATCTATCATTCATTCAACTTGCATTTAATTCAAATACTAATTTAATCTATTCTAAATGGAAGATAAATATGGAACCATGCAACCACTTGACAATAAGAGGATTCAAAGCAACTCATGCGATATGAACTTTATTCTCAAAGTAGTCTTCAACAACAATTTCATGTCTCTCCCCAAATAAATGGAGTGGGGTTTATATAGACACCCCAATTACAAAGCAACGGCCTAGATTGATTTGAGATCAATAGCCAAGATTATTTCTAGAAACCCTAACCTTAAAAAGCATAACTAACTTCATGGACACATGGCATAAGTAGGATGAACCACTTGGAGTGTGGAAAACAATGACAACTTGCAAACTAATCAAGCAAGTGAGAATCCAAAATGCAATTCCCCTTGGCTTGCTCTCTAGCTGCAAATGCAAGAAACTTTGTTATCACCAAGTCAAGCTCCTCCATTGATATGTTCGGTATAGTATCCAGCTGCACTCCCATTATGTCCAAGGTTTCAATGCATTGAGTAAAAGTATTCTCCCATCTATCTTCTTGCTTCTGAAAGTTATCCATAAAGGTCAAGAGGGAAGACATATTATCTAGCTGGTTGTCTTTGATAATCTGCATTTCTTTGAAGTAAATATTCATCACACTTCCCTTCAAACCTTCCAACTCCAAGCCACTTGTATCATGAGTTTCCTACCTCGTTAATCCTTCAAGAGCGGTGAGGATTTTAAGCTGTATTTTTCCAAGAGAATTCTGCATAACAACACACTCTTCTTTCATTCCATCATATATCTTTTTCTTTGCCAACAAAGAATGGTACTATGATACTATCTATTGAAATCATATGAGGCTCCTTCATCAATAACACCTTCTTGGATCAACACTTGCAGGGATACTTCCTTCAAAGCCTTCAAACAAGGTATCACCTTTCCCTCTATGTATTTGAAATCCTCCCAATTATCTTCAATCTGGCAAATCTCAGTCATAAGCAAAACTGATCTGTCATAAGTTTGAGCACATTTCTCTAAGAATTGCTCCGTCTGTTTTGAGATATTACTGATCCACCTTCTAGTTGCTTGGCTCGTAATTCTCATTGCCTCAAGGGTGTCAACGGATTCCCGAGGAAGGGAAAATGGTGGAATAAAAACTTCACCTTCTTGGCGCAAGGGGGCTGTTATTTGCTGAATGAACTCTATCAATCTTAAATTTTCTACCTCTAGTCTTTCCTTCTTCACCTCTGTTTTGTCAAACTTCTCCTTGATGGCCTTTGAAGTATCTGCTAGCTCATGAAAGTCTTGCTCTATCGTGGTTGGCCCAATGTCCAACGTTGTAACCTCATAATCCATAGGAGTAATCTAATCTCTAGGCTTGTCAATCTTTGGGACTGCAACTTGTAAAATCCTGGATCCTGTACCATTTCTAATAATCTGAGAGTACTTTTTTGGCTTCTTTGGTGTTGTTGATGTGATTTTTGTGACCGCACCAATCAGCAGAACAAAATAATCTAAAGGCTACTCCATTCTCTCTTGATCAAAGAATTCCGTGCGCTAAGATTGCAAGAAAGATCGCACGTTCAACTCCAAGGTTCCGAAATGCTTTGGAATACCCTCAATAGGTTCGTTGTGATATGCTGTTTATACGAGGGGACTTACACAATTGTTCAAAAGGTTTGTAGTCTAACAACGGGTTAACTGTTGGAAGGGGATTTCTTTTTTATGCGTTGCGAATGATTTGGCGATGATGTATGAATTTTCCTAAAACTAACCAAAAGTATACTGAATTGAATGGCTGCAGAGATTAGAAAATTTATGTCCTAGTCTAGATGCAAGAGGCATTGAGTTTGACTTCAATGAACTTCAACCGAATTTTTTCTTGCCTCACGTTGGACAACTTCAACAAGGTTGGTGCAATCTTCAAAGGAGCAATGGAAGGTGTTCAAATCATGACTCAACAATGTAAATACCATCAAAATGATGCATACACATATGTGAATCCCAATCGAAGTTAAGTCTCAAAGGTATTCCAGTTGACCACGCAGGACAAACTTACCATCAGTAAGCTTGTTAGTGGTATGGATTAACGAAGCTCACTTAAATCAAACACAACCACCCACAATTAACTACTTGCATGAAAATGAAAATTATTCTAACTTATGTCCTACTTGAAGTCGAAGGGTGAAGAAACCTCACTAACTACTCATAACAAAGACAAATTCACCAATCAATGAAACTCTTTTATTATGATAGTCTTCATAACAATTCCTTACAAAATTCTCAAAGGGAGAACTTTCCTTCTCCTTCAAACAATGCCATGCAATGAAACTATTCTAACTCTAAACTGTCTCTTTAAGTTCTATCAGAATGTCTACTCTCTAGTCTGATCTAATCTAATAGTGTAGAAATGAGGGGAGTCCCCTTTATATAGCTGGCCAATCTCAATGGATGGTCTAGATCAAATTACAATGGACGGCTCAGATCGAGCCACTTCAGCCCTAGACTAGATTCTGCCCTAAAAACCGCCAGAAGGTGGAGTGGCATAATTAATGACCACAAAAATAGCAGATTCCTCCCTTGACCACTATGGACAATTAATGCCCACTATCCTTCCAGAAGATTCTCGTCCAGGACCCTGTTTCCATTGTTCTTCTCTCTGACCGCGTAAGCAACAATCTGGCCAGCATTGCATCAACTTCTTGCTTAGAGATCGCCGGAGTAAGATTGAGTTGATATTCGAGGATAGCAATGGTCTGTTCCTGCCAAATGCAAGACTTTCTCCAAGTCTCAATGGATTCTTGCTTGCTCTGCATAATGGCTAAGAACGTGGAGATATTTTCAAAGTCTATTAGAGTAAATACCCTCATCTCCGAGAAGAATGGTTGCAATCTTCCTTTCAATCCATCCACTTCCACCTCCTCGGGAGTTAGTCTTCCGGTGAATAACGCCTCCAGTGTATTGAGGATGCCCTCATGAATATTCCCCATAGCCTTTTTGATTTGAGCCGATTCTGTCTTTGCCATGTCGAAAAAACCTCGGCTAGTGAATGCAGCGGAATACCAACTAGGAAAATCATATCTATCCCCTGCTTGAATCACCCCCTCCTCAACCAAAGTCTGCATTGGTATGTGCATTAGAGCAGCTAGGCATGGAATAGTCTTATCTTGAAATATATGAGTATCATCCCAAGCATACTCAATGTTCTCCAAACGAGAGAGGATGCCAGAAGCATGTTGGAAAGAGGAGTCAAGATCTACAATGAATTTCTCAGCTTCAGTACGAACACTGCCAATCCACTTATCTCCCTCCTGAATGGCCTTCTTCATTTCTTCGAGCTGGCTGATCGACTCTTGTGGAAGCTCGACTGGGAGTTCCACCGTTGGGTTCTCTTGAGCACATGGTTGTGCTAGATGCCGCACATACCCAACTAATGCTTTATGTTCTTTTTTCAATTTCTTGTACTTTCCTTTTCGTAGCAGCCTATCTTTCAATCCCTAGAAGGAGTTTTCAGCCTCCTCGACCACCTGTGTTCCAGTAGGGCGCCCCAACTCAATTGTAGTCACCGTGTAATTCTTAGGCATCGCATCACCTAGATCACACTCTTCCCTTGGAATTGCGACATGGAGAGTACGAGAACCGGCCTCATTTGTTTCCACCCTGGAGTACTTCCTGGCTCTCTTCCTTTTAGGTGACCCACCTATCCTGTTAAGGAGCTCTTCCATCTCAATTGCTAGGTCAGTGTCATCCTCCTGATCCCTCTTTATTGCGCTTGTGAGCCAATTTAGGATATTTTGCTGAGCGTTATAGATAATAAGCGACTGCTCCTCTGTTGCTTCAACTCCATGAACTTCCTCTTCAACAACATTTGGCTGAGGCTCATGCGTTTCCATATGTTGACTATCCTCTTCAAGACCTCGAACTTCAGGCTCCATGATGTCTTCGTCCTCAAAGGCTACCTCAAGTGCATGATCCAAGCGAATGTCTGTTTCTGTTTCCTCACCTTCATCTGGCTGGTTGGCACTCTCAGGATCATTGGCGCTCTGACTATCAAGCTCTCTAGTCAAGGGCTAGTTAACTTCTCCCATTTCCTACTCTTCATTCTCTCCAACCCTCTGATTTGCAAACATCGAAACTTCATGTACACTAGAGGATTGAGCCAACAATTGTGTAGGCGATGCCTCCTATGTCCTTTGAGGCTCAGGCTGAATTGGTTCTTCCTTCTATTGTGGCTCCATAGCTTGGGTGATTTGTTTCCTCTTCCTTGCTGACACTGGTGGCCTTCGATCGCCCATGAGATTGTATGTAAGGGCAATTGATCTCTTTAGCCTGTGAACATGCCCATCTACCCAGCTTCTTGTGAAAGTCAAGACAGGCATAGACAAAGTGTCTAAGTCTGTGATTTCTGGCTCTGCCCAATCAGGTGGTGGGATTGGTGTGTCCTTTATTGATTCATAATCCGGGTGAGTAAGTCTGGCATCTTCTTCTACTTGGTCTGGAACCTGGACAACCTCACACTCTCTTATCAACTTCAGAGGCAATCTGGAGAAAATCCTCAGTCTGATTTCAGCTTCATCCCCTGCATTTGCCCAGAAATCCTCCAAATGAGCCTTGTGCCTATATTCCTCACCTTGTACAATTCCAATCTTCCTCTGAGGATCAAAATCCTGCCGGCTGGTATGTAGAGTGAGGTAGTAGAATTGCAATTCATCCTCCGCTTCCTTGGCTGCTTGCAAAGAAGGGCACTCCTCAAGCGAATTTCCCATAACAATAGGAAAGTGCAATCCTCCTTTCTTTCTCTTATGATTTTGTCATAGGCCATGAGTTGCCTAGACACTTCCAGCATCACCATCCCATTTGTGGGATATCTCGGCAGTCGGTAGGTATATGAGTGGAACCCAGACAGCCTTATATAAGTGAACTTCGGGAATTGGGTAAACCAAAACCCGTACTCTTCAATTAGCTCTTGTGCTTCCTTGGATATCCTTTGCTGCGTTCTTCGTTGAAGAGTCCTTGTGATATACATAGTGAAGGCGTCTTTCACCCTTTTGAAGTGGGAGGTACTTGTCAGATGTAACTGCCTACAGGGTTCATGAATTTTGAATTGACCGGGACCACAGCCAATTGGCTCCTGGTATGTTAGCCCCTTGTATTTCGTCATTCGAGCCAGCATATAAATGACATACGAGCTCATGTAGAATGTTTTTGTTCTCCTCAGGTTTCTGAATTGTTCATCAATGTTGTCGCTGATCATCTGCGCCCAATCCACATACTCTTTTCCCTCCAGCACCACGCTGATGTAGAAGAACATCCAAGGCTCGAAAACATACACTTGTGGGCTGCCATTCACCGGACTGAGTATCATGATTAGATCACAGTACTCTTGCTTCAACTCCTCTGAAATAATTTGCTTTGGCAACTTTGCGCCAGGAGGCTTTGGCTTCCTCATTCATGTTGTGTTGATCCTCTTAGCACACTTATCAAAGGACGAAGCATACATTTTGTTAGCTCTCTCCTTGGACTTGTACAACATTCTATCCACTGTTGGAATCCCAAATGCTTCTCCAATGGCCTCAGGTGCGAGGTTGGCCAGCAACATGCCATCTGGAGAAACAATTGTCCGGTGGTCTGAATTGTAGTAGTTCGCACATTCCATTATCAACTCTGAACATCGGATTGTTGGTGGAAAACCAACAACTGCATACAATCCACTTCTCACAATGTTGTGCGAAGTTACCGATGGAGGATAACCACCTTGCCCATATATTCTTCTCTTAAATGCTTCGAGGTTGAAAGAACCGAGGTTGGTATCAGTCAACCCTCCAAGCTTTGACACAAACTTGGATTCCGGAATGAAAGACTTCTTCAACTTTTTAATAATGGCCTGCCTGGAAGCATTTTCTTTGCCAGCTTCAACATTTCCAGCTCTGGCTGTAGCCTTGCTAGTTTCAGTAGCATCTCCTCTTCGACTTTCAGCCGTCTGCAAAATAAAAAATCAAGCATTATAATTCTAACTTTTAAAAATAAAAATTTCGTGAGATGCATGGCAAGTGGAGTTGGATTTAAAAAAAACTTCAGTCCTAAAACTTCAACTCCAAACCTCGTGAATTATAACACTGAAATTAAAACTTCAAGCTTCAGCAACTTGCAGCAATATTACTTTCAGCACTTCGAAAAATCAATCTCAGCACTTCTACTTCAGATTTTACTTCTTCTCAGCACTCACTTTCAGCTCTAGCACAATCTCAACTTCAGCACTTAGAGAAATAATTTTCTCAACTCAGAAATCTCACTCGCTCAACAATCACTTTCAGCTTCAGCACAATTTTCAACTCTGCAATTTGTGAAGAAAAATGAATAACTTCAGAGTTTTTATAACTGAAAGCAGGCACCCAGTTTAGCAGTCGCCATTAATTCACTTCCCCACTAAGAAATTTTCCAATTTTAGGAGAGAATATTCTTAGTTGTCATAGAGTCATAGAAATTAGCTATTATGGGAGATTCTTTCCTCGTTTGAATTTAAAATTTCCCTCCTCAACTACAAGTTATTTTCAGTTGACTGAAGTAATTTTGCGAAACTTATTAAAATGACTCCAGCATAAAAATTTATTTTCGAACAATGGCGTATTTAAAATTTAAAATTTAATTTCAACGCCTTTTATTTCACTTGAGAAATTTTATTTTCTTTCCTTCGCCAGCGCCTTAGAAAAAAAAAATCCATATTTTGCCCGAAAAATCATCAGTTGTGAGTTCCAGTATTTAAAATCGCTAGGAAAAATTATTTTCCTTCCAAAATAAAGTTTCCCCTTGATAAATATCTCTTGATTTTAAAATTTCATGTGTCCAAACTGAAGGGGGACGTTTAATTTTTTTTTTTTTTAACATTGGAAGATAATTTTAATCAAATTTTATTTAACTTCTAGCTTGGGGCGTTTTTTTTTTTTATTTGCCTAGAGCAAATTTTATTTTATTTCTAACGCCTTGGGGAAATTTCATCACTCAATCTTATAAAAATTTCCATTTGATTTTTCATGCCAGGCGTAAATGACTTCTCTAGCTTTTAATTTTCAATCATAAAATAATTTTCAACTCTCCATCAAGCTTAGAAAATATCAATATTACCCTCTCAATGCTAGGCGCACATGGGGTATCACTTCTAATTCACACGCCTTGGGAATATTTCCAACTCTTCTTACTTTCAAGGCGCATTTGGGGTGGTTAGCTTCCAATTCCAACGCCCTAGTAAATTTCCAACTCTCACCTTCTAGCTGGGCGCAAATGACATAGTGAGCTTTCATTTTCAACTTCCATCATCTTCAATCCTCTTAGGCACATTTGGGGGTATGAGCTTCAACTTACAACACTTAGGGCTTTTATTTCCATCAATCTCTAGCTTCAGCCATGGCACATTTTAGGTATTTAGCTTCAAGTTATGATGCCTTTGAAAATTCTCCAAACTACACTCACTTCCAAGTGAAGGCACATATGGGGGTGCCCTCTTCCAATTCTCACGCCTTAGAAAATTCTCTGACTCTTGCGCACTTGACCCTCTCTTCTTCCATTTTGCATTGTGGCGCATATAGGAGGGGAAGCTTTCAGTTTTTATGCCTTAATCAAATCCCTACCTCCTTCATTAGCTTGGGCGCATTACACACTTAGAACAATTTCAAGCTCCATTCCCCAATGAAGGCGCATCTCACCCTTCATACTTCAAGCTTATTTGCCTTAGAGAAATTTTAAACTCACCCTTTTGAAGGGCGCATTTAGAGCTCACAACTTCAAGTTTTTTTATACTTAGAGAATTTTTATGCTTGTCTCCTCTTCGGGCGCAAATGAGGGTGTGTGCTTCAACTTTTTACCACTTATAAACTTTTCTAACACCTTCCACAAGTCCAGGCGCATTCAAGGTCTTCAACTTTTAATTTAGAACACTTAGCACCATTTTAAGTCTCCTCCAAGTCAAGGCGCAAATGAGGGTGCATGCTTCAAGCTTAAGTGCCTTCGAAAAATTTCATGTCCCACTTCTCTTTCTAGGCGCATATGAGGGGTCTTCTTTCAATTTGAAACACTTAGAAACTTTTACCACCACTCTTCCAGCCAAAGGCGCATATGAAGGGTAGAGCTTCCATTTAGATGCCTTAGAAATTTTCATCAATCTCCCTCTTTGAGTTAAGGCGCATTTGGAGGGTCCTTCAAATTTGAAACACTTAGAAATTTTTTCAAGTGCCTTCTTCTCCTTAGGCGCAAATGGGGTGTCCTGCTTCAAATTTCAAACACTTAGTAAACTTTCAATTACCCTCTCCTTCCCTAGGCGCATTTGGGGGGGTCTACTTGAAACACTTAGAAATTTTTTCTCAAACATTCATGCAAGATGAGGTGCATTTCACATGGCTAGCTTCAAATGTTGATGCCTTGGTAGAATTTTCAACTCTCTTCCAAAGTTCTTGGGCGCATATAGGAGGGTGTGCTTTGAGTTTGAAATACTTAGCAACATTTCAACAATCTTTCAACCCCAAGGGCGCATTTCACCATGCCTACCACAACTTTCTCAGACTTAGAAGAATTTTTTATAGTTTTGTCTGATTTGGAGTGATTTGTTCACGTTAGCCCCGGCTTGCCCTAACTTTCTATTTTTAGAAAATTCCTCAAATTTTGCGTTTTGAACTGATTTCTAACTCCGAAAAGCTTGATTTTTGCTTTGTTGCAAACTTCGGGATGTAATTGTGCTGCTGGCGTCAGATGCATGTCTATGCCTGCTATTTTTAGGAACTTACTAAAAATAGTAATTGCTCAGAATGTGCTCAAACTCCGCGTGCTGATTGCCTGAAGGGTGTTGATCGTGACTGGATGCTGCTTCTGCATGACTGTCGGGTTTCGCCCTAGATTTTAGGAAACCCTAATTCCTCTGCTCAGGCCTACTAAAAATAGTAAGTGTTTGCTTTTCAAATCTCTGCAACTCCGTTTGACTTGAAATTCGCGCCATGGTGTCTTCATTACTTATTTGACCTGTTCATATCGATGCCTCGCGCTGACCTGCTATTTTTGGCATGTTTCTGGAGGCGGTTTACTATTTATAGTAACTTCTCAGTTTCATGACTTCCACAACTCCGTTTGACTTGAAATTTGAATGCTGTGATCCTCATCGGTAGACCTGCCCGTTCACACTGGCGTTTGTTGCTGATTTAGTATTTTTAGCCTTTTTCAAAAGTGGCTTACTATAAATAGTAAGTGCTCTGATTGCCTTCAAAATTTACTAGCGGACTCCTTGAAAGATGTTGATCACGATGGGATACCTCGATTTTTGAAAATTTTGGCATTGGACTCCTCATTTTGGGTCCCGAAGCTCGAAACCCTAATTTGTCTTGCATGTGCCTCAAATGACCTCCGTTTAACTTCGTTTTTGTTGCATGTCACTGTGTTCGTGATTCTGAAGTGTTGGGCAGCTACCGAAGTGAACCTGCTAAAAATAGTAAGTAGCTGAAAAAGTGACCAACTAGTTGTTGAATGAGTTTGCATGTCACCCTCCCGAGAGATCTTGAAAAACCCATAAAAATCATCAACATGCAAGCACTGGCTAAAAATAGCAAGTCCTGAAAAAGTGATCAACTTTGCCTGCATGCTACCTCGTTGCGAAGCTCTCGGAAAACCCAGAAAGATTATGCAGACATGCGTTGAGAAATCTTGCATGCAAACCCTAAAAATAGCCCTTGAAGGAAAAATTGCTAAAAATAGCATGTTCGTTTTAGATCAAATTTGGCGGGGAGGTAGCTTGCAATGTTCAAAGTGCAGCGCAGTCGTCAAAATTTGAAAATCTCAAGAAAACAAACCCCCAATTGACACTTACTAAAAATAGAAAATTGTCAGAATTCAGTGAAAATTTAGAGGGAGCCTGCTTGAAGTATCCTGATAGCAGTGCTAAGCTCAGAACTCGACTAGCCAACTCAATTTGACCTCAAAGTTGTCTGAAGAATGTAGACCCTGATTCATTAGAAAGCCCTCCAGACTTAGTCAAAATTCAAATCTAGGTCAAATGGTAAGTACATCACCAGACGAAAAGAATAGAGAGAGAAACCCAAGCCAAAAGACCTGAATGGAGCAAAAATTAGGGGGTCCCCATTTTGAATGGGGCGATGTGTGAAAAGGTCACAATAAAAGGAAGTATCCATTGATTAGAACCTGAATTAGGGACTCAGAACGATGGAGGAGCATTTCATGACGACAATTATACCTTTGTATGGTCATTTCAGTGACCAAGACGAAGATTTCAATGGTCAATTTATGAAGATTTCTCAAGGAAAAGCATAATTGCGCCCTTGTAGCCCAGGGGCGCCCTTCTTTTTGAAGGCCCAGGTTTTGTGGCATATGTTCATGAACATAGTTAATCTCTTCAGAATTACCCCAGTTATCCGATGTGCTATCTTGCAAGGCTATCCAAGACTTGTAACTCCGGTAATTGACGTTAGAAGTTGAGGATTCCAAAGGTTACAGATTGCAGAAGCTTGTCATTTTGCAACTTTTGCGCCCCTATAGCTCAGGGGCGCACTTCTTAAAGGGGGGTTAGATCTTGGTGTTCTTGATTGTTGATGCATTTGATCTCTTCGCGACTAGTCTGCCTATCCGATGAGCTATCAAATGTAGTCATCCGAATCCCAGAGCTCCGACAGTCAATATCAGAAGATGAGATTACAAGGAGAGTTCATATCGCAAAAAATTCTCAAATGGTGAAATTGCACCCCTATAGCTCAGGGGCGCCCTTCAAGATAACCTCTGAGATGATACAGTTTGTAGATAAGGTCTTCCTGACGTTTGTGCTACTCTAGTTCGGTTTCGCAACGCACTAGTCAGCCTGTCAATCCAATATTTTGAGAGATCGTGGCAGAGATTTTAACAGGCACGTAAATCAGAGGGTGGAGAAACATGAGATATATACAGTAGCCTCTGTAGGCCAGGGGCGCCTAGCCTTTAGGCTTGTCAGATGGAGTTCTTAGCTTTCGAGGTCTTCACGAGACTTGTGAGGAATTACTCCAGCTATCCAACGAGCCTAGCCGTCAGCCCTCAGGATTTGGCAAATGCTCGTACGTGCGAGGTCTTTGTAGAATACTATAAAACGAAGACAACTCAGAAAATGGCTAAGTCTGGTCGTACATTCCATCTTGGGAAAGGCACCTTTCTTTTTGAGGTCTTAGAAGCAGTTTTCTCGCTTCGTCACCTCCAAAGATATCTCTTCTCAATGCTCCTAGCTATGCAAAGAGACTGTTGGTGCACGAATCGCAGCATTCCAGCTCTCGGTGTCAGAGGACAAAGTAGGGTACTTGGATGAAAGTTCAACTTTTGTCAAAACAGTCCCGGTGTCCCTGAAGCCCAGGCACACCTTTGTTTTTTAGGTCCCCATCACAACTTTCAGATGTCTTATATATAGTCGTTGGATGCGGAATTCTTCCAGTCACGCAATGAATCTATCCTTCAATCCGCACGATTCACCGTCCATCATCTATGGCAGAATGAAGCATGAAATGTCAAAACGGAGAAAATGGCCAAGTATGGTTACATGCATCAATTTAATCAAGGGTGCCTAATTCTTTGAGGTGTTAAATGATGGATTTTGTAGTGATGACTCCCAACAGACATTTCTTGCTCTGCAGGCTTCGCAATGAATATCCTTGTTCAGTCTCAGCATCACTTGGTCACCCGGAAATCAGTGTCGAAGATGGCTAGTTGTAACTTTGTAGTCAGCTACAAAGTAGGAAGTTAATAAAAAACGTAATATCTTGAGCAAATGGACGCCTATGTGGACAAATGAGGACTTTTCGAAATCAGTGAAGTTCACCGAATTCATCCAAGTGCTTTACGTGGTTTGTCAACTGAATAAAATAATATTTAATATTTATTTTGCATGTCAAAGCATTAAATGGTGATTTTCTCAAATTGGTGCCTCTTTGTGCTGGGATTTCAAAAACGCGTGATGAATATTTGATTATTATTTTAAAATCCGGAACTCCGAGTCAGTCATAGTTCAATTGAAGGGGGTCCAATCAGAAGCCTTCTATTTCAATCGAGGGTTTTTAGTCTTGTAGTCACCTTTGAGGTGTGAATTTATTCTATTAATTCAAGCATGGCGTCATATTTCATTCACACAGCTTGAGCAAATTCGTAATTCTTCAGAGCAAAGGCGAATTTCCTTCAAAGTTGGGCGAATTTCTCATTAGCAATCATTGGTAAAGACATCAAACACTTTCTTTGTAGGTACAAGTCAGAATTATCAGCAAATTTTAAGGCAGAGTGGCGATTTTGGCAAAGGAAAACATCAAAAAACGTCTTTCTTCTCAAATTCTTCTATTTCTCGTCTTAAATTCTTTCGCATGTTTGAAGAATTGGAAAATTTTGGCAAAACAAATCATTTGGGTCTATTCAGAATAGCTTCCTCAAGAAAACCCATGTGCTAGAATTTTTCTCCAGAGCATCAGTTCTCGAGTTTCTAATTTTCTCAACTGAAAATTCCTTGCATGGTCAAGTAGAAGCCAGATTTTCGCATTTATGACATTTTGGGTTGTCTTAGAATCTTTTTTTGGACAAAACCCATATCTCAGAATTTTTTGTGAAAATTGCTCTCCGATAGGCTACTTTTAGTCTCAGCAGGCTATTTTTAGCTTTCCAGAAAAGTTGTTAGAATATGGCCGTGCTCACAGGCAACGGGCGAGTTTTTTAGAGTGCAGTTCACCCAGACTGAATTCAAGACCAAATCGGTCTTAATTCATGATTTCATTAGAAAAGCTGAGACCGATTTGTATCTAGTGCATTTAGAGGGTTGACAGGCGTAGTCACTCAAATCCATATGGTTGCATGCCTCGTATGTCTGATTTTCTTCCAAAGCCGGTTTAAAGGGTTGATACCATTGGAATTTTGCATGTGCAACAAGTTCGTTTGCATTTCTCACAACCAGAGTGTGCACAGTCAAACTTCGCAGTTTCGTCATGCAACACTCTTTTATTGAGAAGCGTCAGAGACATCAAGTTGCAGAAGAAATGGTGGCCATCACTTAAGTTACGGAGCCACTAGAGTTACCAGTTAGTGAAATGCTAGTTTGAGTGCAAAGATTTCCAAGATTGCTGTCAAGCAGTGAATTGGCAGTTAGAACAGGGGATGATTTTAGTTGGTGATGTAGTCAACAATCTCGTTGAGGGATTGGTTGCTCGAGATCATGACTAGTAGACTTTAGTTCCCACCTCTCAAAATAGGCATTAAACACAGGAGTTAAACTTGGTGTTACCTTTTCAAGTTAACTCGCTGTCTCATCTCATGCATATCTATTTTGAGATTAGCTTTATTCACTTGGAGTTGTATTTAGGTTTTACGTTAATTGATGGTAGTGTTCCAGTTAACTTGCTTTCAATAAGGACATGCATGCTTGCACATTGTCCATTTAGATTAATTTGTACCGGTTAACTGATGGTAGTTTTCCAGTTAACTGTATAGTTTACTTTATTAGGGTTTAGCAATAAATCTTGCATGCATTGCAAGACTGTAGTTGACTCAAGGTGATTTTAGGGTTCCCTACACCTTTGATGTCTATAAATAAGAGCTTTTGGTCATTTGTACATAACTTTTGCACGAGAGAGAAATATATGTTGTGCCTACCTTGCCCTGTAATATTGCTCGTTCTGTATCTGTTCATGAGTATTTATTATGATAATGAATTGTTATGCCACTCGGGTTTCATGCGATTATTATGGTGAATGCTTGCCTTAGTTAGATATAGTGGCTAGTTCGATCGTAAATTGTATGTGTGTCTCGCCAATGCAATTTATTGTCCTAGTTGGCTATCCTTTGTGTTTTGTATTCAATAAGCCTATTCAGATTGAGCTGATAGTTGCGCCACCTTGCCTTCAAGTTGAGAATTTGTACTTGGTTTATCGTGTGATGTGTGTGAGTAATAAGCCTATTCAGACAAGCAGATAGTCGTGCCACCTTGCCTTCACGTTGTGAGTCGTACCGGTTTATCGTATATTTGTCGTTTCCAATAAACTTCTTCCTGCCAAGCAAATAGTTGTGCCCACCTTGCCTTCATGTTGTGAAGCTGTACCTGAAGTTTATCGATTAGAACATTCCGCTCCATTTCCTCATGCTGCTTCTTGAGGAAACCGGATAGATTTAAAGTAGTTAGCTTAGTTGTAGTTAATGATCTGCGAAACCAGAAAATCCTTAGCTGCAACGTTCTTGGTTTTCTTAACCTTGTGCCTCTTCCAGCTGAGAACAAAAAGATAGGACTTAGATTACTTTTCTTTTCCACGCATTCCAACACTACGAGGGAGCTTCCCTTCCTAATTTGAAGAGCACTCATTACGCAGTGTGCATAGCTGTCCGTACAAACCTGCACTCCAGAGGTGTTAGTTTTTACGCCAACACATAACATGAAGGGTATTTTTCCCGTGAACTCTCAAGTATGGATCATAATCTGACCTTGGTTTATAAGTACCTAACTTATAAAATTGTAATTCTGATTTTGCTGTTTTGGCTGATTGCAATGAGGGGCAGACTTCTAACATTTTCCCAGTCACAATAGGAAAATTCACTCCTTGTTTGTTCTTTTTCTCTTGAATGGGGTCCACATGCGCTAACTATCTTGCAACTTCAAGCATAATTATCTTATCTGTTGGATACCGTGGGAGTTTATATGGAGCATCTGCTAATCCATGGACCCTTAGGTACGTAAAAGTTGGAAATTGAATGAATGAGGATCCAAATTTTTCAAGCAACGCCATAGATTCCTTAGAGGGTTAGACAACCTCTTTTGGATCCCACTTTGAAGCAATCGAGTGACATACATGAGAAAGGCATCGTTGGTTATTTTATAATTGTCCTTGTAGTGCAACTGTAGTTGTGGGTAACAATCATGTGCTTTGAACTGGTTATTCTGAAGTCCTACTTCTCCTTTGCAAATCAGTCCCTTATACTTAGTAAAGCGGGCCAGGATGTAGACTATGTAGGAAATCATGTAGAAAGTCTCAGTCTTCTCCAAGTTTCTTAACTGGAAATCAATGTTGTCACTTATTAGTTTGGCCCAATTTATTGTTTCCATTCCTAATACAATCTCCTCTATGTATGAGAACATCCACACTTCAAAGAACGCCCCCTGAGGAGTACCCATAATCCTGTTCAGCATGTGAATCATGTCACTGTATTCTTCCTTGAAATCAGTGCAGATCAGCCTCTTAGGTAGCTTAGAACAATGCCTCTTCGGTTCCTTGACCCAGTTGGAATTAATTTATCCATACAAGCTTCGTTTGCCTGATCAAACATCGCTTGTGATTCCTCTTGGGTTCAGTTCAACATTTTATGATGACGAGGAATACCAAACACTTCTCGGACTGAATCTTCAGTGAAGTACGCCAAAGTAATCCCATTAGATGCTTTGATGGATCTTGTTTGCAGATTATATCTTCTGGCACATTCAACTATCAACTCACTGCACTAAACTGCAGGTGGAAAACCAGCTGCTTGGTGAAGTTCGCATTTAACCATGTTGGCTGCAATAGGTGTGGGCATTTCATGTTGGGTGCCAAACATGCTTTTCTTGTGCTGAATCACGCTGAATTGCTCGAAGTTAGTGTTTGCTACTTTCTTCCATTTCGATGACAGTTGGGATTTTGGATAGAATTCCTTGAGAACTTCTTTTGATTCTTTCTAACCCCGCCTCCTATGTTCTTTGTGGTAGACATTGCACTTGTACGAAGCTTGAAGTTAGAAAATATTCACAAATTGCAAAGAAGGTGTTGTGCTTGCAATTTTATGGCTGGAGAGTATTTCAATTAATTAAAAATTATAGAATTCGATTGCAAAGGCTGATTGGAAAATAAATTCAAATAAAATGAAATTCTATCAACAACCCTTGTCATCTTTCAAGAACATTCAAAGAATGTTTTTTAAATAAGTTATTGGAATTTTGGAGCTGGAAATTGAAGTTTTTCTACAAGTTGAAGCTTTAAATTCTTTTCTTCTTCAAATTCGCCAGCTATGATTCTGCAGTTGCATGAGAAATCTGGAAATAGAAGAAAACGTTTGGCCTTATTGCTTTGGAATCGATCCAATTTGTAGCATATGCAAAAAGAATGATGAAGGACGCCTGTGGCTGAAAGAAGTTTGCTGAAAGAAAATTTGACCTGTGAATAATGAAAAATAACTCCCTCGAGTGCCTCTTTTATAATAAAAACCTTCCTTATTGACCTGGTTCGATTTTTTACTTTGATTGGCTGCTTTGTAAAAAAACAAAAAAGCAATCTTATCCTCTTGATTTTTCATGGGTGCCCCTTTGGCTTGCTAGTGAAGTTTTTAAAATAAAAACTCAAGTTATTTTATTTTTCCATGTCTAGAAAAAAAATCAATCTTTAAGTGGAATTATTCACTTTATAACTGGATTTTCCTCTTCTACCAAGGTGACTCTTTGCCTTAGTCAATTTTTTCTATTTTCTCCTTGGAAGTACACCTTATAACTGGAATTTTCACTTTTTAAAGTGGATTTCTTACCTTCAAGAGGATATTTCGATTTTCTCCCTTCCGCCTTAGTCAATTTTTGGATTTTGAGTTGAATTTCCACTTTCAAACACATTCACCCAACTGGAATTTTGCTTTATCAAACTGGATTTCATTCTTAGATTTGGGCGAATTTCAACTGGATTATTTTAAGTGAATTTCACCTTGATGGACGAATTTTGAATGGATTTTTCCAGAATTCAACTGGATTTTCTCATGGGCGCACTTCTTTAGACTTAGGCGAACTTCATGCTAGTCACCATAATCCTCTTGCTTTTTACTTGATTTTTCATTGATTTTTCCCTTGGAAGTGCGATTTTCACTTGATTTTCCATATTTTTTGCATGCTTTTCAATTGATTTTTACTTGCTTTTCTCATGATTTTTCCGATTTTTTAGATTTTTTGCTTGATTTTTGCATGCTTTTTGATTCCAAGGGTGGAAACTTTGACTTTACTGCCAGTGGGACCCAACACTTTCTAAAAGTAGAAACTTACTAAAAATAGAAAAAGCAAAAGAGCAACTTTCTAAAAATAGTAAATCCCGGATTGGTCCAAAAGTGCCAAAAATGAAAAAAGCAAAAAGCAAAAAAACAAAATCCCTAAAAAATAGGAAGTGTCAGAATTGAGCGAAAGCACAGGTGATCCTCGTCCATCGGGCCTTCTGAGCATTTCCATGACGTTTAAGCACAACTTCAGGGTTGGATTCTCAACTTGGCTTGGGTGATGACTCCAGAATCTGACATGAAACCTCCATAGCAACAAAGCTTATGAAATTGCCACTCAAAGCTAAACCCTAGAAACAAACCAGCGAGGGTCCCCATTTACAATGGGGTGATGTGTGAAATAGGTCACAACAGGTTGTTCATGAGAGAAGCTTGTTAAGAGAATAGAAAACGAAGTACCTTTTTGATAAGAAGGCTATCAAGAAGGAGTTCTAGGTTGGGAAAATATGGAAAATTTGATGCCCTATGGGTTGGGCCTTATCAAATTGCTGAAGGATGTGGTCAAGGAATGTTCTACCTTAGGAGCCTTGATGGAGATTTCATGAAGCTGCCAGTTCATGGTCAACATCTCAAGCACTTTTTCTCCTAAGGGTAAAGTTTCGTGAACCATTGTAATAGAAGTTGTCTTTTGTTGCATCTGTGTCTTGTCTTGTATATACCTAAATGTCTTTGTGTAGTCATGGTCCCTGCTTGATCATGATGAAGTGTACGTTGTCTCGGTCTTCCTTGTTGTTCCTCATTTTTGGTTTGCTTTCAGAGATTTGAATTCTTGTTGTGCTTGCAAGAGATAGGCATCCCCAATAAGAGCCAATGTTGGCACCTCATTTTTATGTGTCTCATCTTTGCTTTGTTCAGCTCCATAAATTGTGCATTTGACCTTGTCTATCCATTGTTGATAGCCAATCTGAGATATTCTAATTGGGTCCCCTAGATGTCAAATGATGCCCAAAATCCATAAAACACTTAAGTATGGGTGATACTAGTGTTTCCCTTGGCTATGGTATATTTTTTGCCATTTTTGGAGTTTCGGAGATATCCATACTTGTATGCCTTTCCTATCAATCTTGAAACCCCACTTGGAACCCTTGTGAAATTTGCTTGTGTTTTTGTTGGGGTTTCGGGGTTCCTTGTGCTCATATCGTAGATATCAACAGTTGAACTTTGATACACCTTGGGGGAGTCAGTATTACCTAAGTATTTGTCGGGCATTAGGGATTCCGGTTCCCCCTTACCTTGGTACCTTTTTCCTTATTTCCCTTGACCTCTGAAACTCTTGACAAAGTTCTCTACGGGCATTAGGTTCTCGACAGATGTCTAACTCTTGATAAGGTTCATGCTGGCACCAAAGTTCCTGGTGAGGTTCCAAGGTCTGAAATATGAAGCTTTTCAAAGAAGTTCTTATAGGGTGGCAAACCTTTGACACTGGAAACATAAGAAAATAATAAGTCAGAGCTTTCTAAGGGATTGGGAATTAGGAACCTCCACCAAATTTTCAAGGTACTGGTCAATCTTCGACAAGAAGAAGAAAAGGCAAAGTGTTGAGTGGCAGAGATTTGATGTAGTTTCGCAACCCCTTAAGGTTCCTGAAGGAGGTTCTAGTGTCAACAATTTTCATCGACAAAGTGAAGAAAAGAAGACGTTTTTGTTGGTAGTTTGTGGTGGTTACCATATCATCTCTTGGGCTCGACATGGTTCCGAATTTATCCTACAACACTGACAACTTTTCATAGGCCAATAAAGCAAAGAGGTTGTCGTTTTGCATGGTTTCCAAAAGGAAAAATAAATACCAAAGGAGCTTGTATCAGTTTTTAACAACTTTTTAAAAGGGGTTTTGATTGCCAAATGTAATGTCACTGTATTTACTCTCCTAGTTACTTACCATTAATTTATTCTACCTACTTTCCTACCTTTCGTGGATTCCATTAATGACTAGAAGTGTTGCAAGTGGAAGGAAGGTGGCTTCCCATACTCTATGGATATATGAGGACATGATTGAGGTAGTTTTAAGGTACCAAAGTGATGAAAAACATGATGTGGAGGTATGGGCACCCCTTGCAATTGTTGAGGTCGCGTATTTTCAAGATTTTCTTGCAAGTTTGCATGTTTCCCACTCTAGCAAAGGGAATTGTTTTTTTTTTTTTTGTAATGGTGATCTAGGTTCATCCCAAATTTGTAATGAACTTGTTCTAATTTCTGAAAAATGATTTTAAAGGGTGGAATCAACCTTGATTGAATGTCTCCATTGGCATTGTGTTCATTTTTGGATGTATGTAATGTCCCCTCTCAAAATATGATGGTAAATGTTTTAATTAATTTAACGCTAAAGTTCCTAAGTCAAAATTATTATTTAATTTAGCATTAATTTTATTGTTGCAAAAGGGAGTTATAAGGTGAAAAATATTATTTTTGGGTGAGCTTAAAGTGAAATGAAATTTAATTCAAAATGAATAAAAGAAAAAAAAAGAATTTCAAGAAAGTTGGGCAGTTAATTCTGGAAAGAAGGCAAAAGCAAGGGGAGTTTTCATTTTTACATAGGCTGGAAATTTTTATGAGAGGAGTTTGTGCAGTTGGATTTCATAACTTATTGGGGACGAAAACCTCTATTAAGAATAACACCTTCAAAGCTGGAAGATGTTTCATGGGTGTTGAATTTAGTTTATTTAAAGTTTCTCAGTTTCTTGGTTGCTGGCTATATATTTTCAGAATTCCTTATTTTGTTGTGCTTTCAAAGTGCAGAGATGGTTATGGTAAAGTTTTAATATTGTATCCTACGCTGGACAATAGTGTTCATACCATATAATAGCTGTTTAAGTTGTGGTTTGAATTTATATGTGTGTTGTACCATTTCTGTACATTCTGTACACACTATTAAGGAGGTAAGTTGAATGAAAACCATTTAATTAATCTGGGTTTGAATATTCAAAGTAGCAAGACAGACAACTTTGTTGGTGGAAGGAAGAATACTGGTATAAATTCCCTTGTGCACTAGGAAAGATTTCAAGCGTATCTGAAGAAGAGTTTGCCCAATTTGTGATATCCAAGCATGCAAATCCAAAAGGATTTGCCAGCAAGAATTAAATTTGCATACCAGACCAAGTTTTGAATATTTTACCCTTGCAGAAATCTTTGCCTAGGGCTAAAACAGGATGGACACTTGAACAAGGCACTGTTAGTTTTATGATCAGATTTATTGCACAGAAAATTAATTCAAATCAGATGCAATAACACAGCAGATACCCTGGGAAAACCCTCCTCTTGAGGGAGAAAAACCCAGCAACAATATATCACTTATATATTGAATCAACAATGAAAACTCTTTTACAATAGAGGCCGATATGAAGGCCTATTACTTGCAGCCAAACTGATGCACTATAATAACAGATAGAGACAATCTAATGTCAGCCAACGATAAGACAAAACTCCTCTCAAGGATGAACTCGATCTGCCTGATATAGAACTCGTACTTCAATGAATATAGTCGAACTTAACTTGATGATTGAATGAATGGAACTCATCAAATATATATACAAGTGGAGAAGGAGAGACGCATCCTTTCAGATCAAGTCGGCCATAATAGAGTAAAGCACCACTTCATTAAGACGCATCCAATGAGAGGGAAGTTGGCCACATAAAAGACGTGTTTTTCCATGAATTCGTATCTCCTTAAAGTCGGCCTTGATTAGATATATATTAAACATCATTTAGCAATTGACGTGTCACTTGAAGAATCGCTTGAATGAGTCTCTTCAACAAATCGAAGTCATATAAATTAAATAGCCCCAGGCTATCATTTAATTTATCATCATAAGTAAAGGATATTGGCTGGAAGTAATGACTGACGCTGTCCAATAAACATCAACAGGCACAAGATTTATACATTGCTTTTGCTTCTCTACCACCATAGTGCCCAGCCAGGGAGGAGATTTTCTAGTCATTAGAACCCTTATACTTGTAAGCTGGGCCCTTACCAACACAACATTGCCTGAAGGATCATGTGTTCCACCCATAAAGCCCAACTTGCATGGAGTAATAGGAGTAGAAGGTGCTGGAGCATTGTGGACAATGTGGTCTAGTTGATCTGGATCAAAAGAAACAGCATTGATAGGATTGAAGATGGCATTTTCCACGAAAGCTTACACACCAACAGAGGGAGCCTCCCATAGACCTGCTGTTGTAGTGGAGAATATTTTAGGGTTTACTTCAGAAGGAGAGGCAGCAGGAATAGCCATTGCATTGGATTTCAAAAATCTTATTGCTTCTCCTCATCATCTGGACAGTTGGGAACAAAGTGTTCCAAAGTTTGGTTTATGTTTGTTTTTTGGTGCAAGGTGAGGTGGTATACGTGTCATCAATTGAGGGGTTCTTCCACCATCATTCATTGAGTCTCTAAGCATTTGGGGACCAAAAGCCTCTGCATTGGAGAGGGGTGGTTCATAAAGGAGTCAGTTTTTGTACTTCTTGGCATGTTTTGGAATAAAGACAAACTCTTGAATGCTGGACAATATATCAGATGGTATGGGACATCAAAATGCAAGTTTTGAGGGAGAGAAAATCAAATTCTTAGTATTATATTCTCTGTGGGGAAATTGTCAGTTGCAGCTGCCAGCAGGCAATGAAAATGAATTCACTGGGACAAAAATGAAATTGCTGCTCTGTCAGAAGTAGTGAATTCATCAGGATTTTCTGTGGTGTCCCATGATGTTCCAGTTCTCAATTTTTCCTTGTTTCGGTGCAATTTCTCACTATTTTCAGCTTCATGAAGCATTAGAAATATATTTATAATCCTTGTGGGATGCATCTAAATTATCTTGGTACATTGTAATGCATTCTAGAGGGCTGTAGTTGGAGGTTTCATAGGCAATACTCTTGAGTCTTGAGTTTTCATGACTGTTAGAAGAGGGAGGGGAAATCATCAGAAGGACATTGAGGGGTTGTTTGAGCTAGGACCAATAGTGTACATACTCTGTTGACCAGCCTATGTCGCTTGCATCTCTTGTATTTGCTATTTTGGAATACCAAGTGAAATCTTGCTCATGTTTCAGCAGGAGTTTTTACCCGAAATGGTTTTATTTAATGTATATTTGTTTCCTATTTTCTTGGGGTCTTGTTCTCTCATTTGTTACAATCCTTTACTTATTTATGCTAAATAAGTTCAGTCTTTATGCTCTCTTTAATGAAGATGAATTCTGTATGTTGACCATGGATGAACTTGACCCATCTTTTGGAATCAGTTTCAAACAGAATGCTCTATTACTCATCTTAATAGCAATATTCAGATGTCCAATTAAAGCTTTTAACTTTGCCTAGTTCTCTGTTATCCTTCCGAGATCAAGTGAATTGTTTGACCTGACCTTACCTTCCAAATATTATAGAATTTCTCTTCCAAAAGTCCCCAGGCTACCCTTGGAAATTCCATCAAAGTTAAATTTGACTAACAAGGAAGAATGGGGATTCCATCTGCCACTTAAATCTGTTGGCTCTAACAAGTTTTCCCTATCAGCAGTGAATGTCAAAAACAAACTTTTATGGCTTGATAAATAACCATGGTCAAGGTGACATACACATCAGTGCAGATTGTGTTAGACAAATTGTATTATATAATCTTGAAAGAAAAACTAAGGCAACTTCAAATAATCAATATAGTGTGCTTTTATTGCTGCATTTTTACTGTTCTACTGACTCTTTAAGACATTTCGTGAGTAAGGGATGCCTATTTTATAAAACATCACAACTTGTTATTTGACAAAGGCTGGTTACTAATGCATTGTTGTAAATGTGTTTGGTATGTAGCTATTTGCTGGGATCAGTGGTTTCCAGAGGCAGCAAGGGCAATGGTACTTAAGGGGGCAGAAATCTTGTTCTATCCAACTGCAATAGGTTCTGAACCACAGGATTGTGGTCTTGATTCACGTGATCATTGGAAGCGAGTGATGCAAGGGCATGCGGGCGCTAACCTTGTAAGTCCATATGACTTTCCTTCAGTGAATGTGCAATCACATTGTCCCTTAAGAAGGTCACACACTTAGAGATAACTCTTTTCATATCATGCAAATTCTTACAAAGTGGCTTTTTGGTAATTTTGAGTAGGCATTTGCAAATGTCTGCTTACAATAAGATCACATCCATATAATTGTAATGAGCACTGTTTACATACTCTGTGATTACTCTCCGAGTAGCCGAGTAATCACCAAAAAATTTACATGGTGAGTAATTTCTGCTTTTATTCGCGGGCAGTATGCTGAGTACTCTCCGAGTATGTATTTCCTACCATAAGTGCAGCATGGACATTGTGGAAATCGAGGACCTAAATCAACCTTAGAAGACCAGTTTACCATTGTTCCCTTGCTTTATGTACACCCTTTGTTTCTATAGTCGTGTGATCTTGCTCTCTATTGATCATATACAAAATAAACTCTAGGCTTCTCATTTGCATTCTTGCTCTCTATTGATCATATACCAGTTAAGCTCTGGGCTTCTCATTTGCATTTAGTGCACCCAATCTTAACAGAATCATCCTAACACATTCAATAAAAAAATCATCATTTATTATAGGTACCTTTGGTTGCTTCAAATCGAATTGGGAAGGAGGTTATTGAAACTGAACATGGACCAAGTGATATAACATTTTATGGCAACTCCTTCATAGCAGGTGTGCTCATTTAGTTTTAAACATGTTTTTTGAAGTTCTTTTTTATTGGTTTAGAGAGGTGTTGTAATACTCAGATTGATGTTGCTATGAACAGGTCCTACTGGGGAAATTCTATCGGCTGCTAATGAAAAGGATGAAGCAGTCTTGATTTATAAATTTGACCTGAATAAGATCAAGATTAAAAGGCATAGCTGGGGAATATTTAGGGATAGGCGACCTGATCTATATAAGGTTCTTTTGACATTGGATGGAAATAGTGTGTGACAGAGATAGCAACTCAATGTGGTTGATCTTTGGTGATTAAGAATGTTACAATAAGGACACATTACAAGATCATCTTCAACATAGCTGTGGAGTATTTAAGGATGCACGACCTGATGGAAATAGCATGTAACATAGATAACTCTATATGGTTGATCTTTGGTGATTAAGATAACAACATAGACTGCTATAGTAAGGAGACTTTACAAGATCATTTTCGTGTGTCCATGATATAATTTACTAGTAATTTCTGTGGTTTGAGACCTTCTGTATATAGAAGTATTCTTGCTTATGTTGTTTCTACTCTTCTTTTATGTTGTTTCTACTCTTCTTTTGCAATGATTTCTGGATTTGATTGTGTGAGAATTTTTCTCCTTGTGATCTTTGCTTTCATCCTGATGATGGATCACATTGTGTGAGAATTTTTCTCCTTGTGCTCTTTGCTTTCATCCTGATGATGGATCATGGAGTGTGATACTAAATGTTGATGCAAAAATTCTCACACAATCAAATCCAGAAATCATTGCAAAAGAACAATATGGATTGTGGAAACTTGATTTCATTAATTGTTTCTACTCTGTCAATCACCATTACTTTCAAAGCTTTTAAACTTTGCTTTAAATATAACTAATTGATCTTGCAGTTTTAGAGTTAACAAACTTGGAAGGTAGAATTTATGCAGTAAGTGAAAACAGATATTCTTGCCTGCAATGGTCCATATCTTTGAAAGGAAAAACGAAATCCATTTGATTGTCATTATTGAATTTTTTTACAAATCAGATTTCTGAGATTTGTTGTTTCTCATTTAAAAAAAAACCTACTATAACAATCCACACTCTGAGCTTTTTCCACGGAAAGTTTTTACTTCTCTTCAAAGGTATTATATCAGACAGTTCTCATGCATAGAAGTTACAAATTTCTGCTGTAGGTTAATTTTGCAGAGATCTTTCATGCCAATTGAATTGGCATTTTATCAAACATTTGGTATGCATAATATAGACTGCTTTAGTTGGATGAGGAAATATACAGTCTGCTGAATTGGACAGAGAAACAGAGAGAAAAAATATTTTCTAACCTCTGAGATATGCCTTGAGATTTTTGAAGACTGCTGTAGTAAAATTCAAATGCCCAGGCAACCAGTAAATCACCAGTCCTTTGTTATTTTGCAGACTTAGGCGTGTTAGTTTTAAGATCAGATTTAACAGAAAGCAGAAAAGTGAAACACATGAACAATAAACACAGTGATTACCCTGGGAAAACCCTCCTACTTGAGGGAGAAAAACCCAGCAAAGAATATTCTCATATATATTTGAATAATAAGAGCAGAAGCAGAACACTGCTTACAAATCAGGCCCTCGAATTTGGCCATGACTTATACAAATTACATATACTACTTCCTCTCGAGCAAATGATAATGCTTATCCAAAGAATCGGATCTGCTGCTAAAGTGGCAAACTGCTGATAAGGATGTGCTTCTGCTGCTAAGATGTGAATTGAATGAATGGACTTGATGATAAAAATGAGAGGTCTGCACCTACTTTATATACAAGGATAGGCAACCTCTTCTCTAGGTCGCCCCCTTAGGAAATAAAAAATACAAAATATTATTTGAGTCAAGAAGGCCGATCTGCCTTAGACAAAGATATATTAAGGAGAAAAATATCTCTTGTAGTTACAACACTAACACTCCCTCTTAGCTAGGGAGGTATTTTTTCTAGATATCCACGTCATGGAGTCTCTCAACATGACACCCACAATGGCTACACCCATTTGTGGAAAACTACATCTCAGTTTCAAAGATGTACAATAATTCATCACGGAGTCTGTCAACGTGATGTCGTCATGGAGTCTCTCAACATGACATCTCATCTCAGTCTCAAAGATGAATAAGGGTTCATCACAGAGTCTCTCAACGTGATGTCATCATGAAGTCTTTCAACATGACGTCCACAATGGCTACTCCCATGTGTGGAAAAAAACACATGTACAAGTGTTCATCACAGAGACTCTCAACGTGATGTCATCACAAAGTCTCTCAGCGTGATGTCATCATGGAGTCTCTCAACATGAGGTCTCATCTCAGTATCAGAGATGAACAAGGGCTCGCACCTCATATTCCTTCATCTCAGAGAAATATACACTACAAGGGCTTTCACCTCATATTTCTCTATCTCAGAGAAATAAAAAATACAAAATATTATTTGAGTCGAGAAGGCCGACCTGCCTTAGACAAAGATATATTAAGGAGAAAAATATCTCCTGCAGCTACAACACTAACAAGGCGGCTAACATACAGGAGAATTACGCACCCAGCTATATGGTACTTGTCATCGCTAAAATAGAAGTCACCTCAAACTAAAACTATGGCCTGTGATTCCTACGCCTAGACAAGGCTGTATTTTTATCAGATTATTAGTCAGCGCCCTTTGAAGATACTTTATAATCAGCATGGGGAATTCTGGGGCTCCGGTTTAAATAACAAACATTCAGGAGATAATCATTGTGGCGTCCAAACACAATCCCACCAACTCATGGGTATGTCGTGACAACTTGGAGTATAATAATCTGCTGCAGCCTTTATTTTGTGATCGATAACTTAGAAAACTCCAGCTGTTTAAACCCACCAATATCCTATTGCCACCATACTCATGGCTTTGAAAGAGTGAAACCCCTTAATATTCACCCAACAACATTAATTAAATCACAAATTCCTTTAGTCACCATCACTATTTATTCATTTCCACATTCTATACTCCAACATTACATGCGACCAGGCCGTAGAAGATTAATTTCTCTTCTCGGTAAATTATTCATTTGGTGCCATCACTAATCATTTTCAATATTCCACACCTAATTACAAAAAACCAAGTTTTGCCCTTCAACTCCATGAATCTGTAAATTTGTGCAATAAACCCATGATCATTTCCTGCTAATCAAACCATTAAATACAATCACTGATTCTGACTGAATCGGTCAGCCATCAACTAGGGTGGATCTCTCACCACTGTAGTCAATATTCTCCTTGAGGGTTTTCATCCTTGGGAAGTTCTTGAAGTACTCTGCACAATTCCCTAAAAATTAATGCCTGTAACCAAAATCGAACTCCAAAATAATTTTTTATTCCCTTCCCAAGTTCCAATGCCTTTTTTGAGAATAAAATAATATTTAATGAACTCCTTATGTCTCCCTTAATTTCCTAAATGAGCATTAAAATATTTGCTCCTATTTAGCCACCTCTTATTGACAAATAAGTTACTTTTAAATATTTAAATGAATACTTAACTGAACTTATAATTAAATGATGACTTAAGCATTTATTCCATTTCTTCAACTTGCCTTACGGAAACACCTTTGGAACACCAAAAAATTAACATGGAGTAAAGTTGAAGTCTGCTACTCCAAGAACTTCAGAGCTCCTTGAACCATTTGATTAGCCTATAGGAACTTGATGGTTAGACTAATACTCAACAGCTGGCTAACTGACAAGGGGGACATTATATCTACGTGGAAACTGCAGTGTTGCATCTACTTCTATTTATAAATGGCTAAAGATTGGATCTCCATGGTTTTTTGTTATTTTTCTGTAGTATGTACAATGCTGAAGATCATTCATTTGTTTAGAGGAATGAATTTCTCAATCATCTAGAGGGGATGTATCCATGAATCATAGTTACTTGGAGAATCATACCCTAGTATTTGTCTCCCATATTGGAAATGCGTCCCCATCTCAGAAACCTAAGGATGTCTCAAGACATGATTTTAGATGAAGTTTTTTTACTCCTTTGAAAATTAGGAAACTTACTATAGAGGTTTCTTAGATCTATTATATAAATTATATTAGGTTTTCCAAAAGTGCTGATATGAGGTTGACAAAAGCTAAAAGAATTAAAAACACATACTAATAGACTTGTAATTTTCTATTGTTTACATAAAAAATTAAAGTTGTTTTGTAGTAGAAAATTTTCTATCAAATCCCAAACAAGTAAGAGTATGAAAAGAAACAATAATAAGGCTTAAGATTTTATACATGCATTGAAGTTCTATAAATTGATTGAAAATATTGTCATCTTTTAAGGCCCCCATATTATGTTTTTAAAATAATGGCATTCTTGTCTTGGTCTCTTTGTCAAGTTAGTATGGTTTAAATTAGTGCTCCTTGGGGATGCATCCCTTGCCTTGGGAGCCCCATTTCCACCAGGGGACGTTTCAGGAACGTCCATGAAATGTCCACGCTGCCCCCCTTGTCCCCTTTGATGCCCAAAAATTACGGATGTTCTGGAAATGTCCTAGATCAAACAAGGAACGTTAGGGGATGACTAGCCATACCCTAGATGGCTAGGGGATGTCCAGGTGTCCCCTAACCGTCCTGGGAATATCTAGCCATCCCCTATATCCCAAAAACTAAAAAGAATAATACATTTTTCGAATTAAAAAAAAGAAAGGATGGGCGAGCCTACAAGGACCCCCCACCCCTTTAAAAAACAACTAAACCTAATTCATGCATTAAAACAACCAAAAAGAAAAAAAACATCTCATTTTGATATTTGCAAACTTGTGTTGAAGAGTAGCAAGAAAAGAGAAGCAGTTGAAAGAGGAGACTAGGGCATCAAATCCACTACATTAGAGGTAAGTTCTTCTTCTTACTTTTGTATTTTCAATTTATTTTGCATTTTTTCAAGTTTTTTTTCAAAATTTTCAACACATAGGGAAGACATTGTGAGTTTATTTTATTTTTTATTCGAACTTGCAGCTCTCCTTTAAATTCTTAACCAAAAAAATAATGATCAATGTTGAGAGTAGCAATAGTGAGGAGGTTGAAGATCAAATGCAAGAAAGAAGTAGACCTAGAACTCATGGAAATATGGCAACCACTGGAGATTCTTGTAAAAACACTTAGCCAATGATGCCAAACAAAATACAATTGGGAATACTCACTGAGAAATTATGCATAGAGAGACTTCTTAATCGAATCAGAAATAGAGGAGTCCATTAGAGAACAAACTTCGCATTACAATAGCCCTTGGGCAATCAACAGTCCAAAGAACACAATTTGACAGAGTTTGAGATAGCGTACTCAAATTGGAAAATAAATAGGCACTCCTGAATATCTGTATGGACATCCTTTGAGGCCCACGCGAGAGATTTGGATTGACAACTGACTTAGACTCCACCCTGATTGGTGGCGTCACTTCCAACTTACTGGTCGATATCCACAGATCAAGCCGCCTGTTGCTGAACTCTGTGAATTTCGGTTGCCTCTTAATGGAATCGTTTCTTTAATATTCCGGCTCTGGGTGTAATCACTTTCAAGGTGTGATCTTGTGTAATCACACAATCATTATGTGGGTGATGGTGTTGAGATAACATGACACAAATATTCCAGATTGAGACTACGTCCATACCTGCATGTCTCCAACCGAGCGACTACGTCCTCAGTCACTTAGACAGGCTTAGCTCTAGATTCGTGATGCTCTCCAGAATGAAGAGATCAAGTATATAAACTACTCCCAAAGTCCGACCCAAGAGATCGGCCATCACACTACAAAAATAAAAATTAAATCTCTAATTCAAATTTAAATTGGCACCAACATGGTAATGTCGGCCAAAAGAAAAAAAAACTAATTTATTTACTTTAAAGAAAATTCACTAATTTTATAAACATTGTTTGGGAGAAGGTCGGCCAGGAGATCAATTTATTTTTGGGACATCACAGTCCCTTCCTCAGACTATTGTTGGTCCTCCAACAACCTCAAACTTGGGTGTTCGAACACCTCCACTCCTTCCCACGTGGCATCTTCCATGGGCAGGTTCTTCCACTTTACCAAGTATTGTGGGATAACCTTGTTCCTTAATCTCTTCTCTCTCACGTCCAAGACTGTTTTGGGCTCAAGAATCAATTTACCCTCATCATCAAGAGGAGGTTGCTCCATTGATGGCGTGACCTGTTGACCCAAAGCTTTTTTCAAGCACGATACATGGAAGATATTGTGAATTCTACTCCTCGGAGGCAACTCAAGCTCGTATGCGACCTCTCCAATCTTCCTTGTGATCTTGAATGGCCCATAGAACCTTGGCTTCAGTTTCTCTGCTCCATTCCCCTTGATAGATGATTGTCGGTATGGCTGCAACCTCAGGTAGACCATGTCGTTAACTTCAAAGATCCTTTCAATTCTTCATTGATCTACATACAACTTCTGCTCATTTTGGGCTCTCTGAAGATTTTCCTTCAAGACATTCATGATGTCTACATTCTGTTGAAACATGTCTCTAGCACTTAGAACCCTACTATCTGCCAGAATCAAATCCATGAAAGGGGTGGCCTCATAGCCATAGAGTGCTTTGAATGGTGACATCCCAATAGACATGTGATGTGTGGTGTTGTAGCAAAACTCTCCCAAGTGTAGCCACTTCACCCAAGCTGATTGCTGCCCTGTCACATAATTTCTCAAATATCCTTCAATCCATTTATTCACGGTCTTTGTTTGCCCATCTGTTTGGGGATGGTAGCTAGTGCTAGGTGTTAGTTTTGTATGAGCCAAATGAAAAAGCTCTTGCAAGAACATGTTGATAAACCTACTATCCCTGTCACTTACAATGTTTCATGGTAAACCATGGAGTCTAAACACTTATCTAAAAAACAAGTCTGCAACTTGAGGAGCCTTAAACTTTGAAGTAATTGCATAGAAGTGAGCGTACTTCGTGAGTCTATCTACCATGACATAAATATAGTCCTTACCTTACACCTTCAGAAGCCCAGTGATAAAATCCATCGAATGCTCCCATTTCTGATTTGAAATGGGCAAGGGTTGCAACAAACCAGTTGGTAATACATGCTCATTTTTATTTTTTTGGCATGCCAAGCATTCTCTCACATGTTGCAATACATCATTTTTCAATCCCTTCTAGGCAAAACGTTCTCACTTGCTTGTATGTCTTGAAGAATCTCGGATGACCAACAAGGGGTGTGTCATGGCAAGCATTAATTATCTTGTTTTTGACCTTAGAGTGAGGTACAAGATAGATCTGATTTTTGTAGAGAATGAGCTCTTCAATCACCTTATACCTGTCATCAACTACCTTCCCTTCCAAAACATCATTAGTGAAGGGATCCTTAGCATATTTAGCTGTAATTTTAACCTTCCAATTAATAGATATATTAGACATTGCACAAAAATAAGGTTTTCTAGAAAGGGCATCAACCACCACATTATTCTTGCCTTTTACATATTCAATATCAAAGTCATAAGCCTGGAGTTTTCTTACCCATTTCTGCTGTCTATAATTCAAATCATGTTGGTTTAGAAAGTACTTCAAGCTGTTATGATATGTCTTCACCAAAAATTTCCCGCAAACCAAGTATTGTCTGAATTTTAGCAGAGCATGCATGATCGCCAACATCTCCTTGCCATATATATAGAAATCCCTTTCTGGTTTGGTGAGCTTTCTGCTCTCATAAGCAATAGGATGTCTTTTCTGCATTAGTACGACTCGAATGCCTTCCTGTAAATCTTGGATGACCCTTTGTAAAGAATGTAGCTATTGCATACCAATTACAACTTCATTGTCCTTCAAGTTAAATACATAAAAGTCATCACAAAGAGTGTACTCACCAAAGATAATGCCAAGCTTACTCACTTTCTTCTTGCAAAGAATAGTAAGCCCAACTGTTATAGTCACATCAAACCCCTCAAAATCTTCAGAATGTAAACCTCTTTTCTTTACCAAACCATCATCAATGTAGTTATGTGTAGCTCCACTATCACATAGTGCCAAAACCTTGCAACCAAATAATTTTCCTTCGAAGACAAATGGATTGTACTTTGGAGCACCTGAAAGATAAGAGATTCTAGAACCTTTGCTACCTTCATTTACTAGTTCTAGTGTTGGTCGTTCACGATCATGCTCTTTAGTCTCATCATGAGGTTGTCCCTCATACTCCTCCATAACTAATATGTTTTCCTTTACTAGTAAACTCCAAGGTGTGGTATGCAAGATAAACCAACAATTATCAAAATGCAAGATCTTCTTAGTAAGAAACCACCTAGTTCCCCTAATCAACTCTCTCAAGCAAAATGCTTCATATGTCCATAGCAATTGTCCTTCCATTGGAGATAATGCATGACTAACCATAATGAAACCAATAATGTTCCATTCCACACGAATGGATATAACACTTGTGGTTGATTCATCAAGTGTGTAACCCATATCATCATTTTTTTGAGCCTTCAAGGGGCTCTCCAAAAGAGGCAATTCATAAACTTCATGATGCAAGCTAGATGCCCAAACATCATGCTTTTGCTCTTGTTCATACTCATCTACATGTTTTTCTTGTTTGCTTACCTCAAGATGCTCCTCCTCTGCATGCTCAACTTCTATACATTCTTCCCTTGGAAGAAATAATGATTGAAGATAGGCTTCTCTTCGCTGTCTTGCTTGATCTTTGCGATTGACTTGTTCTTTGATTTCTTTAAGGTGTTGTCTTGCTTGGGCAGCCAACAACTTTTCCTTCTTAGCTCTTTGTAATCGTCACACAAGACTTGAGTTCTCTTGACATCTACCTCGATATGATGTATAAAATCAGAACCTTTGTGGTTTCAATCCACAATACATTCCTCATGTTTAACACACAAAACTTTAGTGCTAACATTGGAAGACTCTATAACATTGTCATCTTTATATGATTTGGATGCTACCTCATGATTATAACTATAGTTGCTAAAGTCAGAATAGGTGTCACACCTAGGTATCATGTTTACAACATCTCTAATGGGCTGATCCATGATTGTAATCTCTCCAACTTGGTGATCACAATGAAGACTTAATGGTGCAATAGGTGTCTCCCCATGATCCAAAGTTTTAACTTTTTAAGGATTCCCACATAATGATTGATTTTTGCATTGAACATGATCACTAGTAGACTGCAGATCACAAGCAAGTGATTCCTCTTCCTTTCCTTGTTCTTGCACATTTAGCTCTCCTTCTTTCATGATGCTTTCTTTGTTATCTTTTGATTTTTCTTCATGTGTAGGTGATGTGACATTATTGGAATCAACTATCACACTAGAAGATGCTTTACGATCACCCAAAGAGTTCATACCATTGCCATCCAAAGCACTGACATGAACTATGTGAAATATACCGGCCAATTTTTTTTATATTTTTCAATAGCAAATTACAATGAATCAAGCACCCGTTAAGGTTAGTTCGAAAACCAAAACGATGCTGAAAGTAACTCTAACCAGAATGTACACCAGGATCCCGATGTGGGCAAGGTGTGAGCATTGGTCAGAGGATCTCAAAGGAAAATGCTGAAAATAAACTCTAACCAAGAGATGCGCCGGCGAGCGACGAGCATTCGGTCAGAGGATCCCTATCTAATTGCAATACTGGAAAAAAGCTCAACACCAAGCATGTGCTACTCAATCCATGATGGATAAGAGGCGACCATATGGCGGAGACTTATGAATATACAATGCAAATTAAGTAAATAGGCGGCAAGCCAGCCTCTTCCACTTATTCAGTGGGCAGTTACAAACATTGAGATTGCAAGAATATTAAAGATGCTGACAGTAATACTGTTTAGCTTACAATATGTGAAGAATGCCTGCAATATCAGAAATTTAGAAGTCTTAAATCAAAGCAATGTTAATTGTGTCTTCCTCAATGATCTCCAAGGCTTTCTAACACCCACTCAGCTCTAAAAACCACCCTAATTACAACTGATATGACTGTAACAAGGTCTGAAACTGATAACCAGCAACACAGAGTTCTAATTGAAATGATCACAGCTCCCTTAATACTCAACCAAATGACCCCAAACAAAATGCAATATCTTCCTATAACCAGGGCGCCCAAGTAAGACCCAAGAAACAGACCCAATCTGCAATATTTTTTTTTTTTTCAAATCCCAATGCAAGTACAAAGGTACGGCCCCAAGAGAAGGGCGATTTTCTTCTATAAAAAACAACACTTGATTAAAAATTATGAAACTCTACAAAAGATGGCGCCTTCCCTAGACAAATGCAAATATGAAGTACCCAGAATGCAATCTTTTTGTATTTTTGAAATATGAGTGAAAATGACTATCAGCAATGAACTCAACAACTACTTAAATGACATGAAAAATGCAAGTAACTGAACTACCAATGCATTAACTCATAACAAAGCAATACCTCACTACAAAATGCACTCAAACAAGTAAATCTCTCCACTAGGTGTTGTCTCACAAGCACGAAGTTGAGCCTAGCTAGGAGGCATTCATTCCTTGAAGCAATCCTCTCACCATTTCGGCAGCATAACATTACTCAATAAGTTGGATAATGAAAATGAAGACAAAGACCTCCTTTTAAAGACTTGAGATGACTGTCCAAAAGCTTCTCGAAACCTAGCATTTCAAATTTGTGTAACTCCTTTTCCCTCCAAAAGTGGCGTCCCTTTTGTCTTGAGCAGTTTTGACTTTTTAAATTAAAATAATCTCCAAGATGGGCGTCCTTTTCTCCAACATTGATTTTTGAACATTAGAAAATATAAAATAACCTCATGAGGCGCCACCCCTTCAAAGACCACTTTTAAAAACAACTTAAGTTCAATCTCTAGGCTAAGGGGGGGGGGGTCAACAGCAAAATATAACATTAAACATGCCTTTATTAAAAATAATTCAACTTATCTCTCCAAACGAGCCCCAAAGCCAAAATTGAGCAAATCCAACTGAACATACTGAAGTAGAAGGTCAATCGAGCCGAAACCAACAGGACCACTGCCAGAAATAGAATTTACTAAAAATAGTAAATTCGTGAAAGTGCTCAGAATGCCAAAAAGAACACATCACCGAAAAGCTCACGAGAAACCCAGAAGGAATCCGCAATTCAAACGCCAATCCGTGAGCACAAGAAACCACCAACCAAGAAACCCTAATTTCACCACTGAGAAGCCTACGGGTCTCCAGAATAGGCAAACGGTCAACCAAAAGAAGTCATGCTCGAGAAGGGGACATTACAGTCCGCCCTCCCCAAGATTGCTTGTCCTCAAGCAATTGTAAACACGGATGCTGCAAAATCTCCTCATTTTCCCAAGTTGCATCCTCCATGGGCAAGTTCTTCCACTTCACCAAATACTCTCTGATTGTTCTTTTCCTCAAAGAACGCTCTCTGGAATCAAGAATCTCCTTAGGAATCAAAACTAACTGTCCTTCTCCATCCAAAGGTGGCAATTGAGATGAAGCAATAATGTTGTGCCCAAGTGCCTTCTTGAGGCGAGACACATGGAAGACATTATGCACTTTGCTACTCGAAGGCAGCTCCAACTCGTAAGCTACAGCTCCCACCTTTCTGATAACCTTGAACGGACCATAGAAGCGAGGCTTGAGCTTCTCAGCTCCACTCTTCTTGAGAGTAGACTGTCTATAAGGCTGTAATCGAAAATAAACCATATCTCCAACCTCAAAAGAGCGCTCAACACGCCGCTGATTAGCGTACATCTTTTGTTGATTCTGTGCAATCTGCAGATTGTTCTTCAAGGATTTCAATATATCTTGACTTTGCTGTAACATATCCTTGGCTTGAGGGGCTTTGCTATCTCCAAACACCAAATCAGCAAAGCTAGGGGCCTCATAACCATAAAGAGCCATGATAGGTGACATCCTTATTGACATGTGGAAGGAAGAATTGTAGCAGTATTCTCCTAAGTGGAGCTATTTCACCCATGCCCTTTGCTGTTCTGAAACATAATTCCTCAAATAACCTTCCAACCACTTGTTTACTATCTCTATTTGCCCATCCGTTTGAGGGTGATAACTAGTGCTTGGAGTAAGCACTGTACCACTCATTCTGAAGATCTCTTGACAAAAGGTGCTTAGGAACTTGCTGTCCCTATCACTCACAATGTTTCTTGGCAACCCATGCAATCTAAACACCTCATGAAAGAACAGATCAGCAACTTGAGCTGCTGAAAATGAGCTGGTAATGGCAAAGAAATGGGCAAATTTTGTCAATCTATCTACTACAACATAAATACAATCTCTTCCTTGAACTTTGGGTAACCCAGTGATGAAGTCCATTGAGATGCTCTCCCACTTTTGGTTGGGAATGAGAAGGGGTTGTAGCAGACCAACTGGTAACGTATGCTCATTCTTATTCATCTGACAAGTAGGACACTCCTGAATGTAACGCTGAACTTCACCTTTCAACCCTTTCCAAGAAAATCTTTCTCGGATCTGCCTATATGTCTTGAAGAATCCCTGATGACCAGCAAGTGGTATATCGTGAAATGTCAACAAAATCTTCTTCTTAAGCTTAGAATCAGCCACCAAAAAGATTCTCCCCTGGTATTGTATCAACCCTTCAACCACCTTGTACCTTTCGTCATGAAAAGTACCCTCCATAATGCTGGTTGCAAACTGATCTTTGGCATAATCAGCAAGCAAGGTGTTCTTCCAATCAGCAGTAAGCTCACATAATGAGCCCAAATGAGGTCTTCGGGATAATGCATCAGCCACTATGTTGTTTTTGCCTTTGACATACTCAATGTCAAATTCGTAAGCTTGAAGCTTACTCACCCACTTCTGTTGCCTCTCATTCAAATCTTTCTGATGCATGAAATGTTTGAGACTATTGTGATCAGTCTTGACCACAAACTTACTCCCCACCAAGTATTGTCTGAACTTGGCTAATGCATGCATGATTGCAAGCATTTCCTTGTCATAGATAGAGTAGGTTTTCTCAACTCTTAATTTCTTGCTATCAAACACGATGGGATGCTTATCTTGCATTAGAACAGCCCCAACACCTTCACCGGATGCATCACATTGCAGCTCGAAGGGCTTGGAAAAATCTGGAATTGCAAGAACAGGACAATAACTCATTATCTTCTTGAACTTATCAAAAGTACTCTGTGCTTTTTTTGACCAACAAAAGGCTCCCTTTTTCGTAAGGTCAGTAAGAGGAGCAACATTTTGAGAGTAACCCTTCACAAACCTTCTGTAAAATCCACAAAGGCCCAAGAACCCTTTCAAGTGAGTCAAGTTCTCAGGAGGTGGCCAATCAACAATAGCCTTGATCTTTTCTGGATCAACCTTCACACCTTCAGCACTGATGATGTGACCAAGGTAAAGCAGCTCCTTCATTCCAAATTCACATTTGGATTCTTTGGCAAACAAGCTCTCTGATTCCAGAATGTTAAGCACTTCCTCCAAGTGCTTGAGATGTTCTTCCCAAGTCTTGCTGAAAATCAAGATGTCATCAAAAAATATTAGCACAAACTTTCTCAACTACTTCTGGAAGACTCTGTTCATGCAAGATTGGAAAGTGGCAGGAGCATTAGTCAATCCAAATGGCATGACTAAGAACTCAAAGTGACCATAATGACATCTGAAGGCTGTCTTCTCCACATCAGATCCTCTCATTCGAATCTGATAGTAGCCCGACCTCAAATCTATCTTCGAAAAGAACTTAGCTCCATGTAGCTCATCAATGAGCTCATCTATCCTTGGAATTGGATACCGATTTTTGATGGTGCTTTGATTCAAAGCATGATAATCAACAAACATCCGAATGGTACTGTCCTTCTTTACTAGAACAACTGCTGAGGCAAAGGGACTCTTACTTGGCCGAATGAAGCCCATCTCCAAGAGCTCCCTAATGTTCTTTTCGATTTCATCCTTTTGATTTTTGGGGTACCGATAAGGAGTTGTGATTACAAGCTTAGCTCCTTCCTTGAGCTCTATGACATGTTCTGAACCTCGATCAGGAGGTGGTCCAGGAGGTAAATTAGCAAATACTTTACTCTTTTTGGTGAGTAAAGACTGAATATCTAGAGGGTAATCTCTCTTTGTCTCAACCGGACTAGCCGGAAGAATCATGCACTCCGCAACCCACTCCACTTGGTCATGACGTATCAACCTTGCCATTCTCTTGAATGACACAATCCGAGGGCCACCATTTGACATTCCTCTCAACACCACCTTCTTTCCATCGGATTGAAATTTGAGTTCCATGGTTTGCAGATTTAGAGAGATCTCTCCAAGAGATCGCACCCACTGAATGCCAAGAACAACATCCGTATCTCCAATATTAACCACATAGAAGTCATCCTTGACTTCATAATTGCCCAATTGCATTGACATGTTGGAAATCTTCTTGGTGCATGAGATGTGAAACCCATCTGCCACCATAACTCTAAAACCTTCAAAATCTTCTGTTTGCAGCCCTTTCTTTGCCACCACCACTTCGTCTATGAAGTTATGTGTTGCCCCAGTGTCAATTAGAGCAACTATATGCTGCCCTTTGATCATCCCACGAACTTTGAAAGACTCATTCTTTTGGAAGCTCGAAAGTTGAGCCAGTGTACCACCACTTCCTTTTTCACTTTCGGACTCTTCTGGAGCTCTTTCTTCTTTGCTGTCCTCAAAATCAGTTTGTTGATTAGAAAAATTAGAATTGCTTTCTTCAGCTGTATAGAACTCAATTTGATGGATTTTAGCACCTTTTGGGAAAAACATGATCTTGGGACCATTTTTCCCAACAACGGAAACATAACCCCTTTCTTCGGAGTTCATTGATAATCTCTGGGTCCAATCTTGTGCCATGAGGTTTCTGCTGTTTGAACTCCTTATGGTGAGGCTTTTGATGAAGTTTTTTCCCTCTATCCCCTTTGTGAAATGATGGCTTGGAATGGAACTTCGCTTTGGGAGCAGCCCACTTCATGTTTCTAGCTTTCTTCATTGCCTCTTGTAAGGAAGGTGGATCAAAATCTTTAATCCAACCCTTGAGTGGCTCCATCAATCCTTCGTTGAATAGGATCACTAATCTCCTTTCCGTGATTCCAGTGACCATTACTGAAAGTCTTTGAAACTTAGCTATGTAGGCATCAACAGTGTCATACTGCCTCAACTGTGCCAACTCCCTAAAATGCACTTTCAGGTCTTTTTTCTCGAACCTCTCAAAGAGTCTATGGGTGAACTCATCGTAGGTAGTGATAGACCCATGACCTAAGGTGACTAGGCCGTGGTACCACCATGCGCCACTCCATCTAGGTGTAGCGTAGCGAACTTAATTGCTTCTTCTTTAGCCATTGGTCTGAGAGCCAAATAGTTGTCTAGCTTCTGTATCCAAGCTTGAGCAGAACTATTATCACTTTCATCAAAGTGGGGAAGCGTAACCTTGTTGATAGCTTGATACAAGTCTCCATGTGCTGGTGTCCTCCTTTGATCATAATTTCTCCCTTGTCCCCTATCCTTCCTTCTAAACTCCATGTAATCATTGAAGGACATGTCAAGCTTGACTTCATTAGGAAGGGTGTCATATTCTGTACGGCCTATCCTCAGCTTCTCCAAAGATGAAGCATTTTCTTCAGAATCAGGATGTGGGTTTGCTGGTGCCAAAAACGTGGGTTTGAATGGTCTAGCAGAAATGTATGTGTTGTTCGCTGCGGGTTGGACAACATGACCATTGTGCTAGTTGGAAGCACTGTGCTCACCGGCATGCACTGTATTGTTTTGTGGATTATTCTGACCCAATCTCCCCAACATGAGAGAAAACATATCCAACAAAGCATCCATCTTCTTATCAAGCCCTTGACATAGATTGGCTGAATTGTCTATACGTTTCCCACTGTCACCTCTATTTCCAAAAACTCTCTCATTACCACCTGAAGTCCTTTCACTATCCCCCATTTCTGTCTCCTGAGAAGGCTCCAAATTAGCCCTCAAAACCTCTGATGCTGTCTGACCTTCTGGAGCCTGATACAACTATGTCTGAATGGTACCCCTCTTGTATACTCTTGCCAAGTACCTCTGTTCTCTGTCACTCATAGGAAGCTGATCTCACAGGATGGCAGGATGCGTGGCTTTGATACCACTGAAATATACCAGCCAATTTTTTTTTTAATTTTTCAATAGCAAATTACAATGAATCAAGCACCCGTTAAGGTTAGTTCGAAAAACAAAACGATGCTGAAAGTAACTCTAACCAGAATGTACACCAGAATCTTGATGTGGGCAAGGTGTGAGCATTGGTCAGAGGATCTCAAAGGAAAATGCTGAAAAGAAACTCTAACCAAGAGATGCGCTGGCAAGCGACGAGCATTCGGTCAGAGGATCCCTATCTAATTGCAATACTGGAAAAAAGCTCAACACCAAGCATGTGCTACTCAATCCATGATGGATAAGAGGTGACCATATGGCGGAGACTTATGAATATGCAATGCAAATTAAGTAAATAGGTGGCAAGCCAGCCTCTTCCACTTATTCAGTGGGCAATTACAAACATTGAGATTGCAAGAATATTAAAGATGCTGATAGTACTACTGTTTAGCTTACAATATGTGAAGAATGCCTGCAATATCAGAAATTTAGAAGTCTTAAATCAAAGCAATGTTAATTGTGTCTTCCTCAATGATCTCCAAGGCTTTCTAACACCCACTCAGCTCTAAAAACCACCCTAATTACAAACTGATATGACTGTAACAAGGTCTGAAACTGATAACCAGCAACACAGAGTTCTAATTGAAATGATCACAACTCCCTTAATACTCAACCAAATGACCCCAAACAAAATGCAATATCTTCCTATAACCAGGGCGCCCAAGTAAGACCCAAGAAATAGACCCAATCTGCAATTTTTTTTTTCAAATCCCAATGCAAGTACAAAGGTACGGCCCCAAGAGAAGGGCGATTTTCTTCTATAAAAAATAGCACTTGATTAAAAATTATGAAACTCTACAAAAAATGGCGCCTTCCCTAGACAAATGCAAATATGAAGTACCCAGAATGCAATCTTTTTGTATTTTTGAAATATGAGTGAAAATGACTATCAGCAATGAACTCAGCAACTACTTAAATGACATGAAAAATGCAAGTAACTGAACTACCAATGCATTAACTCATAACAAAGCAATACCTCACTACAAAATGCACTCAAACAAGTAAATCTCTCCACTAGGTGCTGTCTCACAAGCACGAAGTTGAGCCTAGCTAGGAGGCATTCATTCCTCGAAGCAATCCTCTCACCATTTCGGCAGCATAACATTACTCAAGAAGTTGGATAATGAAAATGAAGACCAAGACCTCCTTTTAAAGACTTGAGATGACTGTCCAAAAGCTTCTAGAAACCTAGCATTTCAAATTTGTGTAACTCCTTTTCCCTCCAAAAGTGGCGTCCCTTTTGTCTTGAGCAGTTTTAACTTTTTAAATTAAAATAATCTCCAAGATGGGCGTCCTTTTCTCCAACATTGATTTTTGAACATTAGAAAATATAAAATAACCTCATGAGGTGCCACCCCTTTAATGACCACTTTTAAAAACAACTTAAGTTCAATCTCTAGGCTAAGGGGGGGGTCAACAACAAAATATAACATTAAACATGCCTTTATTAAAAATAATTCAACTTATCTCTCCAAACGAGCCCCAAAGCCAAAATTGAGCAAATCCAACTGAACATACTGAAGTAGAAGATCAATCGAGCCGAAACCAACAGGACCACTGCCAGAAATAGAATTTACTAAAAATAGTAAATTCGTGAAAGTGCTCAGAATTCCAAAAAGAACACATCATCGAAAAGCTCACGAGAAACCCAGAAGGAATCCGCAATTCAAACGCCAATCCGTGAGCACAAGAAACCACCAACCAAGAAACCCTAATTTCATCACCGAGAAGCCTACGGGTCTCCAGAATAGGCGAACAGTCAACCAAAAGAAGTCATGCTCGAGAAGGGGACATTACACTATGCTAGCCTCTAATGTAGGAATCTCTTGTGAAACCTCTTGCAAGGATGATGTAGAAAAATCATTACCCAAGGTTGTCCTAATGCCTTCTTCATTCAAATCAGCGTGTCTATCAAATTCATAATATAAATTTTTGCATACCTCATTGGAACTTGAAGACACCTAACATTCTCAAGAAGAGTTGTATCAACCATATGTGAAGATTCTATAAGCAATTCATAAGCTATAGTGTGATATTCCTTCGTTGCATGCTTAGTCTTGTGGAAAAGATTCGAGTGCATGTCCATGTAGTCCTTGAAAGGAAAATTCTCCTTAACACGTTGAGGAAGAATGTTATACTCCTCAAATATGCTAATCACTTGTTTCTTTGTCTTGTTGTGTTGGGTTTTTGCTAGTAGAAAATGAGGATGATCCTTTAGAGAGTCCCAACCTTGGAAGTGAATCATTTAAGTGCTGCATTTTTCATATGGTCTTGTATTGTGTTTTCTCAATTCCTTTCCATGCCTGTTTATTGCCAAACAACTTTTCCATGATGACCTTTTTCGCTGTCCCAACTAAAAACCAAATCCAAACTAATTGGTGCACAACTAATTTCACACCAATTGAATACAATCATTACCTAACAGGCTGGCAGGATTATGTCTCTGATACCACTAAAATATTCCTTCCTCAAATCTGATCTAAATGTTCTAATTTTGGTTTTCCTTAAAGTCTTTGACTAGCGTATAGAATAGGTTTTGTTTTGTTTGTGTTTTATGTTTTTTCTTATTATTTTGTGTTTTTTGGAGTTTTATGCGAATTGCATGACATGTACAATGCTGATAAAGGAAAAATAACCAAACATGCGATGATTCTACTAATTAAAAGACTGAAATTACACAGATATAGACCAATTGCAACACCCATTCATGCAAAGACTAGGAAATGAATTTTTACAAGGTTGTAATTGAAATTTCAGGTTTGATATAACCCTGATACAACAAATTCGAACTCTCCCAGCTCTATAAATGACTACCCACTTCATTTCTAGGTGTGAGAGGAGTTGTGCCACTACTATATGAAACTTCTCAGCTCCAAAACTTCAAAAACTTCACCTAGCAGTTAGGGTTTGAAGCCCAAATGCCAAACAAAGGTGCAGTTGCTTGTGCAACTGTTGAAAGATGGTAGAAATGTCCTCTAAAAGGACTGATATGCAATCTGATGCAAATTTCTATCCTCAAAATGGACTAATCTACAATTATAACCCCAAATAATGCTGCCAACTCCACATTGAAGCTAGATAATGTTGAATCTTGTTGCCAAGAGAAATGGGTTTTTCATCTGAATCTCCAAATTTTTCCAGAAGTTTGCGTTCCTGGAAGCTCCAAGCTCTTCAAACCCTCAAGATTGTTGCTGCTCTCAAATTGAAGTCATAAGAATGAATATAAAATAGAGAAAAATGCCTTTTTATTTTCACCAAGAGGGGTCAACCCTTTTTAGGGTTACTATTTGGCCTAAAAATTCATAAAATAACATTGAGGGTCTAATTTTACATTGTGAGCTTGGCCCCCTTTTTAAAACATCTTAAGTTCTAGGATGGGGGTGCACTTTTCACTATTCACTTTCTAGTTTGTTGTTACTATTCACCTTTCACTATTCCATTAAAGCCAACTTTATTATTTCCATTTTATCCCTAGCTTAATCAACTGAACTTGACTTTGAAAGGCTCGAACAACTCTCGAGAAGGTTCCACAACATCGAAACAGGTCCCCTATCCATACTGTTGACCTAGGAGAACCCTCATAATAGGTCAACCTCTGCATCAAATCTAAACACCTAAGGAAGGGGCATTGCACCTTGCCTTCCTGCTTGAATTTCAGCTCGATGGTTTGGTAGTGGGTGGTGTATTCTCCTAGTGAATGAAGCCACTGTACCCTTAGGACCATGTCCATGTCACTGACATCAACAACATAGAAATCCTCCATCTTGTGATCACCCGATGTCAACTCCATTTGTTGAATTTGTTTCGTGGAAGGAAGGACATTACCTCCAGCTGCTAGAGCATCAAATAGATCAAAATCCTCTGTTGCCAAGCACAACTTAGCCACTGTTCTCTTGTTGATGAAGTTGTGTGTAGCTCCACTATCGATTAGCACTGTCACTCTCTACCCCCTAAGAAATCCCCACTCGTAAAGAGTGGTATCAAGGTGTTCTTGACAATGTTTCCAAGGTGCTTCCTATTGGGATTTCCTCTATTGCAGGCTCCTGCAGCTCTCCCAGAGTGTCTTCTTGATTGATCCCTTATGTAGTATCTGTTTCATCATCGGATACCAGTTCGATGTAATAAACTTCTCCCCTCCCTTGGCACTTGTGTTGATTATTCCACTTTTTGTTGCAGTAGTAACACAAGCCCTTCTTGCGTAATTCATTCCTTGACATGCTGTGTGGACTTGTAGGAGGAATCTTTGGTGGTGGATTTGTCTTAATGAAAGGCTTCCTTGGCTGCCCTGCTAGTACATTCTTAATAGTATCCTTCCCTTTCTTGGTGCAATCTTCAAGACTCAAGGCTTTCCAAATGGTGTCTTCTAAAGTCGTCGGCTCCAAAGCCCTCACGAAGCCACGAAAGGAATCAGATAAGCCTTCGATGAAGAAGTGAGCGTCTTGTTTGATACATCAGACACCATTACTGCGAGTCTCTGAAATTCTGAAACATAATCATCCATGGTGCCTGTTTGCTTCAATTTGGTTAGTTCTTGGAAGTATGCTTTTGGGTCTTTTTTGTCAAACCTCTCCACCAATTTTTGTGTGAAGCTAGCATATGATGATACCTGATTGAATCCTTGTGTCACAATGCCATGGTGCCACCATTTGTGAGCGAGATCTTCCAAGTGTAAAATGGAAAATTTGATAGCCTTTTCTTCCATCATGTGGCTGAGAGAGAAATATGTGTCTAATTTTTGGATCTATGATTGTGTAGTCATCTTTCCTGAACCATTGAATGTTGGGTGAAAGATTGATCTTATGTTGGAGATCTCTATTCCCATGGTGTTGTCTTTCATCACTTCATCTAGCACTGTAAAACTGGTCAAAGGAAATGGCCGCTTGAGCCTCAGCTTCCAGATCTAGGTACTCATGAATAATACTTGCATAGCTACATTGCTCTTCCCCTTCTTGTTGGCCTTTTGTTCTAGGCAAAAACCTTGGTTGAGAGTGCTTGTGGGTGTGACCGTTTGAAATCCTTCTTTGTTCTCCCCCTCTTAAATGCTTTGAATGCCCTCCTTCGACACCACTGGATCCTGATTTAATGTTGTTGACTGCAGTTATAAGAGATTGAATTGCTTGTAGCAAGGTCTGGTTTGTCTAGTCCTATTGCTTCATGAAGTTATCCAAATTATTGTTCTAATCTTTGTCTCCCATTTTCTCCTTACCTTTTCCTCCTATTCCTTGAGTAGATTCAGAATTCTCTCTCTTTATAGCACGAATATCTCTTTGGCTCAATTGCATAAGCTTTTTCCCACAAGCTAGTAGGCCTTATGGCTCTAATACCATGTAATGTCCCTTCCTTAGGCGTTTAGATCTGATGCAGAGGTTGACCTATTACGAGGGTTCTTGTAGGTCAGTAGATGGATAGGGGACCCATTTCAAGGTTGTGGAACCTTGCTGGGAGTTGTTTGAACCTTTTAGAGTTGAATTTAGTTGATTAAGCCAGGGATAAATTGGAAATAATAAAGTTGGCTTTAATGGAATAGTGAAAGGTGAATAGTAACAACAAATTAGAAAATGCAGAGGGAAAAGTGCACCCCCATCCTAGAACTTAAGTTGTTTTAAAAAGGGGGCCAAGTTCACAATGTAAAATTAGACCCTCAATGTTATTTTATGAATTTTTAGGCCAAATAGTAACCCCAAAAAAGGGTTGACCCTCTTGGAGAAGATTAAAAGGAATTTTTGTCTATTTCAGATTCATTCTTATGACTTTAATTTTAGAGCAACAACAAACTTGAGGGTTTGAAGAGCTTGGAGCTTCCAAGAATGAAAACTTCTGGGAGAATTTGGAGATTTGGACGAAAACCCATTTCTCCTGGTGACATGATTTAGCATTATCCATCTTCAGTGTGGAGTTGGAAAAATTATTTGGGGGTTATAATTGTAGATCAGTCCATTTTGAGGGAAAAAAATTGCGTCATATTGCAGATCAGTCCTTTTAGAGGACATTTCTACCATCTTTCAATAGTTGTACAGGTAGCCGCACCTTTGTTTGACATTTGGGCTTCAAACCCTAAGTGCTAGGTGAAGTTTTTGAAGTTTTGGAGCTGAGAAGTTTCATATAGTAGTGGCACAACTCCTCTCACACCTGGAAACAAAGTGAGTAGTCATTTGTAGAGCTGAGGGAGTTCGAATTTGTTGTATCAGGGTTATATCAGACCTAAAATTTTAGTTGTAGCCTTGTAAAAAGTCATCTCCTGGTCTTTGGATGAATGGGTATGTTGCAGTTGGCCCATATCTATGTAATTTCAATCATTTAATTAATAGAATCATTGCATGTTTGGTTATTTTCCTTTATCAGCATTGTACGTGTCATGCATTTCACATAAAACTCAAAAAAATGCAAAAAAATCAGAAAAACACAAAACACAAACAAAACAAAAACGTATTCTATACGCTAATCAAAGACTCCAAGAAAAACCAAAATTAGAAAATTCATATCAGATTGAGGAAGGAATCTTTCAGTGGTATCAGAGCAAAAATCCTGCTAGCCTAAGGGATACTAAGGTTGTTTTCAGTTATGGAAGAAAGAGAAAATGAAATTGTTTCCACTAAGATTGCCAAGTGGTACAATAGATATCAAAAGAGGAAAAACCTTCTAACATTTCAGGAATATCTAGTTGTGACAGGAAAAATTATACTTGTGTATGAGGAGGTTATCAAAATCTTTGATGAATACTCAAGTGACGTTGACGAGCTCAGGGCTACCAAATATTTTGATAGGTATTACATAAGAAGAAGAAAAGAAGAAATGAATTTTGAATCTCCATCATAATCAAAAGAAGGGCAAGTTCAAGAGGGATTCAACGCTAAGCATGATGAATCAGAGTATTGTCTTAAAAACAAGTCAGAATTTGAAATGAATGAGAAGAGTAAGGAGCTGTAGCTAGTAGGAACATTTTTGAATGAAGAAAACTTAGAAGTCACCATTGAAGAAAGGATGGAGAAGAAAGAGGAAACACTTACTTGCAACTTGTAGCCTACAAATGACGATGGAAAAGATAAAATTCAGTCATCATGTCTAGAAGTTTGGACTTCTAGTTGAATATGTGGAAGCCCTAAAGAGGATAAAACCATGTTCACATGTACACTTCAGTCACAAGAGGATATGAACAAGCAAGAAGCAACAATTACAGCCTCAAGTGAGGAATTCATAAGTCTACATGGCAACCACAAGGTGGAGGAATATGCGTCCTCAGTGTTTGCAAACTCTAGTTTGGTTGATCAGCTACATGGGGATGTGGACTCCACCTATATTCCATTGCATGAGACAACTCTACAACTCATGGGAAAGAAATCATTTTGTAATAATGTGTGGTCATGTAGTGAGATTGATTTCATTTTCCCCATTCATAGATGGCATTGGAGGATCGCTTGTTGAAGTCATATGAAGCATTTTGCTTTAGAGAGCTAATTGTAGGGACTAGAAAATTGTCTAACCATAAGGTTCTACAATATGATAATGTATGGTTTGTCATGATGATTTCACCATGGTTGTGGGTGGAGGCAAAGAGCACATTGGAAATGCAGATTTGGAATGGTAAGGAAATATATGACTCTCAGTGTCAGAGGTTAGGGCTTGTTAAAGATAAAAAAGACACTACAAGAGACCATAATTTTGATTTCTTGAATGCAATCAATAGTCCACTATCAACACATGAGTAATGCATCGAGGACAACTAGGTATGGGTTGATGAACATATGATTGAAATTGGACACATTGATTGCTTGCAATCTAATTTCGTAACAACAAGGGGAGAGAAGCATGAGGTTGTAGATTGGACACATGGACTAGTCAATATAGAGGATACCGCAAGCATTGATAATTAAGGTACAAAGGTTGAGTATGAGGTTTACAAGGAAAAGAAGCTTGTAACAATTGAAGATTTTGCATCAAGGTATGACAGTGATTCTGAATTCTATAACAATGACATAACTCCTCTTCCTCGAGATATGGCAACTTTTGCTCAAGAAGAGAACAATGATTTGCATTCTACATTAGAGGGTACGCATGGTGCAAGCATGGGTCATGATGATGTGAATGATACAACCCATTATAAATCAGGTTTTGTGTACTTTGGGGTAGTAGATATAGAGCATTGTCAAAGGTTGACTGAAGATTGGTTTCATAGAGCTAGCCAAGAAAAGATGCTTGTTTCCCAAGCAAGACAACACCTCCAAAGAGTCAAAGAACATTGCAATCAGCCAAATGATGGAAGGAAACAAAGAGAATCTTCCATTAGGTCTTTATTTCTTCCAAGGGAAAAAGAGGACATTGAAGTTATATTGAAGAGGTATAAGCATAAGTTTGATTTTCTGAGTTTGATCAACAATTCTCTTTCATATCATGAGTCAAATTTGAAACCTTGCATTGAGAACATTCAAGTAGGGATGGTTAGGTGTGAAGTTGATCCTTTCCTACCTAGAGTTGATGAGATATTGGGTGGCATTCATAGTGGACCAGCCACTAAAGGTTTGTCTATGATGCAAAAGGAAAACATCTACTATTCATTCGTGGACTCGTCAACTCTTTCATATGATAGGGCAGGGATGTACTTATTGATTGGTGACTCAGTCTTCTTAGATTTGATAGTGGGCTATGAAGATCGACATGTAAGGGACTTCCGTTGGTGTATGCCTAAACAAAACATTTACTTGGCATCATCTAATGAAGTCACTCTAACTTGTGGAGATATAGGTAAAGTTGCAACAGTTGTTTGGAGGTCTTGGAGAAGTATTCATCACACTTTCCTTGTTGAAGATTGGCTCATTGATGAATTCCTAACATCATTGATTGTTGGTAGTACTTGTGGCCTCATGTGGAGTAAAGTTCTTAGCTGGGTCGATGATGTCTTGGTTTATAGAAACAACATAATGAAGTGTTACATGATGGATGAATGTGATGACATAATGATTTGGGATCTTGGTAGTGACATATGTGGGGTATCTCTTCTTTGGAACTATGATAAGTTCCTTCATTTTGGGAATACAGGTGTCTATATCAAAGTGGCACAACGAAATTCCAGTTTGTTCATGGGATCCAGGTGGAGTACAATATTTGGTGGATGGGAAGTTTGTGGTGAGAATTGACCATAATAGTTTGAAATACTTCTTGGAACAAAATGAACTTAATGAGTGCCAATAGAAGTGGGTCAGCAAGATTCAGGTATATGATTTTGACATTGAGTTTGTTAAGGGGAAGAAAAATGTTGTTGCTAATGCACTTTCTAGGAGGCCTTCAGTTGCTGCCCTTTGTGCCATGAGTGAGATTTCAGTTGATTGGAAGTCTCAACTTTTAGTTGAGTATTCCAAAAATTAGTTCGCATAGGAGGTTTTGGATGGACGGGTCTAGGATGACAGGTACACTGTGATTGATGATGTGATACACTACAAGGAAAAAATCTATTTAGTTCCTGGATCAAAGCTTAAGGAAAAAATTCTACCTGCCATCCATGATACACCTCTAGCAGAACATCCTGGGTACTTCAAGACATATAGACAGGTGTGTGAGAGATTCTCATGGAAGGGTCTCAAGGATGATATCTTATGCTATGTTCGTGAGTGTGTGACTTGCTAGTAGAACAAGTTAGAGCATACTTTCCCAACTGGGCTTCTGCAACCATTGCCTATTCTAAAGCAGAAGTGGGAAGGTGTATCGATGGATTTCATTACTAGTCTTCCGAGAGTTCAAGGGAAGGACTGTATATATGTGGTTGTTGATAGATTGAAAAATTATGCCCATTTCTTTTCTATTGCAGCTGATTTCACAGCTCCACAGGTGTCAAAGTTATTCTTCCATGAGGTATTCCATCTCCATGGACTCCCTAGGACCATTGTTAGTGATTGGGATAGTAGATTCATGAGTATATTTTGGCAGGAGCTATTCCAACTTACAAGTACAGAGTTGACCCCCTGCACTAGTTACCACCCTCAAACTGATGGACATACATAGATTGTCAACAAGTGGGTGGAGGGATATCTGTGTAATTATGTTTCGCGTCAACAGAGAGCATGGGTGCATTGGTTATATTTGAGCGAGTATTGCTATAATACTACGAATCATGTCTATTGGCATGACTCCCTTCCGAGCTTTATATAGTTATGATGCTTTATCATTTGTGGATTTGGCACTAGGTGATAGCAGAGCGCCTAGAGCTTGGGAGTGGCTACAGGATAGTCAAGATATCCTTAAGGCACTTAAGTATAACATTCAATAGGCACAAAATCAGAAAAAGCTTTATGCTGATCGACACAAGATTGAGAGAACCTTTGAGGTTGGTGATATGGTTTTTCTGCATCTACAACCCTACAAGCAAAGTACCCTCAAGAGGAGTGGGGCTGAAAAGCTCAAGCCAAGATTTTATGGTCCATACAAAGTTCTCTATAGGATTGGGGAGGTTGCTTATGAGCTCGAGTTACCCTCAGAGAGCAAGATACATAATGTTTTTCACGTGTCTTGTTTGAAGAAGGCTTTGGGGCAACATGTTACTTCATCACCAGATTTTCCTCCCTTGGATGAGGAGGGCCGATTGATACTGATTCCTGCAGAGATTCTTGATATGAGGGAGAGGAGGTTGAGGAAAAAAGTTATTAGAGAATATTTGGTGCGATGGAAGGACTTGCCATTGAAGGATTCCATGTGGGAAGGAGAGATAATGCTTCAGCATCCAACTTTACAGTTGCTTGGGGGTAAGCAATCTCAGGAAGGTAGGATTGCAATGTCCCTTCCTTAGGCGTTTAGATTTGATGCAAAGGTTGACCTATTACGAGGGTTCCCGTAGGTCAGCAGTATGGATAGGGGACCCATTTCGAGGTTGTGGAACCTTGCTAGGAGTTGTTTGAGCCTTTCAGAGTTGAGTTCAGTTGATTAAGCCAAGGATAAATTAGAAATAATAAAGTTGGCTTTAATGGAATAGTGAAAGGTGAATAGTAACAACAAATTAGAAAGTGAATAGGGAAAAGTGCACCCCCATCCTAGAACTTAAGTTGTTTTAAAAAGGGGGCCAAGTTCACAATGTAAAATTAGACCCTCAATGTTATTTTATGAATTTTTAGGCCAAATAGTAACCCCATAAAAGGGTTGACCCTCTTGGAGAAGATTAAAAGGAATTTTTTTCTATTTCAGACTCATTCTTATGACTTTAATTTGAGAGCAACAACAAACTTGAGGGTTTGGAGAGCTTGGAGCTTCTAGGAATGCAAAATTCTGGGAGAATTTGGAGATTTGGACGAAAACCCATTTCTCCTGGTGACATGATTTAGCATTATCCATCTTCATTGTGGAGTTGGAAACATTATTTGGGGTTATAATTGCAGATCGGTCCATTTTGAGGAAAAAAATTTGCATCATATTGCAGATCAGTCCTTTTAGAGGACATTTCTACCATCTTTCAATAGTTGTACAGGTAGTCGCACCTTTGTTTGGCATTTGGGCTTCAAACCCTAAGTGCTAGGTGAAGTTTTTGAAGTTTTGGAGCTGAGAATTTTCATATAGTAGTGGCACAACTCCTCTCACACCTGGAAACAAAGTGAGTAGTCATTTGTAGAGTTGGGAGAGTTCAAATTTGTTGTATCGGCGTTATATTAGACCTAAAATTTCAATTCTAGCTTTGTAAAAAGTCATTTCTTAGTCTTTGGATGAATGGGTATGTTGCAGTTGGCCCATATCTATGTAATTTCAATCTTTTCATTAATAGAATCATTGCATGTTTGGTTATTTTTCCTTTATCAACATTGTACATGTCATGCATTTCACATAAAACTCGGAAAAACACAAAAAAATAGAAAAAAACAAAACACAAACAAAAAAAAGCCTATTTTATACGCTGGTCAAAGATTCCAAGAAAAACCAAAATTAGAAAATTCAGATTAGATTGGGGAAGGAATCTTTCATACCACTGTAAAAGCACTTAGCCAATAATGCCAAACAAAATACAATTGGGAATACTCACTAAGAAATTATGCATAGAAATAATTCTTAATCAAGCCAGAAACAGAGGAGTCCATTAGAGAACAAACTTCGCATTGCAACAACCCTTGGGAAATCAACAACCTAGAGAATACAATTTGACAGTCTGAGATAGCGTACTCTGTTTGGAAAATAAATAGGCACTCCTGAATATCTGTATGGACATCCTCTGAGGCCCACACAAGAGATTTGGATTGACATCTGACTTTGACTTCGCTCCGATTGGTGGCGTCACTTCCAACTTATTAGTCGATATCCATAGAGCAAGCCACCTGTTGCTAAACTCTATGTGAATTTTCATCGCCTCTGAATGGAATCATTTCTTTAATATTCCGGTTCTAGGTGTAATCAATTTCAAGGTGTGATCTCGTGTAATTGCTTCCAAGGTGTGATCCCATCCTGGCTTGAGCTGGCGATAGTTTCTTTGCAAATGTGGACTAGGTGCGTCTCTTAAGGGACTGATGGCTAGAGCCAGGGGCTTGACCTGGTCGATAAACTTATCGCTGCCACCAAGAATCAAGATCAAATCCTGCACACAATCAATGATATGAGAAATTGTTCTATGGGTGATGGTGTTGAGATAGCATGAAATGAATCTTCCAGACTGAGACTACATCTAGACTTGGGTGTCTCCAACTGAGTGACTACGTCCTCAGTCAGTTAGGCAGGCTTAGCTTCAGATTTGTGATGCTCTCCAAAATGAAGAGATCGAGTATATAAACAGCTCCCAAAGTCCAACCCAAGAGGTCGGCCATCACACTACAAAAATAAAAATTAAATCTCAATTCAAATTTAAACAGGCACCAACATGGTAATGCTGGGTAGAAGAAAAAAAATAATTTATTTATTTTAAAGAAAATTCACTAAGTGTTTATAAACACTGTTTGGGAGAAGGTTGGCTAGGTGATCAATTTATTTTTGGGACATCACAATTATTTAGGAAGTGGGAGTGTAGTAGGGTCAACAAGTTCACACCCATTTGAATGTCCTTCTGAACGCTTCAAAACCTATGCAAAAGGCCCCTTTAACCCCAAGAAACCTCTATTACAATTTGCAGCACAAATTGATAAGGATAAGAAAAAAATTAAAGGGGTAGTAGAGTATTGCATTTCCATTTGTGTGAAAAAGAATATAGGGGCAGCTATACAATAGTTTATTGTCATTTTTTGTGGATAGGTGGTCAAGGGGTGAAAGGTTGTGAACAAATTGCTTGAAGAATGAGGAGTTTGTCATTGATGCGGTTGTTGGCAACATTTGCATGAGGGATAGGGAGTTTGTCTCTTTCTTTTGTAACTTTTTCTTGTTGAGGAATATTCAACATATTGTTTGTAGATCTCTTGCGTGGAAGGTGTATTTGTTTGTTGTTTGATCTTGTGGCTCGTGGTTTTGTATTTGTTCCACAATTCTAACAAGTATTAGTAAGATGAGACAAGTGTTCCAAAAAATGGATGATAGTATAAAAAAATATGATTAAAAATTCATGAGTGTAGTAAGAAAAATGAAAGAACCAATAATTGAGAAACATAGGATCAAATGGTTTATATCAAGAATTGTAGTTGTGATAATGGTAGCATCAAATAAGAATAGATTTAAATTATATACTAAAATAATAGATACATTATGGAGAAGGTAGACTGAGATAGATGGGAGGATTCAAATACATAATTGTGACTAATTGTAGTTGGGGTTCAATTAAGAAATTTTGTCCAAAGGAGAAAGTAGAAGGGATCACCACCTACAAGGAGAAATAAAATTTGGTACACTCACTATGGTAATGAAGGACATCCTAGGAATGAGTGTCTAGCAATTAAAGGGTCTAGAAGAGTGACAACATTCAGGGTAGAATTTGGTGATAGATCCAAAAGGAGGGCAAAGAATATTTGGTATGGTTTCTATATAGAGTGGGATAGGAACATTACTAAGGACTACCCAATGATAGTGATGAAAGAGAAGAGGATCAATTCAAACATTAGAACAATAAAGATGCATTTGATGATGAAAAAGTCCATTTTAGGTTACATGGGTAGCCCACACCATCCTAAAGATTGGGATACCAAGAATATCTAGAGGTTTAAAGATAATGGCAAAGGCCTTGCATAAGAAATGTGCTATCTTTTCCCAACTTGACACCACAAATAGAAGAAAATAATTATCCTCAAGTGAATTATGAATATCTTGAAATAGAAGGGTACTACAAATATGATAGAGGGATCGATGGTAGTAGTAGAAGTTGATATCATAATAGAAGGGAAGAGGTGAGCCACTTTAAATGCGGTGAGAAGGGACCTTATGAAAATGAGTACAAGGGAGGATTACATTTTGCGGGTTCTACAATGATACTACACATGATTCTTTTAGCTATCCCAAAGTAGCCAAGTACTATAGGAATGGTTGATTATTTATAGGTACAAAAGGTGATGAACTATTAGGGATAAACACAATAAAGGGAACAAGTGATTTATTGAAGAATCCAACAAATAGAACCTTCCAATGTAGAATAGGACAAATATAGGAGATAAAAATAAAATGGAGAGAGTTGAACCCTCACAAATAGATGAAGAATGATAATAGAGGGAATATAAAGATAGGAATTGAAGGCACCTACCCTATTGTAGGCACCCAAACCTTGACCAAAGTGGAGAAGGGAGGTTGTTTTGTTGTAAGAAACCCACACAGCTTGTGTAGAGGTTGAAAACACTTGTAGGTCAAATATTTAGCTCCAGTGACACATAATTGTAAGAGAGGGGGACCACTGCGTGCAAGACCCCAGGTCACAGAGGGTCAAGATGCGAGAGGCTACCCTAACTTACCTCAGTTAAGAGCAATGTTTAGGGTTTGAGGATGAGAATGATGAGGAATATAAAGTCCTGCAACCACTCTGCAATCTCGAGTTTCAAAGTGGGGCTAGGCGATCTAGTTTTTAGGTTCAACACTGTGCCTCGAGGAGCTCTTTTCACAAGGATGTAAGTGTGGTCCTTGGATGATAGCGCGACATGCTGATGTCTCTAAAGTGCATTGGCATCCGTACAACCAGACAACAACAAAGACAAGGTCAAACCTATCAAAACAAACTAATGACCTAGTTGACTAACTAAAGGGCCAGAATGACACAAGCAAGTAAATAAAGTATTCTCTAATATTATAAAGCAAATAAGCAAGAGTAAAGAAAGCAAGGAGGATCTCACCAAGGAATTCATTTTCTAGGTGGTCTTTCAAGAAGCACGCACACCTACACATAGAAAGAGGGAAAATTTTGGGTGGCTGTATAGGGGCCTACCTCAGTTAGACCCCCGTTTAGGTGTTTCCACCTCCACAGATAGCCAAGGAAACAAGATAATGAAATAGTATAGTAAAGAGAATACAAACACTACAAAGTAGTATTATGTTACTCAACCAAGTGATAGAGGAGAGGAGAGGAAAGCTTACCACCTCCACCAAGAGAACTCAAGGCTGCTTGGGGGAGAAACGAGAGTACTCGAGCCTCTGTTGCAATGGCATGGTCCCAAACATGCTTTACCAAAGTGGAGTGAGGCTTTGATACAATGGAATGCTTGAAGTGAGTGAGAAAGTGAGCTTGTGGAGTGATGGAATGGAAGCTTGTAGTTGTGTAGAAGTTTTGAAGAAGTTGGATTGAATGTTGAAGGGGTGAATTTGAAGAAGGAATGGAAGGAAAATGACCATATTTGGGTCAGTTAGCCAAAGGGGGCGTTACAACTTCACCTCCAATGAGAAGTGTAACGCCTTTGCAGGTTCAACCACATGAATCTACTAGGGACATAAGCACACTGCGCGAACATCTGTGCATCGTGCGAGCATCCCTGACAGAAACGCCTCCATTGATGCTCAAAAAAGACACCAAGTGGGATGCACGCAGTGGGATTAGGTGGAATTAAGCCTCTGAACTTGGTTTTCTAAGGTGGATAAAGGAAAAAAGGGGATTTGCATAGGGAATGAAAATTCACTCTTATACATTTTCCCTGACTTTAGCGAGCACCAATATTGATAAGTGCTTGGTAAAGTAGATCAAGAAGAGTGTAAGGTTGGTGATGGATACCTGACGGTCGAGGAAGCAAACTGCAATTTGGAAAACCTGAAGGTGTAGGAAAAGCAAAGGACTCCATAGCTTCTCAGAACCATGAAGTTAGAAAAACAAAGTGTCTTATAGGCCCGCAGACCTGCAAGAAGACGACCCCCAAGATCTCTCACATGAAGGAAGCCCCGAAGAAGTGCCCTATAAGATCTCAGTCCCATAGGGAAGGTATTCTCCACGAACTCAAGAATGAAGAATACCTAAAGAAGCGCCCTATAGGTCTCAGTCCTATAGGGAAGGTATTCTCCATGAACTCAAGCATGAAGAACACCCAAAGGAGCGCCCTATAGGCTTTCAGTCCTAGAGGGGATCCACCCCCAAGATCTCTCGCATGGAGGATGCTCAAAGGAAAGCACCCTACATGTTCTCTATCTTGCAAGGAGGTATCCCCCAAGATCTCTCACATGGAGGAAACCCGAGAAAGCAGACTCTGTAGAGTTAGGAAGCAGCGACACGTTTACCCGCAGATAGAACATGTCAAAAGCAACCGTGTAGGAAAATAAGCGGACAGTCACACAAACTGTCAATAAGTAAAACTTTCAAAGGGGTCCCTTGGGAACCCTTCAAAAGGAGAGGGGTCCACTCAAGGGACACATTGTTTGAAAGGTAAGGTCTAGTCAGGTTGCTCCCAAGCTATACGCAGAAAGGTGAATGGAATGAGTCTAGTTGGGCTGCCCCCATGCTAGACATGAAAGAATTCCATTCAGAATGGAGACTTTGAAAGAAGGGTCCCTTGGTAACCCATCGTGAGGAAGAAGGGGGGTCCACTCAAGGGACACACAATTCGAAAGCAGTTGTTCTTCTTAGAGTGATTCGTCATCAAGGAATATTTTTGAAAGATGTTCACTTCATCAAGGAATTCGAAAGGAAGGACATACCCCTGCGTGAAGGGAAAATAAAAGTTGTTCCCACTTTGGAGGAAGGTCTTCAAGTCCTTTCTTTATGAACCTACGATGAAGGAAACATGTTTCGTTAGGGCTCCGTGTTGAGAATGTAATTCTAAGGAAAAATTTTGCAAAGACTTTTGAGAAAAGATTCATTGTCAACGAATTCATTTTTTGAAAATTCAAGTGTTGAAGAAGAGCGTTGTCACACATAGAAGGGAGAACTCAAGAAAAGAAGAGAGAAAGATAAAGAGAAATCAAAAGAGAGAAGAAAAATACAAACAAAGGACAGGGGGATATGGTTTAGCGGGGTTAGATCTGTTCGAGCTTATATAATAATAGGTAACCACAATGCAAGGTGAAAGATCATCAATCCCCAACCAGATTAGGAAGAAAGCATAGAAAACAAAGTAAAAATAAAAAATTGGGTCAACATGGAAGGGGATCCTAAATGCGCCCAATGCTTTGCATCATCCCCAATTTAATGAAAAATCAAGCTTAAACATGGAAGAATGATGATACAAATAGAAGAAGGTTTATGAAACAAAAACCATGCCTATATCCAAACACCAATGGGGGTGACAAGGGTCATCCAAGAACACATAGCACAAGCACAGGGGAACACATCACAAAACACACACACAAGATAAAGAAATGGCCTCCTCCTAACATTGATCAACCAAGAGGTCATCTGCTTCCCAATCTAAATCCTCATAAGGGGAAGCAAGACGAGCCCTCAATGGTGGGATGTTAAGAGGAAGTTCGCTAAGGAAGAGGGCCCCTCGAGGTCATTTTAGTAGAGGTCTTGTGGAGTCAAGGTTAGTGATTTCACGAAGATCATCGACAAGGTTGGGACTTCATCCAAAAAATTTAACATGCACCCCATAGGGGCACCATGCCTAATTTCAACGGACAAGACGGGCTATGCCTGAGGTTCACCACTAAGCTCACCGAATGACTCAGGGGCGGTGATGAACTAAGGGGAAGCTGAGACTAGTTCTGTCATAAGGACAAAGAAAGTTAGCACAGGACCACCTTACGAAGAAGGTGGGCTCCTCTTACATCCTTCGTCGCTAGAAGGACCACCCTTTGTCTCTTTTTTCATTGGAGGAGATGAACTCCCCATAGATGATGCTAGGGGTGCAAAGGAAGAGGAAGAAAGAACGACAATGGATACAACTGAAGTATGAACCATATCCATGGGCTTCAGGAAGGGCTAGATATTTGGAACAGACATCAGCAAAGGTGGCTCCACTGAAGGAGTGATGAACACCTGCACCTATTTAAGGTTAGGTGCATTCGTACTCATAATGGAAGCCAGGAGCAATACAGGACTAGAATGGAGAGAAGCATAAGGAAGGGAGGAAGAAGATGCTGCAGGTGGTCTTGAAGTAGGAACAATTGTTCCTTCCTCCTATTGCGAGGTGGTTTGCTCGACCAAGAGAGCCTTTCGTCGAAACTTGTGTTCATGTGCAAGGCGGTTTCTACGACTTTGGAGTTAGAGGCTAGAGTTTGCGAAGGGACAAGAGGTTCCTACTCAACCATAAGAACGTCTACTATGATCGTTTCAGGTGGAGAAACAGGTTGAGGAGCGACAGGAGGAGTCAACTCGAGAGCCTCAGCAATGGGCCTCTTTCCGTTCATTGCCTTAGGAGCAGGAACAATAGGAGGCCGCAAATTGAATTCTCTATGAGAACCTTTCTTTTTTCCGTATAAATAATACCATAGTCCAGGATATTCATTAGGGAGGTCTGTGATCTTGATCTTTGGCCTATGCCAAGGAGGGATCATCAGACTCAGTGGTAGCCACTGGGCCTGCTCATCCAGTACTCTTCCCAAGAGAGGGGAGAGGCTGAGGTAGTCCGGGGAAAAGTCACATTTTCGTTTCCTTTGTGATAAGGAGAGGAAGCTGACATGGGCTTCTCTTATTTCTTTGGACAAGAGGGAGCGATTGGTGTAGCCTTCTCTTATCCTTTACAGGAATGATAGGGAGCCATTGTGGACTTCTCCTTCTCTTTCAGAGAAAGAATAGTAGTCAGCGTGGGCTTCTTCTTCTCGAGAAGAGGAGGCAACTGATTGTTCTATCATAAGAAGGGTCATCTTTGGCTCCCCTTTGCCTCCATTTTTACACTTCACATAGTTCTTGTAAAGTAGGTCCGTTCTCGGAGGAAGCAAACTGACCGGGGAAGGCCAAAAGTGATCCAATGAATATCCACCATGAGATAAAGAGCTGATATCTGGTGTCATACACTACATGCATGACACCCTTGTGGGAAAAATTTAAACATTTGTGGTAACAGAGGTGACCCCATTCATGGAAGCTAGCCAAGGAATGCCTAGCTTCACCCTGAATAGATTTGACTCTGGGATGACATCAAAAACCGTGTCGACAGTTCTGGGTCCAACCAAAATGGATAGGGTTATCGAGCTGTAAGGTTTAAGACACATACCATCATGTGTATGAATGGTAGATTTTGTTTCTTCATATTTTTCCTTTTGTAGTGAATTTAATACCAATGTTTCTTCAGTAATAACATTCACATGGCTCACAAGGTCAATCAAGACTCCTGTTAGAATGTTACCATTGACATGAGTGGGAATGTAGAAAGGTGAAGGTTTGTTGTTTAAGGGTAAATCATGTGATGTAAATGTAACATCCAGCGAACTGGGTGTGGGTGGAATAGTGGAAGTTACTGTGACCATATTAACATAGGCCTTGGGTTGGGTAACAAAATCAATGGGATCAATAATCATGTTAGCAGAGTGTGATGAAAAGGGGTACGTGTATATCTGCAATTCATTATTAGCCTTCGCCACTAATTTGTTAGTGTTCTTTTTATTCCCATCGAGATGAATGGTACCATCCTCGATGCAGTCCTGTATCTCATTGTAGTTGCATACATCATTTGGTATCATGTCCATTAACATGATGGTACTGGCAGTAAGTGCTCCCATCATACCAATTAGGTTAGGGTTCCTTAACATGCTTAGGGGTTGGTAAAGTTACGATCTAATCCTTCAATAGCTTTTGTAAGATGGAAGTATAAGATTCTGACAACTTTGTGAACTTCAAGTTGCATTTGAGGCCATTGTCATCAACAACGGCTACTACATTCACAATGGCTTTACCTTTCCTAGAGATTGATACGATGGATTTTCCCTCATAACAGGAACACAAAGAGGATCCCTTGACCTGAGCAACTGTCTGCTGGTATTCTCGTAGGGCCACACACAAGTGTGTGAAATAAGGGTACTTCATAAGGGCAAACTTCTCTTACCAAGGCCTTTACAAGTTCCCTATGAACACCTTCTATATGTTAGAATCAATAAGCTTATACAAGATTTGGGAAAGGAGTGCTTGATAACGCGCTATGAAATTAGTGATCTTTTCATTATCTCCTTTTTTACATCGGACGAGATCTGAAAAGGTCATCTTCGGCCCGATGTTCGCTTGGAATTGTTTAAGGAACTGATTTAAAAGCTAGTCAAATGAGAAAATAGAATTTTTAGGAAAGGAACAGTACCATTCGAGTGTTGTGTCCTTGGGAGATTGGGGGAATAATTTAGCCATCAACACATCATGATGGAAGAAGTTAGTGCAAAGGGCATTAAAGGCAGATACATGTGTCTGTGGATCTCCCTTACCACCAAACTTCTCAAGTTTAGGGATCTCCATTCCTTGAGGGAAAGGAATGTTCAAGATGGAAACCGACAATGGGCTATGTTGGAAGAAAGGCTGGAAGATAGACGGGGTAGAGGCTTGGGAAAGACTCACTAACTAGCTTTGCATCTTACCCATATTCTAAAGCAGAGTGTTCATAATAGGGTCATTAGAAGATAGAGGGCTAGAGGAACCTCCCCCAGAACCACTGCCGATCCCACCTCCAGAATTGCCACCAGTATGACTTCCGCCAAAGCCACTACCAAAGCCACCGCCATGACCTCCATTAGAGCTGCCTCTGCCAGCACCACCTCTGCTGCCGAATCCACTACCACTACCAAAGCCTCCACCACTCAGTCTACCAAAACCCCCACCACCAAAGGTGATAGAAGGGGTAAAGCTAAAGCCAAAATGGACCTTATTTACTTTGATAGTTTCAGGCTACTCAGGGATAAAAGGGATACTGATAGAAGGGATCATATTGGCCATGTAAACGAAAGTGGGAGGCATTGATACCCCTAATTGTCCCTCACGCTCTTTGAAGGCGACTCCTTGTGAAAAGCTAGGGTTGCTCGAAGGAGCGCATGCTTCAGGAAGACCAAGGAGACTACTTAGAAGCTCTATGCTTGTTCAATATTTACCCATCATATGTCTTAATTCACTAACAACCCGAGTGGCTTTAGCCATCTTCAAATTTCTTTCCAAGTGGTTTTCTAGGTCGCTTAGTCCTCTAGCAAGGGCAGACACATATTCTGCAGGAATTTGAATGACCTCATTCTCATCCATCGATGATGGCATAGGAGACGCAAGTGGAGTGTGGACGTGATCAGTTTCATCAGCGAATCCCATCTCGTTCTTTGATAACTACTCTTGCGCAACCAAACTAATGGCTGGACCAAAGAAAAGGCCTGAAGAAAGACGAATTGAGATCTTCATCCTTTCCATCAGAAGGTGTTGTACACTTCTCCTTATGATATACTCAGAAGTTATGGATTAGGTTATGATGCTCATAAACCTTCAAAACACTCAAGATCACAACAGTCGCAAAGTACCCGAGGGAAGCTTCAACACTAACAGATGAATAGATGTTGGTTCATGTCAAGTTCACCAAAAATGTAAGAGAGGGGGACTACCATGCGCAAGACCCCAGGTCACAGAGGGTCAAAATGCGAGAGGCTGCCCTAACTTATCTCAGCTAAGTGCAATGTTTAGGGTATGAGGATGAGAATGATGAGGACTATAAAGTCTTGCAACCACTTTGCAATCTCAAGTTTCAAAGTGGGGCTAGGCAAGCCAGTTTTCAGGTTCAACACTGCACTTCAGGGAGCTCTCTGCTCGAGGACATAAGCGCGGTCCTTGGATGACAACACAACACAATGTCATCTCTAAAGTGTGATGGCATCTGTACGACCAAAAAATAACATAGACAAGGTCAAACCTATCAAAACAGGCTAACAACTCAGCTGACTAACTAAAGGGCCAGAATGACACAAACAAGTAAATAAAGTATTCTCTAATATTATAAAGGAGATAAGCAAGAGTAAAGAAAGCAAGGAGGATCTCACCAAGGAATTCATTTTCGAGCTAGTCTTCTGAGAAGCACACACACCTACATACAGAAAGAGGGAAATTATTGGGTGGCTATACGGAGGCTTTCCTTAGTCAAACCCTTGTTTATGTGTTACCACCTCCATGGACAACCAAGGAAATAAGATAAAGAAATAGTATAGTAAAGAGAATACAAACACTACAAAGCCATATTATGTTACTCAACCAAGTGATAAAGGAGAGGAGAGGGAAGCTTACTACCTCCACCAAGAGCACTCAAGGCTGCTTGGGGGAGAAATGAGAGTACTCGAGCTTCTGCTACAATGGCATGGTCCCAAACGTGCTCTACCGAAGTGATGGAGTGAGGCTTTGCTGCAATGGAATGCTTGGATGCTAGAAGTGAGTGAGAAAGTGAGCTTGTGGAGTGATAGAATGGAAGCTTGTAGTTGTGCAGAAGTTCTAAAGAAGTTGGATTGAATGTTGAAGGGGTGAATTTGAAGAAGGAATGGAAGAAAATGGCCATATTCAGGTTGGTCGGTTGAAGGGGCTGTTACAACTTCACCTCCAACAAGAAGTGTAATGCCTCTACAGGTTCAACCGTGGGAATCCATGAAGGGACATAAGTGCGTCGCACATACGTCTACATGTCGTGCGGGTATCCCCAACAAAAATGCCTCCACTGATGCTCAAAATAGGTGGCAAGTGGGATGCACACAACGAGCTTAGGTGTAATTAAGCCTCTGAACTTGGTTTTCTAAGGTGGATAAAAGCAAAAAGGGGATTTGCACAGGGGATGCAAATTTTCTCTTATACAATAACTAAGTTGTAAGTAAAAATAAATATGTTGTAGCCAAACAAAACTAAGTTATATGTAAATAGAACCATGCTCTAGGAAAAAAAATCATGTTGTAGATAAACAAAAGTATGTTGGAGACAAACAAAACTAAGTTGCTGATAAACAAAACTATTGTAGACAAATAGAACTATGTTGCGGACAAACAAAACAACGTTGTAGGAAAACATAACTAAGTTGTAGGTAAACAATCAGTTGCTATAGGAACTTGAATCTTTCTTGTAGGAACTTAAGTCCTATGCTATAGGGGTTTGACCATACAAATCACAAAATACCTAGATCCTCACACATAAAAAATCAACAATTTCTAAAGTAGAAAACTCACAACAAAACACACAATCCAAGAAAGAAGACAATTTTAAATGGTAATATTTAGCTCAAAAACATAATTATTTACACACAATCACTTCTATTCATAATACTAGGCCATCAAAGTTTCCATTGTTCTCTTTCTTGTTGTTTGTTAGTCATGTGCTACTTTGTTCCTCTTTGTCTTCTCTATTTTCTAAGTTTTTCCCTTCCCATTCTTGACTGTTGTCCTCTTTCTCCTCACTTCTCTCAAAATTTCAAAGTTTCCACAAAAATAATTTCTAAAATCTATGCGACATTAAAAAATCTTGTCATTAACACTTACAACTAATTTCTAGATTCAAAATTCCTACTCGAACTACATTTCCTTCATCTTCCCACACTATTGCTCATCAACGCACCCATGGGTAGGTGGTTTTCCTCTTAAATTTCTAAAAAAAAAAAAATTAAATTGCAATGAATATGCATGGTGGTGGGTTGAACAAAGAAATAAAAAGCACTCAAAAAAATGATGCCCTTGCATTAGGAATGAAAACCTTAGTATGAGTGCTATACAAGAATACATAAAGAAAATTTGAGTTGTGATAATTTAAGAGGGATTGAAATTGGTAAGAAGAACTAGGTCTAAGAGGAGTTTGGCTATGAGGAAGAAGAATATCCAACCAAACATGATTTGATAACATATAATAATAGGGGATATATTTGAGAAGAACCAAAAAAGAAGACTACATGGCTTACTTTTCATAAAAAAAGTGTAAAGGCTCAAAGAATTAACGATCTTGGAAGAAGATGCAAACCTTATAAAAAAAAAAATTTTCTAAGCATTGGAACAAGCCAATAGGGATATTAGGATCCACCAAGTTAGTAGTGTGGGAAAAACTACAAGGATGTGGAAGAAGAGCTCCATTTTGGTTGATGTTATAATCAACGAGAGATTACTAAAGAAGGCTCTAGTAGACCTTGGTTCTAATGTGAATGTAATGGCTAATAGCATTTGAGAGTGGGTACAGAAGTTGGTATTAGATGGCACACCTTATGATATAGCTATAATTAAGGGTACTCCTAGAAGCACTATAGGAACTTAGAGACATGTGGAAGTAAATTTTTTTTAGGAATAAAAAGAAAAGTAGATTTTGATATCATTGATATGCATGGAACACTGGAGGTCCCTATACCATTTTATTGAACCCATGATGGTTCATATGTTTTAATAGAGTTTTTGATTCCTAACAAGAAGATCCCATCCTCCTAAAGATGATAAAATAGTGTGTATATAATTGAATGTAAGAATGGAAGGAGCCTATGTTGAGGAAATGCATTTTGAAGAAGATGTAGAAGGTGATGATTCTATTAAAAGGGTTGAATCCCAAAATTGACATGAAAGGATAACCCAACTCTAAGGTTAGATACTAGTGGAGAGTTGCAACTCCACCATAAATACCATCAAACATGTGGTAGAGGCCTAGGAGTTGGAGGAGCCTAAAACAAGGATAAGGAAGGTCTTGAGTACTAGTAGGGTACATAGTATATGGAGGATAATTTAGAAGATAGAACCAAAAGATACTATGGAGGGTGAGAAGTTGGATATACAAATAAATCATATTTCATAGAAAGGGGGATATTCCATATCAAATTACCACATTACTCAAGAGTGGGAAACCTCCTAAGATACCTTGAATAGATGAAAAATGATTGAAAAAGAAAACCTATGAATGGAGAAATTTCATGACACATTCATATGTAGTGTGAAAAGGTGGTGGGAAAACCATAGATCAAACATACCCACATGGAAGGAATTAACAATATTGATATAAACTAGGCATTTTGTAGAAGGGGATTGAGAAATCCATGCAAACACTTAGATATTTGTGTGGAAAGTGTTGTCACATGAAATCACACCTTGTTGAACATAGGCTCAACATTCCAATGACACAATGGAAATGACCTCAAGGTGTGGGACCTTGTAGAATGAGGTTAAATCTCTGAATAAGGTTGGATTCCTCTCTAAACTAGGTGCAACAATATTGGTCCAACCAAACATATGAAATCCTATCACTAATCCTAACCTATCAACTTACAAAGGAAAAGGGAGAGGAAGAATGCTGAAAAGAAGGAAAGAGAGGTGATACACCAAGATTAGAATTGTTTCTTCCTACTTATAAAAAGCACAATGCATCAATGAAAATATCTAGGTGACTCACATAGTTCTCTACTCTACCAATTTACAAGGGGTATATATGGAGGCTAGGGTTTGAAAAGATACCCAAAGGAATGAATGACTCAAAACGAACAAATCAAACGTGGTTAACTCAACATATAGACTTAGAAAATAATAAAAATGCATTCAAAAAATAAGGTAAGAGAGATATACACAACATATCCAAGAGAGAGAAGAGGTAAACATGATGGTTCTCATTAATACAAAGGAATAAACTTGTTTACAATTACAAAGTGCATGAAAATTGCAACATCTATTAGAGAAACTAAAAGAAGAACCCTTACAATGAGCACAAGATTGCTCTATATACAAGAGAGAAACTCAAAATGTGCCCAAAAAGAGTTCCCAACACTCTAACCCCTGCCATGCCTCTACATTGATGACCCCTGGATATGTGTGCAAGAGGATGGAGATCACTTGTGAAATCTGTAGTAGGAAATGACAAGGGTGTTGAACACACCAAAATACTAAGGGGGGGTGAATCAGTATGCTTTAAAATTCAATCTAAATTAATAACTATTGATACCATTTAAGCATTCAACTACTTAATCAAAATAGGAAAGAAGTTAAGAACATACACAAGAACATAGATAACACCAATTTTACGTGGAAAACCTCATAGGGGAAAACCACAGTGAGAAATGCTACTATGAGCTATTGTCGTAATCCAACCTCACTAGTAAATAATAGCTACAACTTTAATTTTGGACTACAACCCAACAAAGAAACTACTCCTTGAATTTTTTTTAGGGGATAAAACCCAAGGAAGCTACTACTCCCTAATTGAAAGAAAGAACAATTGACTTCAATCACTGATAGTAATCAATTCTACACATTAGGTATGTAGAAAATCTTGTCATGCTCTGCTCATGCACTCATACATCTTCACAAACTTCCATAAATTTTTTTCACATCTTTGATCTTCTAGATATATCATTCGCACACTTGAAAAATACAAATTTAGTTGGCCATAAACAAGAAATTATGAAACTTGTAACATGTTGACCTACATCTTCATTAGGAGTATACAAAAAAGATAAAGCATCATTTGCATCTCTTCCAGATGATTCAACATGTCTCATACAACATCTACAAAAACTTCTTAGACTCTACACAAACATGAATTAGTGGCACACATCACCAACATACCCTAGTTGGCCTCAACAACAACATAACTTCACAAAATGACTTGAAACATTTGTGCGATACAATTAACAAGAAATATCTACATGTGCTTCATACCTCAAACACCATGAGACAAGTGGAGTGTCCACACAGACTCATACCACTGAACTACACAATCTTTTGTTGGCGCAAGTGTCCAAACATATGTTTTGTATATGATTAGGCATCCAAAACCAATTGTAACACTCTGTCACTTGAAATATGAAATTGTGGAGCATCAAACCACTTGAAACTGCAATATAACATGCAATGGGCATCATTGAGTATGCCCCCAAAACTTCTTGGTCAAACCTTTACATTCGGAGGAATGCAGAGCATTCCAACAAGCCTTCATAACTGCTTTGCTTTGCCATAACATAGACCAAAACTATGTCACTTGAAACTTTCACTACATAAGGTATAATAACATAAAACCTTGGATATAACACCTTCATATCTCCATGTTCTTAATTTTAGAACCACAAGACAAAATCTTGCTCCGCGGAAGGATGCGAACCAAAACACTGTATCATTGCGTTAGAGAATATATTGTGAATTCATTAGACACAACTTCTACAACTTTTCTCTGAGTGTGGTACACCAAACTAGCAAGATATCAACACATACAATTTGAAAACACATTAGGACATGTGTACCCACCTCTGCATCATACTTAGGCAACAAAGTGATCCATACACAACAATGCTTACTTGCACCATTTGATATTTCTGTACATCAACTATCTCTAGATCATATACAATCTTCAACACACTTTTGACATCATTGACAACCAATATTATCAAGCTCCAACAATCTCCCCCTTTTTCATTGATGGAAAAACCAAAAATATGTGCATAAACACTCCCCCTTAGGTGCATATTTCTCCCTCCTCCTTTGACATCAATGGAAAAGTCTAACAAAAAACTCTATACATACAAAATTTATAAACTCGCTCTTAATCTATACAACTTTTACTCTTTCTGGGATGAAGTTCAATTTACTCATTAAAAAAATATCCTTATATCTACTCCACATATATACACAACAACAAAAAGAAAAATATCTTACATCAACAATCAAATACAACTCACTTGGAATGCAGGATGTTCTTGTAGATAGACTCGAGTTGTATCAAGCTGCTATTCCATTACTTCTTTGTTGTGGTTAGGGTCTAGAATTGACATGTCAACAACACATATGTATCTTCTGCTTCCTCCAAAAGGATGGTGCCTTAAATTTTTGAACCACACCATTGGCCTTTGTCATAAGTCCAGTAAGTGAAGCCAACCTTAGGCTTACTACTCTCAATTGCTTCACTTGACCTTTGAATTTCTCCCTTTGATCTTGCAATTGTTGTATCTAGGAGTGCAAGATTTCCACTTGTGCCCTTATGGCACCATCATAGTATTGTATACGATCATAAGTTGTAGCCACATTAGTGATTTTTATTTCAATTACATGAATTTGATCCTTTATGGTCTTTGTAGTTGCATGAACATATAAAACTTTGGCTTCCTCTAAGCACTTTTGAATATCTTTGATATATGATTGCACCTTGGTCAATGCAATGCCACACTTTCCTGAGGCATTATTCAATCTATTTTCATTGATCTTCAATTCTTCCCGCTTCTCCAAATGAGATGAGTAGTCTGAAAATACTCCATTAATTGCTTCATTTGTTGTGTAGGGGACAAAGATGTATCCCTTTTAGCTTCAAGAAAATTCTCTTCCAAAATATTCATTACCTCTTCCAATACATCAACACTCTCCACCTATTGTTGTAGCAACTCTTGTCTTGCTATAGAGTGGAGTATATCTCCAAGTTTCATCTTGTGCAGGGGAGACATCATACAAGTTGACTTTCCCATCAAAGGTAGGAACATGGAACAATTTTGGAGACACTACTGGTTGAATATGCATTTCCTGAGCCAAAAACTCTTTTATAGAGTTAGCCAGAGAGGAATATGTTTTCTTTGAGCTTCCTTCTTTAGAATCCTTCTCCTTCTCCTTCTCTTTTTCTTTCTCCTTCTCATTTTCCATTTCTTCCTCCATTTCTTTCTCTTTTTCTTTCTCCTTACCAGAGACATCCCACTCTTCTTGCTAACTGGAGGGACATTGTTCTTTTTTCTGACTAGAGACAACTTGTTCTTCCTATTGGTTAGAGACAACTTGCTCATTTTTACCTTTTGGAGGGGGAAAATCATCAAGTTCATGCTCTTTTGGAGGCTCCTGTACACTCATTTCAACATTAATTTGTATTTCATCAATAATCTTCTTTGTGATTTCTTCTATTTCACTATGAATCTTCTTTTTAATATCATCATCCATACTCATCAGAAGATCTTTCCTTTGCTTTGTACAGAGCTCCTTAGCTTTCTTTCAGATAATCTTTTCCTTTTCTACCTAGGAGACAGAGGACCCAACCTTGTTTATTGCCTACTATCTTAGTTCTTCATGTACCTTAATGGAACTTTCTCTTCTCTGTCTCAAAGCCTCATCTAGGATTATTGAGGGGTTATCAATAATGCCAATGAAGGACATGTTATGTTTGAGAATGTATACAATGATAACCCTTTCAATTGTCTTCTAATATTCTAGAGGGACATCCAGATGGAGCTCCATGGTTTCATTCAACAAACCATGACTAAAAATTCCATTCAATATAGCTTCAAAATCAAGAGGGTCGTACAAGACTAGAGGAGTTTTCTCTATTTCCTCCTTTGCTATCTTCTTCCCTTTCTTTTTTAATTTGGAGGTATCCTCATCTCCAACTTCTTCCTCTTCTTCAAGTTTTTTCTCATTTGTCTTCTTCCTTTTTTCCTTTTGCTTAGGCTCAATATGCACGGTTTTTGTGGCCTTATTTTGTGGAGGAGTCACTGATGCAGCTCTTCTCTTTCTACCACTAGTTTGTGTAGATTTGGAGGGTTGCAAAGAAGATGCAACAACAAAAGTGGATCTACTAGTCCTCCTTGGAAACTTCTCTACAACATGTTCTTCAATATCTAAGGGGATATTCACTAGAGTTTGACTAGAGGATGGTGGCATAATTTTAGAGTACCGCGGGATGTCCCATTTCTTAAAAAAAATTTCCACTCTTTTTTCACTTCTTTCCTTTGTTTGCTTCTAGATCATTTTATCCATGATTTATCTATATGTACAAAATCTTTTTGCTTTAGGATCCTTAGGATTTGACAACATAATATCCATGTATAACCTTGAACATATTTAGGAGAAACCTCATAAGGAAATGTAGGAATCCATGAGGCTTTGGACTCTATAGTTTATATGTAGCAATGATCCTTGTCAACCATGAATGTCACTTCATTCTCATATTTCAGGACCAAGTATGATGATATCCTTTGTCTACTCTGCATCTCTGCTTGTAGATTCTTAAAGAATACCCAATAGAAAGTGTTGTATGCTTGCTTATCTTGGAAACCTTTTATGTGTTTCTTAATTAGTGCTGCTGCCAGAGAAAAATTATCCCATATTTTTTACCTTTAAAACCATGTAGTTCATTCCAGAAGAGGAATGTAAGGAAAATGATATGAACCAAACTTGAAATTGTATCTGGTTTCCTTTGTTCTCTTCAAAATCAAGACCATATTTTTATTTTGATGACTTTTGAGAATTGATTTTCTCATCAAGAATTCCAAAACCTCCTTTTAGCTTTAGACCCTTATCAATTTGTTCTTTTTTTTCTAGTTCTTTCCTTAGAGAGACAATCTCTTCAAGCTTTGAACATTCAACAGATTTATCATTGGGCTTGGCGTTTAGGAGCTCTTCAATTATTTTACCTTCTTCAACTTGAACTTTCAACTTGCCAATTTTATTATTTGATTTTTCAAGTTTGTACTAAATTTCTTCATTTTTTTCTCTGTCTTCATCCATATCATTTAGGTCAAAAATGAGTTCTCCCTCATAATCTACTAAACAATCTTCTTTATTGAATTCAAACTCAAATTCCTCATCCTCCTCATGGAGTATGACCTCTTTTTTCAAAAGTCACTTCTTCTTGGGCACTGCTTTATTCTCCATGTGTTCCAAATACAAGATTTACCTTAGCTATTAGGTTATATCATGGAACCCTGCTCTGATACCAATTATTGAACACATCATAATACTGAGAGGGGGGTGAATCAGTGTGCTTTAAAATTCAATCCCAATTAATAACTATTGATACCATTTGAGCATTCAACTACTTAATCAAAATAGGAAATATAAGCACACACACACAAAACACAAAGAACACCAGATTTATGTGGAAAACCCCACAGCGGAAAAACCACAGTGAGAAATGATGCTAGGAGCTACTGCCCTAATCTAGTCTCACAAGTAAATAACAGTCACAACTTTGATTTTGGGCTATAACCTAATGAAGCAACTACTCAAATTTTTTTAGGGGCTAAAACCCAAGGAAGCTACTACTCCATAATTGAAAGAAAGAACAACTAAAATATGACTGATTTTATGGCTTCAACCATTGATAGTCATTAATTTTGCACATTAGGTTTATAGTGGATCTTGTAAGGATTTTATCATGCACTCATACATATTCACACTTCCATAAACTTTTTCACATCTTTGATCTTCTATATATATCATCCACACTCTTGCAAAATACAAATTCAGTTGTCCATAAACAAGAAATTATGAAAATTGTAACATGTCGACCTACATCTTCATTGGTGGTATACAAAAAGATAAAGCATTATTTACATATCTTCTAGATGAGTCAACATGACTCATACAACATCCACAAACACTTTTTAGACTCTGCACAAATATGAATTAGTGACACACATCACCAACATGCCCTAGTTGGCCTTAGCAACAACATAACTTCACAAATTGACTTGAAACATTTGTGTTGGTGTAAATAAAGTCTTGTACCTAGTTCATTCATTATTAGGGGACTTATTTACACATGTTAAGTTTACTTAGGTCCTAGGAAGGAATCTTTCTAGAAGGTGTTAGTTGTCATTAGTTGTTATCTTATCTTTTGACAACTACTACATGTGAACCTAGGTAAGTGTGATTAGTTATCTCATGTCATATGATTAAGACACTTGTCATAATTCTATGACATCTTGCATATCACCTTGACTATATAACCAAGGGGTCTATCTCATTGTAAAAAATCATCTCATATCATTGACATTGAACATAGTTTATTCTTGTCATATTTATCTCTCTTTTGTGCTTTCCATTTGGTCTCAAGGTCTTGGCATCCATAGCCAATTCTAACAATTTGTGCGGTAATGGAAACAAGAAAGATATGCATGCACTTCATACCTCAAACACCATGAGACATGTGTAGTATCTACACAAAACCATACCACTGAACTACACAATCTTCTACTGGCACAAGTGTCCAGACATATGTTTTGTATAAGATTAGGCATCTAGAACAAATTGTAACACTGTCACTTGAAATATGAACTTGCAGAGGACCAAACCACTTTAAATTGCAATATAACATGCAATGTACATCACTGAGTGTGTCCTAAAATCCACTTGGTCAAACCTTTACATTCGAAGGAATGCAAAGCATTCCAACAAGCCTTCATAATCACTTTGCTCTGCCATAGAATAGACCAAAACTCTTTGAATTGTAACTTCCACTGCAGAAGGTATAATAACATGAAATATTGGATATAACACATTCATATCTCTATGTGCTTAACCTTAGATCTGTAAGACACAATCTTGCTCCACAGAAGGATGCAAACCAAAACACTATGTCACTACCTTAGAGAATATACTATGAATGCCTTAGACACAACTTCTACAACTTTTCTGAGTGTGATACACCAAACTGGAAAGATATCAATGTAGACAATTTGAAAACACATTAGGACATGTGTAGCCACCTCTAAATCATACTTAGGAAACAATCTAACCCATACACAACAATGCTGACTTGCACCATTTTATATTTCTGCACATCAACTATCTCTGAAGGATATACAATATTCAATACACTTTTGAAATCAATGACAATCAATATTATCAAGCTGCAAGAGACGAATGGCCCTCTAACAGAAAGGAGTCTTGTAGATTATAAATGAAGTATGACCACTGCTTTCTCCACCTACAGTGTTTTGAAATGCATTAAAAATCATCTCTGTATCCTTAAGAATTAGATCTGGAAGTTGGGAAGTTGCTACAACATTAATGAAATTTATGCCTTGGAAATACATCTTTTTGGAACATTGTCAAAGCTTTGAGCCTAAAACAACCACTGGATTTGAACACTAAATGGTTCACAACCCTGTAAAGATACCTTTGTTGGACATCAAGCATCAGACTTGCAAAGGAATATTTGTCAAACATTCAGAGAGGAAAGAACCATAGTCTAGAAAACCTAAAGAGAAAATCTCGTCGGATGTCGAGCATTAGAAATACAACATACTACATACTGAAGGTGGCATGAAGAACGCCAAAAATTTGATCTCTGAAAGACAATTTTTGTCGAGTGTCATGCATTGGGCCCGAATCTTGTTGGAAGAAAAGAACAAAGAATACAAAAAGAATAGAATGTTGGCATAAAGATGCAAGAGTGTAGAGGAAAGGAATATGTGGGGAACCAGAGAGAAGAAGGAAATCCTATGGTTTTGGAAAACTTGTCGGAGGCCAAAAGTGGTTTTGAAACCTTTGTCAAAGTTTGATGGAATTCTCAAAACCTTTCAAATTTTTGACAAGACTTATCTTTACTTTTGCAGTGGCACACAAGCGTAACTTTAGAATATATGTTGGGGCTCAACAAGGTTTTGATAACCATGTCAGAGCTTGGTAAAGTTCTTAAAACCTTTGAGATTTTTTACAAGACTTTGATTTTGGCTCTATTCTAAGGTTTTGAAACTACTTTCATATTCCAACAAGGTTTTTGAAACAATGAAAACCTCCGATGACTATCAAATGAAAGCCTTATACCCTATCACAAAGATAAGACAAAAAGATAGAAGAAAAAAATGATTGCTAAAAGCTGAAGATAGACGTTAGGGATTGAGAATTAGAAATAATGCTTAACCCTTATAAAAAATGTGATAAAGAATAAGAGGGTGACCCAATTATCGAAGATTGAAGATATGTCATTGGGGATTAGGGATCATGAGGAATGCTTAATGTATGATGAAAATTTAATGAAGGTAAGGGGAAAAGAGGATGCCCGATCCCCAAAGTCTGAAACTTTTTAATGGAATGCTAATTTTTCAAGGACTTTATTAGGACTCCAATGATTGGGGGGAGGGCTAATGTCTTATGAAAAGGAAGTGATAAGGGTTAATGTTGATGACCAAAACCTGAAACACTTGGGCAAGAGATGGATTTAGAAGGGAAAATCGATAGAAAATTAGGAGTGATGGAGATAGTATGCAAGCAAGCAGACAACCAAAATATCGAAAGTCTGAAACTTTTATAAATGACCCATATAATATCTCTCAGATTAGTTTTTTACTGATGGGTCATGAAGGGGGTATGAAATGCCAACATTTTGGTGACTTCTATAGGATGATTTCCTACTAAGCATGCAATCTAGAGGCCTTATGATTCCATTGGGCACCAAGTCAAAAAAGGGGAAACTATAATAATTGGCCTTCCTCAAAGAACAAAACAAGTGCAAGCATGGAATTGGAGGAAAGAACAAAACAACTAGGAATCATACAATCCCTTAAGAAGAATGTAGGGTGTGTAGCCACACTTCTTGGAAAAGGAACAACCAAACTAAAATGTACACGAGCTTAATAAAATGAAAATTAAAAAAATTTGCCCTTGTAAAAAAATCTTCAGATCATAGTTGCATTCTTCACCCAACTACAACCATTGAAAGCATCTACTTGTATGCAAGGAATTGCACACAATACTCGTATGGTGAAAGATCACTTCACTATAAACTTTGTCATCATAGGGAAGCCATATAATGCAAGTGTCAAATTCATCTGATAGTGGTAACTTAAGTGAACATATAATAGTTTGGGTTAACTTTTCTGAAATTAGGTAAACATCTAGGAGAAAATTACCTGCAGAGGAAAAGGAAATCTCCTCACACAAGGGTAAGCCACTATCATAACCATTTTCCTCCTCTTGTAATTCAAATGAAAATCTTTGAAGCTCTGGCATACTATCAAATTGAGCAATGAGAGAGTTACTCTCCTAACAGATGTATTGTTGCTTACTGATAGATTTTTTAGTATGATATTCCCATGTAAAACATTCTAACTCAAACACGTTATCCACAATGCAAAAGATCACATCTTCATCTTGAATGAAGACCTCATATTCAACATTCTCACATTTAGGGATAACAAAGAACCAACATACATCATAATTACATGTGTAGACACTAAAAATTGTCCTAGGCCTGTGAACACTATTTTATCCCTTCTCATCCCTAATAATTAAATAATTTTAATTATTTAATTAATTCATTTCCATCCTTTTATTTCTTCTTTGGATTTCACTAATATCTTTTCTCTTCTATAATTAAATAAATTTTATTTATTTAATTATTATCATATTTTCTACTATAATTAAATTATTATTTAAAATTTATTTAATTATAATCATATTTTCTACTATAATTAAATTATTATTTCAATTAATAACTTATTTATTTAGCCTTTTCTACCATAAATTAAATAAATCTTATTTATTTAATTGTCTACTAATTTGTCCTTTCTTCCTACTTTTTGAATTAAATTGTTATTTAATCAAAAAGTCAACCTATCACATGTCTTCTATAATTAAATAATATTTTCATTATTTAATTATTCACTTGCCCTCTCAATTTAAATAATTTTATAATTATTTAAAGTCCTATAACAACCTCTTTTTTTGTCCCAACCTCATTATCCATGTCAATCTTATCTCTTCACGTCTCATTCAATTTCTACCCTTGATAGAATTATTTTATAATTCAATCTCAGCCATTCATCTTTATCATTTCCCTAATTTGGCCATAACCCTATTTCATACTACAACTTTCATTCTTGGTGATTGATTGCCATGTCTTCTTGGCTTTAATCTTAGCCCTTCATTCCAATTTGACTTTTTATAAAAAATACCTATCATTGTCATTTCAAACCTATCTAAACTATTGCTATGAAAGAAGACAACTACAATTTTCAATATTTTGCTATCATTGTCATTAGGCCATTATTGCATACTCAAATCTGAAGGCAATCAAGTACATCAAGCAAAATGGAGAAGGACAATGGAGGTGAATCAACAATGGCATAGGTAATATTTGCTTCATGTTTATGTTTCTATGTTGGACTGTGCTGCATTATTGGTTTCGAGCTTTATGGTTTTAGTTTTGATGTTCTATTACCTTAACTCGAATTTTAGCCTAGATCACATTGGTGAACCCGATGTGAACCCTTCTAACCCTTGTTCTTATGAGTTTTTGTGAGTTTGATTTTGCAGGTCAAGGGTTTTTCTAAAGAGGGCTTGGAGATAAAGTTTTTATACAAGCCTCCAATCAGAAAAATAACCCCATCATTGGATTTAGGAGTGATGAGAGATAACTTTTGACATAATAATTTGATATATTTTTCTTGCAGGAAAATTTATGACTTTTTTTTAAAAATCCCTTTATTTACAAATATATATATCAAATATATTTCTAAAATTCATTACAAACATATACTCAAAAACCACAAAAATATTTACATTATTTATTGATATATATATACAAAAATCTCCCTCCACTATCGCAGGTATATATTTACTAGCAAAAATCTGTTTATATTTATATAAAAATATACATTGTGTATTTTGCACGATCATTTTTATTATTTATTTACTATTTTTATTTGTGTATATCCGGATGCTGGATTTATAAACAGTAATATATACCTATGTATACATCGTAAGTATACATCCACAGTGTACACACATGCCTAAGGGTTCACAGACCCGCGGGTTCACATACCCGTGGCTGCATTTGTTTTAAATCTTGTAAAAAAGTAGGTATTAAAAGGAAAAAAGTATCAAATGCTTGAAAAGAAATTTTAAGATCTTTCAAATGTGGTCATGAGGTTTTAAAGGCTTATGTGCCTTTATATTAATTGAAGATCTGCTAAGGCTTAAAATTTTTATGATTCTTTTTTTCTTTCTTTAAGTTTTAAAATTTATTTTAATTTCTTTTTTACGTAGATCAACCCTTGGTCATATGAGAGACCAAGGGCTCGAAAAATAGGCACTCTAACACCTTTCAACAATATTCTAGTCACATTGAGACCAAACTTAGGCACTTAGGGGTTAAACTTAATCCTTCTTTTTATGGAAATCCTTAAAATAGCAGTTTTACTAAAACGGGTGTAACTTTTGTGTAACAAGTCCGATTTTCAAAATTCAAAAAGTGTTGCAAAGTTGGTTTGGAGCTCTTCGTTGTGGTGCAAATGAATTTTCTAGATTCTACTCCAAGAATAAAGTGCACTTAGTCAAAGTCACCCCTTCTTTTCAACTTCAAATGCTCATATCTTTGTCATATAATTTTTTTTTAGCAATTTTTTCTTAAACTTATTAGAAAATCATAAGGAATCGATTCTTGCAACCAATTTTTCTTTATCCATCTTTGTTTGGCATGTTTTCCACAAAATTGAAATCAGACTTAAAATTAACCTTTCACATTTGGATTTGGGTTTAAAATTGACAAGTGTTTTCGAATCCCTGTTGTGCCTAATCAAATTTTTTTGCTTCATTAAGGAATTTTGTAAAGAGTCATCAAAGTCTTGAGAAAATTATCGTCAAAATTCAAAATTTCTAAAAATAGAAAGTTTCTAAAGATATATTTGAGTCAGGATTTTCTAGGTTTGTTATCAAATGGATGCTAGCAAAAATTTCTAAAAACAAAAAGTTTCTAAAAATAGGATCTTTGTTTCTAGGGCTCTAACTAATTCTGATTGGTAAAAAATACTTCTTGATTAGACTGGTTTGATTAGAATAATAAAAAAAGTTAGGATTTCTCTAGTGGGTCTATTTTGTTTTTTCAGAAGACAAAGCATGAGCTCTGAGGTCATTAATGGAGGAAAGTTAGCTACTAGGTTGATGCAAGCAAGGTGGTTGACACTCACAATTAGACCCAAATTGATCAGACTTCAACAAGAAATCAATCCTTGAAACACAAAACTCTCAACTTGATCCAACTTCACACCAATAGGCTTGTAGTCTTCAAAACTCAACCTTACACAATATATTTTAGAGATGGCCTTTCAAATACCTTCTAGAGACCCTCTAAGAATCATAACATCACCCCATGCAACATCTCAATAGATTCACCAAGATTTCTTTGACACAAAATAACAATCCTTTATACTGCCCTATTTTAAAGGCTACTAAATTAGCCCTATTTTCCAAAGGAGGTCCCTCCAAATCTTCAATTTTTCACTGAAACTCTTTAGAAAGTCACAAATTGTCTATCAAAACTCTAGATTTCAATATCTATTCTCAGTTTCAAGACTCCTAGGGCACTGATCCAACAAACACTCACATTTCTTGCATAAAGGTTAGGATTTTATGAAACTAGCATCACCCAGGCTTTCCTAACACACCCAATGCATCAAACACCTTAAAAATTCCCTGCAAAAACTCACCAAATCATTACATAGACCACTCTTTCACTGTTTTGTCAAAACCTCATATTGACACCTTCCTTTCACATGGAAAATCACCCAGACTTACCCTAGGGTATCTTCCCACTTCGCACAAACTCAATTCCTCTTCCTACAACCCATGGAAACACTTCAATTACAATGCAAGGGACCCATTCCATGATAAACAGTTACCATTCAAGGTCATTTTTTCCCTTTACCACGTTACCACTATCACATTAGCCACCCCTCATAACACCCATATCATACCTCCTTACCGTAAATCATCCCCAAGCAACTCGCGGTATCATTGTGAGAGCAACCTTCACTATACCACTATACCTCGGAGGGTCAAGACATAGCCTGTGGTAGAGCGGTGCACTGTGGTCCCGCAGGGGAGAAAAAGGTAACCCGCGGTAGAGCGGTACATTCAAGAAAAATGATAAAGACACACTATGGTATCACAAACGAGTAGAAAGTGACGTGAGGTAGTGCGGTAACCAAGCCATTGGGTCATTTAAAACACACCAATCAGATTAGTCAACATCAAAATATAAAATTGAGCTCGATACAAAGATTTGAATTGTGCGAATTTATGAGTTAGGAGTAAATGCATCTTAGTTTTAAAATACATGAAATAGGTTGGGATTTTTCATTCATAATAGTTGAAACCAAGTTGCAGACGGGCTCAAATTGCAGGAGTGAAGGGAGTTCTTCGAAGCAAGTTCTATTCCCAGGTAATTTTCGCTCATCATTCTCTATGAATTTCATAAAATGACACCAAAGAAGAATGAATTAAGAGTTAAAAATAATGAGGCCAAAACCAGTAAACCATCATTGCAATCCCTATTGCTTTCCTTGTTGCTTGGTTCAGTAGACAAGGGACCTAAAAAGGTTTTTAGAGACTTAGCTCAAGGCTATAGGGACCCCATTATACCTTAGTCAGGTTGGAATCTCTATTGGTATTTCTGTAAGAAAAGGAATGACAAGGTTCCGACATCAAACCCATGGACCCTAGACTTGGCTAAGTTAATTGTCCCTAACGTTTTCATTGATATAGAACTAGTTAAAGCTCTTGCCCATAGTTACGATGCCCCAACCAAAACTGTTAGGCTTCCAAATGGTGGGTGCTTAGTTGATGTTACAAGAGATGTCATTATAAAGTGTTTTAACTTGAATAAACAAGTTGTAACAGGGGTGAATTTAGTGAAATTGGAGCAGGAGTATAAAAGATTAAGGACATATAGAAGTGATGAGCTCCCTCTACACATGAAGAGGGGCGATGATAACATAAAACTCTCTATCCCTTCCTCTAGAATGGAAACTTTCCAAGCCTTAGAATTTCAAGTTTATTTCAAGAATGTATCATGCATTGTGTCAAGTCTTGGGGATAGATGCAAAGGAGCATATACCAATAGGTTTGATGAGAATGGCCATGATAATTCAACATTCTGAGTCAAATGTAGAGTTTTATTTTGCATCCATAATTGAGGAACAAATACATGAGGGTTTGCTGCAAGTTAGGGAAGCTAAGGCCCCTATTACTTTTAGGAAGTATTCTTTATTATGTCACTTAATCCTGTATCAAAATGAAGTAAAGTGGACTAAAAGAATGAAATTATGCACACAAGATAGTGGAGTAAGACTCCTTGTGCAAAATTGGTGTTACATCTAGGATAGAAAATGTATAGAGTGTGATTTTGTAGTATTTTGAGATGATTTTATTGTTAGATTGATAGTTTCCCTTGGTTACCCAACACCAAGATTTCCTAAGGTATTGATGAAAGTAATGAGGCCTGTATAGTATAAGCCAGACTAGGGCTGTCCCCATAACTATGCTGATTGCTTTTTTATGCCTCAACACACAATTATTAGAGTATATGGATGTGACCAAGCACCACATATTTTTCCTAAGTTTGTACCTGCAAGGGTATGTTTTTTGGAGTTTATGTGGTAGATGCTTTGGATGGAGCATAATTTGATGAGAAATCAAAGGAAAGGTGCATTTTTTCCTGATTTAACTGTATTTGAAGAGTTGGCCACTGGGACTGATATGTTAGAAGAATTGTAGAGGTTTGTGAGGGTTAACTATCCCCTCAAATCTGGAAAAGAGAGTGTGTGACCTAGAGGGTCATATCAACATGATTAGAAGAAGCTTGCTGATAAAGAGGGCCATCTCACATGAATTTTACCCTAAGGAAGATGTTATAAGGAATTTAGTGTATTTTGCTGATGTAATGCAAACCAAAAAAAATGGATAATAATGATGAAGTGGGAGAATTAGAAGAAGGAGAAGGATAGAAGCTTCAGGGGTTTTTTTGCAAATGAACCCAACCTTCTAAAAAGGATGTAGATGATCCTAAATAAGTTTGATGAATTCTACAAAATGGCCCAAGAGGAAGGGTTGGTCCCACTTCCCGCACCTCACCAACCACCACATGAAGCATTCACATCACAGACACCACCACCATCACCTACACATCCATCCCCTCCATCTCCTACTCATGAACCACAGGATAAGAGACAAAAGACTGATCCATTGGTTGATTATGGCTCTAATGATGATGAAGAAAAAGTAGTCCTAGCTCTGACTAAGATAAAGGAGGCAATTGAACAATAGAGAATTCAAAAGCCTCATGATCCTAAGGCCAGGATTTCAGAGGAAGGAGCTGATGAAATTCAAGAAGATGAGAGGGTAGTGGCCTCTCTAAGGTTCATGGAGGATGATAGTTTTATCCATACTAATGAGTTTAAGGAATTTTGGATTAAAATGAAAATGAAAAAAATTGATGAAAGGTTGAAAATCAACCTTATTGGAGGTAATGAGTTGAAGCAGGATGAGATCTAGGCTCAGACATTTCTCGAGTTAAATGTTGATAGCATTAATGTCACCCCTAGGAGGCGAGAGAGATGGTATTAAAAAGTGATATGCTAATTATACCAGGGATGGAGTTGTCCAAAAAATTTCTTCTAGATCAAATCAGAGCACAAGATGACCCCATGTTGGTAGCAGAGTTTGATTCAGAGGAAGGTGTATCAGGAACAAGGTATAACCCTACTACCCAAACACTTGCTCTATGAATGAAACAAAAAAGTACAAGGAAGCCTTGAATTTTGGATGTAGTGCAGGAAATGAGGGGATTAGCTATAGTTAGAACAATGAGGAATACAACTCCTATAGAAGCTACCACTATGACCATGCATTCTGCAATCTTCACCAAGGATGTAGTTGAAAATATGGAGAAAAAGATTAATGAGTATGAGAAGAGATTGAAATTATCGAATGATGAGGTGAACAAGTTTTTTATTGAAAATGTAAGGCTAAAACAACAGTTGCAATAGGCCACCACAATGAGGGGAGATGAATTGATTGTATATCACCCACCTATCCAGGCAGAGGACCCACAGATACAACAAATGAGAGAAGAAATTGATAAGTTGAAGAAGCATAACACAGAATATGTCAAGCATCATATCATAGAGACTCTAAAAAGGATATTAGAGAATAGAGTTGGAATACTAAAGGAGAAGATAAATGGAGTACATGAAAACTTCAGCAATTTGATTAAAGCTTTGGAACAGACAAATACTAACTCCCCCATCCTTGAAGAGCTTCAAAAGAGATGGAAACCTACCTTTCACATACTAACTAATTTATGCAAGGCCACACATAGGGATCCAAAGGCCCCATCAAGGCTCTAACCTACACATGAAATGGTGAGAGGTGTGATTGATGAGTATAAGTATTTGATGGATATAAGGAAGAAATTGGAAAGTAGGAGTGCATTTGATTCTATCAAATACCTCTGCAACCCATCAATCATCAAAATGACAATCAGTTGAAAGGTATAGATGAATGGAGAGAATAATTTGATCAAATGATTCCTAAGTGCTTGACACATATTCAAGATGATGGGGAGATCAATCTCAACAAATTCCATACTTTGCTCGATAGGATCATCATGCTAGGCAATGGATATACAAAGTTTGTGGTGGATGTTAGAAATATCCTGGATAACAAATGGAAGAGTCATCTTACAAACTTTGCAGCTGCACAGGAATTCAAATGGCCAAGTGACTTGACAATTAATAAGTGGCAGGAAAAATATTTGGGCTCTGATGAAGATTGATTCTATACATCATGAAGAGGAAGTATCATACAGTAAAAGCTTTGAACATGTCTTAGATGACAATAGGATTTTACTTGAAGATTAACAGATTCATACACATGTTATGATTAGTTTTCTTTAGTTATGTTTAATTTCAAAATTATGTTTTGTTATCAAAAGACCTGTTGTTTGGTCTGAAGCTTGTTGCCTCTTATATATATAAGAGATACTAGGACCAAGAGAAATCATCAAATATAGGAGAAAGAAATAGGTGATAGGGATAGATAGATAACAAAAGGCTGTCATAATGCTTACATTCCAAAAGACCATGTTGCAAGCACAATTTTGAAGAAGTTAATGGAAGATCTATGATTTTGTGGCGTCATATTGGTATCAATTGTTTGTTGAATTAATTGAAAAATATTATCAGGTTGTCTCCAAGGTTGACATTTCCTTATTATTTAAATTGGTATATCAAGGATATTTTCAATTTATCAAGGCACATTTGTTGCTCTTGTGTGGTTCAATTAACTGGCTCCTTCAAGGAAGGATTAAATTCTTATAATTAATCATAGTAATTTGGAAAAGGTCATTTGGATCGATTAGAAGAACTTGGTAATTGGATTCTTGCATGTTTATACAAGTTATAAACCAATATTAGTATGCCAAATAGTTAGAGTATTGCCAAATACAAGCCACTCATTTTAGAATTTCATTTGACTCCATTTACCCAACAAGGCACTGGTCTCATACATTTCATCATTTAGTTTTTTCAATTTTTTTTTCAAAACCTTACATCTATTAACTGAACATGTTAATAAACTTCACCTTGATATTGCTTATACAATTTATACCAAATTAGGCTTGCATCTTTCCATTTCCAATTGCCATTGTGGATAGATTGCACAATTAAGAAACACATATTTCAAGTCTGCTTCATTCACATAGGTACACCCACCTAGGTCTAGTAGAGCTTGAAGAGAAGAAGGTTTAATTACCCCATTTGGCCTTGTTCATTAGCCTGAAACGTACCAAGAGCCTGACAACCTCTTGTGGTTTTTCAAGAAACTTTTTTGAGAACTAACACACCCTAAACTACCCCTTGACACTTCCTATCAACCTTCAAGAGATCACATTTTTCCAATAAGTTGTAGGTTCTCTTGCACCATACACCCCCATAGGAAAAGAACTCTTGTCACAAGCTTTGGGGTTTGTTCCTTGTCTCATCACTATTCCATGCATTTTCTTACCTAAAAACACATTTCCTTGATTCATATACAGTGACCCTGCACTCTTCACATTGTTTACAATTGAATTTGTCTTCATCTTTGCATTCAGACCTAAAAATGGTCTATTCCCTATTCTTTGATCAAAACTAGACTACATTTCTTTATCAATACCTGCAAACAAACACAAGTTAGTATTCCCTTGACCTGTCTTTACCCTTATCTCATCTCCCTACTTATATCTACTCTTAACTTCTTGTGCACTCTATATTTTCACCACTGTCTTCAAACTTTCTTTTCTACCAGCCCCAAGTACCATCTTACTGTCCACATATTCCACTGCTCTCACTGTACCATCAAACTTATTGACCATTGTACCTGTAGATCTTATTAATTTTGTAAACTTATTCTCACCTATAGGATACACAATGGTCCCCACCAAAACACTTTCATCCAAATTCACTGTCAATCTATCTTGCAACCTTGCATTTACCTTCACATCCACTGTCAAGGTAATTTATGACTTTGTATAGTCAGCAACTCCCAACTTTGTGTCTTCTTTCACAACCTCTACAAACTCTTTCTTCCCAAACATAATTATTGTTTCCTTTCCCTTCTCATCTTCCACAAGTGGATTCAAAACAAACTTGCAACCATTCTTGACTATAGTATATGTGATAAGTAGGAGGTATTTTTCCACAGCGTGTCAAATTATGATATTGCTATCAAGATTCAACTGTGTAGTTTCGAGTCAACTCATTGACCCATGTTTCATGAGTAGTGGTTCAACAAGAACCCATCTCTCATGATATCGAATGGTCCACTTAGCACTCATTGCATCTAGGTGATGCTCACAGAGGTGAAGCACTGGTCTGTCTCGGGACGTCACCCATCCCAGTACTGCTCTAGCTCAAGCGCGCTTAACGAGAGAGTTTTACCTCCCGGGAGGGACCAATGCTTCACCTCTGTGAGCATCACCTAGATGCAATGAGTGCTAAGTGGACCATTCGATATCATGAGAGATGGGTTCTTGTTGAACCACTACTCATGAAACATGGGTCAATGAGTTTGACTCGAAACTACACAGTTGAATCCTGATAGCAATATCATATATAGTATATGTGTTTTCCTTGCCATCATACAAGGCTCACCTATTGTATTGACAAGGTCTACCTAGGAGTAGGTGACAAAAATACATAGGAAGAATATCACAAACTACACTATCTTTATAACCCACAATCTGGAAATCAACAACTTCCTTTTCATTAACCAACAAAGATTGTCCATCACTCAACCATGATACTTTGTAAGGAAATTCATGAGGTACTTTTTGTAAATTCAACTTACCATCTCACTAGACACCATGTTCTCTACTGAACTAGAATCAATGAAAACTATACATACCTTATTCTTGCACTTACATGTGGTCTTGAAGAGGCTCTTTCTATGCAATGGTTCCACCTCTTTTGTTTCCTTCAATATTGTCTTCCTCATCATCAACATTTCCCTTGTTTCAGGAGTAGCTCTTAAACTTGTAGGATGATTACTCTCACATTCCTCTTCTTGAATGATTTGTGATCTCCTATCAATCCTCTTTTCACCACTTGATGAACTACCAATCCTTTCAGGACATTTCCAAGATGGATGACCATATTCATTACAAATATAGCACCTTCCTGGAAAATCGTTAGTGTTTCTACCACCACTAAACCTTCCTCTACCTCTAAAACCTCCTCTTCTAGTATCAATACCTTGATCCTTCTTTTTCTTCCAATGACTATTTTGGCATAGGGATTGTTCCTCTCCCTCTTGTGCTAGTTCCTCTTCCTCTCACTGATTTCTCTTGCCTTCTTTTAAGCTTTTCCTCCACCCTGATTGCTAATTGAAAATATTCCTCAACAGACTTTGGGTTAGCAACACAAAGTTCATCTTGTATATTAAATCTCAACCCATCTAGATATCTAGCCACCTTTTCAACCTCATCTTCATCCCTGCTTGACCTTATTCTTAGTTTTTAAAATTCATTAGTATAAGACTTGACATCTAGATCTTTTTGTTTAAGACCTTGCAACTTCTTATACAATTGAACTTCATAATCATTTGGAAGAAATTTACCTTTCAGTTTTTGCACCATCTTGTCCCAGAAGTAATCCTTGATTTTCCTTATTTTCTCCTCTCTACTTGTTCATAGTCCCACCATAGAAGATCATGACCTTTGAGTTTTGTTTTTTCCATCTTCACCATTTGCTCATCTGAAATTTCTTCACTTTCAAAGTAATTATCCATAGAAACAATCCAATCAAGTAATTCCTCTTCATTTAAATTACCACCATACATAGGAAGATCAAATTTTACCTTAAGAGAATAACCTTTCATTGCTTTGAGCATCTTCACCATCCTCTAATCTTCAGCGTCTAGTTCCTCATCAACATCTTCATATTCTTCATCATCTTCCTCTATTTCACTTTCTTCATTCTCATCTCCCCTTTTCTTTGTCTCCTAGGCAACAAGCCTTTCCAACATAGCATTGTGTGACTCCAAAAGCTTAGCATTCTTCTCTTTTAGATCCTACAACTCTCTAGCAACACCAACACCTTTCAAAGGAATCTTCTCAAACTTGTCTTCTCACCTTCTATCTTCAAACCTACAAAATACAATCAAAGAGACCTTGTCCCTGAGCTCTCATACCACTTGATGCAAGCAAGGTGGTTGACACTCACAATTAGACCAAAATTTACCAGACTTCAACAAGAAATCAACCCTTGAGACACCAAACTCTCAATTTGATCCAACCTCACACCAATAGGCTTATAGTCTTCAAAACTAAACCTTACACAATATATTTTAGAGAAGGCCTTTCAAATACCTTCTAGAAACCCTCTACGATTCATAACATCACCCCACACAACATCCTAGTAGATTCACCAAGATTTTTTTGACACAAAATAGCAATCCTTTAGAATGCCCTATTTTAAAGGCTACTAAATTAGCCCTATTTTCCAAAGGTCCCTCCAAATCTTCAAATTTTTATTGAAACTCTTTAGAAAGTCACAAATTGTCTATCAAAACTCCATATTTCAATATCTATTCTCAGTTTCAAGACTCCTAGGGCGTTGATCTAGCAAACCCTCACATTTCTTGCATAAAGGCTAGGGTTTTATGAAACGATCATCAGCCGGGCTTTCCTAACACACCCAATGCATCAAAAACATTAAAAATTCCTTGCACAAACTCACCAAATCATTACATAGACCAATCTTTCATTGTTTTGTCAAAACCTCATATTGACACCTTCCTTTCACATGGAAAATCACCCAAACTTACCCTAGGGTATCTTCCCACTTTGCACAAACTCAATTCCTCTTCCTAAAACCCATGGAAACACTTAAATTATAATGCAAGGGAACCATTCCATGAGAAACAGTAAGCACATAAAGTGGAATGGGTCATATCACCATTTTAGGAGATCAAACCTAAAAGCAGAGAATTATAGGTTGCTTCATAAATTTGATGAAAGCTCACTCAAATATTAATCTTAGAACCTCAAAATAGATGCAAATGAAAGTTATTCCTATTCTCTACAAAGAAACATGAGTTTCAGACCATTAGAAGCTTGTACGAACTATACAAAATGAACAAAGTTTAGGAAAACAGGAAAATAGTAGAAAATGGCATTGTATTAGTGAGAAATCTTCAAAACATTGTCCAACAACTCTAATTTGAGCCTTTTGAGGCCTTTAAATATATTTTCAATTCAAGTTTCAACTACCCAACACCTATACCTACCTTGACCTTTCAAATTCTCTCAAAATTACATTTTGACAACTTTTCTTCTTGACAACATTTTTTTTGCATTTTGAGCAACTTTTACCTATTTGATACCTAAGACTCAAACACCAACTTATTACATAAGAGATGGTCCTCAAAGACCTTATTTAGCATAGATAAACTAAAAACACCCTACACTAGCCCTTGACACTTCCTATCAATCTTCAAGAGATCACATTTTTCCAATAAGGTGTAGGTGCTCCTACACCATAGGTGTCAGAATCAAAATCTCATATGTTGCACAAGCAATGAAAAACAATGAACTATGCACATGGAACGGTGAATGAAGAAGGCAAAAAAAAGTTGAAATTTGTGATTTTTTTTCTAACTATGGTACTGCTAGGTGCCCCTAGTCAAGAAGGGTGCCTGGCATCTCATGCCTTACTTTATTTTTCCCCTCTTTTCAAAAAACATGCAATTTTACTCAACATCTCAATTCAGTCATGTAGAGGAACAATCAAAAGTGTTTTTTAGGGCTAGGAAAACTAGGAGACCATCTTAGTTATGTTCAAGCTCTTCAGTTGATGCATCATCTAGTGTCGAAGATCTATCATAGAACATGAAATGCAGATCGAACGAGAGCACGTAGAATGAAAAATGAAGAAAATCAAAGGAAAATATGAAAATCATCAAAAAATGACTAATTTTGGCAATGCTAGGTGCCCCTGTTAAGGAGGGGCACTTGGGTTTTCATGAATTCGTTTATTTTTTTCCCCGTTCAAAAATTCACCAAACTCCTCCATCAGCCCGGTTCAAGTCCTTAGAAAATTAGTCAGATGTAGTGTCGGGGGTTGGCAAAGGATATAATTCATCTTAGTTATGATCAAGATTTTCCAAATCAACTACCCATCAGTCTCTATTATTCATCAATTAGCAGGTAATGATAGTCAAACTGTAGTTACTGGCTTCTAGCGAAAACATGCAAATTAAAAAATTGAAAATCATGAAAATTTGGCTAAGGCATGGAAACCTGGACTCCCCAGTCCATTTAGGGTGCCTGGGGTTTCAAGACTTAGAAACTTTTTCATCTTGACACACTTTCCTTCCATTTCAATCTCCACCGATAGTTTTGAGCATGTGCAATCATGATTAGATGACGTAGGATGTCAGTATCAAGTTGAGTATCACTTCAAGTAGTAGTTGAACATACAATTGCCATGGTCAAACCAATTTTATTAGTTGGCAGCGTTAGATTGCCAGCTCATTGAAGTCAAAGGCAAGCCTTGTTGGAAGTAGAAGCAAGCAAAAGTTGAAAACAAAGAAAAATGGATAACACTATTGAAGCTTTACATGTTTGATGATGTCATCAAATGCATATGTTTTTTCCAAACTTCATCTAAAATGAATCATCACGCATGTATTTTTTTGCTCTACAAAGGAGGAATTCAATGTTGTACGTGCAAATAGACTTAGATTTTTGCATACAAAGTTTCTATCTTCTTGGAGAAGCTTCAAATTTTAAGGCTTTATGAAGAAAGAACTTTGTCATCTTCAAACTCCATTTAAGAAGTCTTTTGAAATTTATTCTTCATATTTTGTAGGTTGGCATCCAGAGGAAGAAAGATAGAATTTTCTTCTCATCAAGATTTTGAGGCTCAAACGAAGTGCTTTTTCAATGTTCTTCATAGATTCGAGATTGGGAGGCACAAAGGAACACTTTTTCATGGTCCAATCTTCTAGGGCATCACATTTTAGAAACATGTGGCCAAATTTTATAGTTTTCGTTGATCTGGGTCCATCTGCTTTTTACTCCTCTGGAAGATTGGAAAATTTTATATTTCTAAAAATTTGCTTTTTTGGCACTTTTTTGGGAAGCCCTCAGCTTTTTCAAAATATGACTAACTAGGCCTCTTTAGAATGTGATTGTCTACAAAACCTAGACCTTAGCTTTTTTCTAGGAATCCAATTTTTGGAGAAAAATCAACAACTTATTTTTAACATTTTGTACAAAAAACTTTTCCAAACATAGGTGTGTTCACAATAAAAATTCAAGTTTTTAAACATGCAATATTCTCCAATAGAAATCAACTTTTTAGTGGATATAATTTCCCAAATTATCAATGAATGAGTCATATTTTTGGGGTAGCAAAGATTTCCAAGAATATAACTAAAAGAAACATTTAACTCGAGTGCCTTTTCCGAGTTTAACTTGCTATTATTGTTTCATGCTTATCTATTCTTTGTATTATGAAAAAAATCAAATTTATAGTTGGAACTTTCCCTACTTTTTGTTTTTAGTAGGTGGTTAGTTAGTTGTCTTTTGTTAGTTTTAGAAATAAAGCTTGCGAGTTGGAAAACATAGTCAGCTCAAAGCAAGGAGATTTTAGGGTTACCTACTCCTTGTTTGTGTATAAATAAGGGAAACCTTACTCACTATTATCTTAACCGTTATTGTGATAAAAAATTGTTGAGCCTACTTTTGCTGTAACTTTATTATTCACCATCTATTCACTTTGTGTAAGAGCAAGTTTGCAAGCCTACCTTTGCTACAAATTATTGTTTAGTTAATGTTCAATATTTGTCAAGTGTAATCTGGTTTGATCGTTGAATTGTAAGCCCATTTTTGCTACAAATATGTTGTTCTAGAAGTGTAATTGCTATTGGAAATTTGAGAAAGGAAAGCTCGTGCCTATTTTTCTTTGATCTACTATCTCAATCTCTTTCAACATTTTTTCTTATGTGTTTTTTCTTGCATAATCTATATTTCAACTTACATATTATAAGTACAATGACTCTTCAGGTGTGATATGGAAGTGAGTTTATTTAAGCTTTTTTTTTAATCAATCATTCATCATTTACTTCTAACTCTCAAGGTTTGAGTTTACTTGAGTTATTAGAAGTGTCTTTAGTTTAGGCATAGTTTTAGTTGAAGTTCTGGAAAAGAGAAAACCTTAGCTACAACACAATGAGTTTTATAACCTTGTGCTCTTAGCTGAGAATAAAAAGATTGCCAGTAGTTTAGTATTCTTTTTTAAGCATTAATCAACAAAGAGGGAGCTTCCCCTTTGAATTTAAAGAGTAGTTCAATTGTGCATAGATGTTTGTTACTGATCCGCATTCTAGAGGTGAAAATTGAAACACCAACACTTTTTTGGTGCCACCATGGGGCACAAGGTATAAAAATTCAAGAAAGATTACTCTTTATGTCACGGGAATGACCATCTAGCACAAGAAATCAAGCAAGAACTTGTGATTCAACTAGAAGCAATGGGTGATAACAACAATAATGCAAATTCTGGCCATAACCATGTTGATAGAAATTAGAGATGTCCATTGCCATTACCTTGGAGTAACAACATTGGACCTTTGGCTTTGCAAGAAAATCATGAGTTACCTAAAGGGTCAAGGAAGCACTTTCCTCAGTTTTGCGGTGACAGGAGTCAACACCTAAGTGAACATATCTTTGCATTCACAATGGCTTGTGTCGTGTTGCACATGACACATGAAGACATCACAATGCATCTCTTTGTGGAGACTTGTTGGGAATGTTGCTGACTGGTTCAATCACTTGGAGTCAAGCATTATTACAAGCTAGGAAACTATGAGTGAGAAATTCTTGACGAGATTCAAGACCATTGAAGACAATCATCTATTGTTTTCCCAACTTGCAAATAAAAAAATGGAGCACAATGATCCCATGAGGGAGTTTGTAGCAAGATTTAATAATCTTGTTACACAAATTTATTCTATACTTAATTCATTGCCAGAGATCTTGATGAGTTGTTTCATAAATTCTCTTCCATTAGAGATGGCCTTTTTCCTAAAGATGAAAAAAGAAATAGAATTGACAGATGCACAAGAACATGCCACCATGTTGGAGGATAATATAGTCAAAATGATGAAATGGGTAAGACTAGTGCCTTGTTGGGTAAATGGAGTCAAATGAAGATCTAGAATGTATGACTTGTATTGGCTGTAACTCAAACTATTTGGCACACTTATGTTGGTTTATATCTTGTATAAACATGCAGGAAAGTGATTGAAAAAATCTACTTATGGATCCAATTCACACAATTAGGTTAATTATGATTTATCAAAAGGATTTTAATGCTTTCTTGAAGGAACCAATTAAATAAATCACATAGGAACAACAAATGATACCAAATTGGAGACAAAACAACAATCCTAATTATATGGTTCTTCTTATTGATCCAAATAACACTTCTAGATTACTGTGATTGACTAGAAGGATTTTAATTCTTTTGGAGAAACCAATTAATCACATCACAAAAGAACAACAATTGTTCCTTGATAAATTGAATACATACTTGATATACCAATTTAAATAATAAGGAAATATTAAGTTGGAGACAACCAAATAATTGTATATTTTCAACAAACAATTGATACCAATATGAAGCCACAAAATCATAGATCTTTCATTGATTTCCTCAAAATTATACTTGCAACATAGTCTTTTGAAATGTAAACATTATGGAAGCCTTCTACTGTCTATCTATCATATTCGCCTCTCTTCTAATTCTATGATTATATAACTGACATATATATCAAAAATTTGAAGAGGATGCACCCCTTTGTGAATGTCTTTTGAAAATTAACAACAACTAACAATAATTAAACATAACAATTAGGCTCTAGCAAGACATAGATGGAATTTGGTGATATGATCTAAATAATCCTGTCTTAAGTGAGTTTTAGCATCTTCTATGGCATTCCTTATAGCTCCATGGTTACCATTTTCTCCAAGTGCTCGAATGATTCCTCCAGTGTTGATTCTTCACTTTTGGTAACTTCCAAGGCTTTATGCAATATCAACTTGCAATCTTTTTTCCACTCTTCCCGACTCTCTAGCTCTCCATTATTTGAAAATAATGTAGGCACTCCACTTTTTGTAACATTAGTTAGTCCTTTCACATCTCCCTAGAGTTCCTTATAATAGTCCTTGTGTTTTTTCATTATATCTTCAACATTTGTGGTAGCCCCACTATCAGAAACACCTATCTTTTGCATTTCCTAAATCTTCTCCTATATTTGGTCATTTAACCTTTTGTGTTCCTAAATTGTAGCATAATTCTTGGAATGGATTGACCATAGCGTATTCATACAAATCATTAAATAAGCATTGTTTTTTGAAATGCTATAGAGATTGTATCAAACCTGGCTTTATTTACTTGATCATGTACATATGATCCTTCACCCTCATCCTTTAATTGTGAACTCTCCCCTTGAGTTAATAGCTTAGTAGATTCATTCAACATATTTTTAATCATATCCTTCAAGAAATCATTCTCTTTGAGTATCCTCTCATTATTCATTTTGTACATGTCCTTCTCCTTAATCAACATCTGGATCTAATCTTTGTTTAATTTAGCAACATTGATTCCAATCTCAGTTGTAGCCATAGGATCAACCTCTCCAACTTTTAAGGTCATGACATGGCCAAATTCTTTTTATGTGTCAATGATTATAGACCTTTTGTGCAAAGGATACAAGGCCCAGATCATGAGGGAACCTTCATCAGGATTATACTTTGATCTCGTGTACACCTTTGTAACTCCTTCAATAATAAGCTTATGGGTAGCACTGTTATCTTTCAAGAAGTTGTAAAAAACAAGAGAAGAATTTAGGTCCAAACCTGGGAAAATCATAACACCTGAATGCTCCAATAATTTCCTTCCTTGTTTTGAAGTTATGTTCTCCATCTCATTTTCTACACTCAACTTCAAAGTATTCAACAATTGATCCTCATTGTTTGGTGTTATGTTTGCAACAAATTCTCTTATTGATTTCCCTTTCTGTTTATACAAGAGGGCTCTAAATTTTAGGGACTTTATAACCTTATCATCAACAACAAAGGATCTATAAGCCATTTTCCTAGTGTCTGTATTAGAGCCTTCTTCAATTTCTTGCTCTCTAAGGGGAGACTTATAATCTTCAATCCTTGATTTGGAGATTTTATTAGTTGGGCCCCAAGATTCTTTATCATCAAATGATTCCTCACCAGAGGATAATAACTCTATTTCTTGCATTTCTTTTATCCTTTATTCTACACCCCTATTATATTCATCAATAGCCCTTTCAACTTCACTCTCTTCCATGTTCCTGATCAAGTCATCATATGGATAGGGTATATGATCATACCCACCTAAGCTCACATTTTTCCTGAAAAATTCAATGTATCCTTCTGGATCAAACCCTTTCCTTGGTGGAGCTCTTTTCAAATTAAAATGCAATAGTTTATCCAAAATTAAGTCATATCCTTCTTTTGATAGTACAATGAAATCTCCAAAGCATAGAGTGCTTATGCTCCCCAAAGGCACCTAGATTCATGACACTCGAGTAGTCCATTTGTCTAACAATCTCCAAGTAAGCAATTCTATCAAGTAGTGTCCTTGGAAAAATAAATGGTGTATCCTCAAAACCATAAACTCTGATCATGGTGGCATCCAAAAAATAGTACCAATCACCCCAATTGTGATCAACAGTCACAGGTCCATTGAAATCCTTGGGCCTAAGGAACCTTTTAATTTCATCAGATAATGAATGATCACAAGGATAATTGAAAAATTTGTACAATATCTTGACAAAATGCTCCTCAAAATGAACATAACTGGAATTGACAAATCTGCTATCCCAAATAACAGTCCATAATTGTATTGGAAGTAGTTTACCCTCTTTGTCAAATTGTGCAATCCTTAATTCCTCTGGCCACATCCCTATTTCCTATCCAAAATACATTATTATATGCATGAAAATAGAATAATGCCTAAAATGTAGAATAGGGGATCCATTTTTAATTTCCGTTAGTCCTGAATCAATCCCTTTAAAAATATATGAAGCATAGTCAAATGGCCTAGCATTATGGTACTGAACATCAGCAACAATCACCATTGGTACAAGTGACATAAACTTAGAAGCCTTACTCCCTAACACTTGACACATCGAGAAGTATGTGTATTTTAAATAGGGCTCAAATAAGTCAACATGAAAAGGAGGCCCATCATTGTCATCAAGTGAAACTAGAATTCCACCCTTCTTGGGCCTATGTAATGGTAATCTCCACCCTCTATAGGTTGTATCCATTCACCAATATTCTTTCTCTAGAGCCTTATGTACAATAATTTCATCACGTGTGTTTTTTAGGTAAAAAACTTCACAAATTCTAGCTTTTGACACATGTATAAAAGGTTTACCTAGCGGATTGCAGATAGCCTTAAGGTCTAGATTGTAGTGAGTAGCTAGGAGTTTTAATAATTCCACATTCACAAATACATTAGGGACAATCAATTTTCCTAGGTTAAAGTTCTAGGGATTGCATACTAGCTCAAACCTATCCCTCTGATGATAATGAAACATAAATAGCTCATATCCTCAAATAGGGGTCCATACATCCCCTATATTCTTGCACTTGTCCTCAAATCTCTCCACATTTGCCCTAAGTTGTATAGAATGCCTGAATTTTGGTCTTGAACTAGGTAGTTTCTTAATAAGATCTTGGCTCAATTTTCTCTCATTTGTTTTTGGCTCATCTCTTGTTTGAATATTTTATTTCTTACCCCTAGGCTAGCTACCCTCACTCTATTGTTTTCTACTCTTCAATTTCCCAGAGCTTGAACCCTCCATTTTATCTTCTCAAGGTGACAGAATTGAAAATATTATTGCAAGGAAATAGCAAGTGTACTTGAGAAATTTCGGCCGCGTTGAATTTTTTGGCCTCTGCCCGTTCTCCCCTTCCTTTTGCTGCGAATCTTGAAAATTCTCTTTAATTATTCTTCTTTCAATCAGAGAATTATCTATACACTGTGTATCCATGTGGCCATTAATGTCCAGCTCTGAACACGAGTGTAACATATTTTTTGAATTTCTCATTGTTAGACTGAATGATTATATCAATGAGACTTATTCAAACTCTGGCCGATATTTGAACCAAGCTGAATGTTCATTAGAAAAATATCATCTTTCATGGTCGAGAAGATCAGATAGTTTTCTTACCGATGCTAAATAATTGGTTTTTTGTTTGTCTTTTAATCCATATCACCTTCGGGAAGAGATTTGTGAAGTCACTTAGATATCAAATTTGTCACCAAGTGTCACTCTAATGAATTTTAATCCATTCATATTACCATCAGCAAGAGGATGAGCATCGCTAAGATATTTGCAAGTTACTCCAATGTTATTAGTCTCCCTGATGTATTGTCTCCTTCCTTCAGATGAATTGAAAAGACTCTCGCCGATATTACTTTCATTGACATAACATATGAAGTTAGAAGGAAAAGAAAAACTCACTCTGATAGTACATGTCTCCTCGATGTATTGTCTTTTTGTTTTATTGGTGAGACAAAGTGAATTTCTTATCAATTAGGGTCCATCAACATGACATGTATGCTTGGGATGACTTGAGGATTTCCCTCTGATAGTATTTTTCTTGCCGGTAACCTTTTCATCAGTGGGACAACATGCCTTGTCTTCCCAAATGTGCATCCTCCAAATTTGTTGATCGTTGTGACACTGTTGACCTTTTGCTGATATGCAAGAAATGCTCAAATTGAGAGGCTATGACTTATGGATTAGAGAGACATGTACCTAGTTACGCTAATATGAACTGTTTGTTTAGAAGCTCTTATCAATGATAAACAAAGGGATTTTAGTGTGTCAAAAGGTCAAATCTGATGGGATCATTGGTGAATATGGCATGTGGAATGGATTATAGCAATTTGTGTTGCTTTCTACTCTTAGAATGTGGCTACCTTGTGGGGTTCATGAATGTAAGCCATTAAAAGTGTGAGATTTTTTTACAGTCCCAACACCATCCATTTTGGGTTCTTATATCCCAAAATCCACATCTAATCATCTAGCTGAATCTCCAAATTGAAAAGCCACTTCTCTTCCACAACTCCACCACTCTTCAAGGTGTGTGCCAATGTTGATCTTTCCAACATTTCCATCCACTCATGTACAAGTCTTCCATCAACCCATCTATTATCCAACATCCATCTTTCATCCTTCCAAACCTCTTATCCAATCCTTTGCATAAATCCATATCCCTCACCATCTTTCCATCCATTTCATTCCCCTTACCATTATTCTACCAATGTCTATGACCATACCTCTAATTATTCATGATCTAGTGGAACAAATCTTCAAGGGATACCATCCATGGAACTAGATTCTTGAGTCCCCCATTCATCTCCCTATCATGAATCCACTATCTTGCAAAACCACTTATCCATATCCTTATCCTTCTCCATCCATCCTATTCCCAAAAATTAAAAACAAAAAAGTAAAAAAAATGGAAAAAAAATGAAAAAAATGAAAAATAAAAAAGTAAAGAGAAATCATTTGTCCAATGGTAAAAACCATTTCTTGTTGTGCCTTGGATATGTACCATGATGAAAACTTGACAAACAAGCATCATGTGTAATTCATTACCCTCTTGCACTCTACACTTGGGGGAAAGTTTCATCCATGCTATCCTACCTACCACACCCCCCTTTATCCCTCAATTCCTATCCATTATCCTACTTACATTCATCCTCCCTTTTCCCTCCTTTGATTTTGACAAGGCTGAGGATATTCATATACATCATGCATTATATCCTTCCATCCTTCTTATCCTATCCATATCATTCATCCTATATCTCCCATCCTATCCAAATCAATCCACCCTTCCCATATTTGATCTTGATGAAGATCCTAGGGGTAAAATATCAATGCATCCATATCATCTATCCTATATCCCCTATCCTACTTCCATCCTCATATCCTATCTAATTCCCCCCCTCTTTTCATCCTTGATCTTGATAAGGCTAGGGGAAAAATATACATGCATGCTTTGGACAATACCATCCTCACTCTTACTTCCATCCATGTCCTTTATGCACTATCCTTCCATCTCATGCACTATTCTTCCATCCATGATTGCACTACCTTTTGTGTGGGGCATCTTAGTACTTTACAACTAGTCCTTGGAGCTCTATCTTCCTATCCTCCATCCACCACCATCCTATCTCCCATCACCATTCATTATCCAAAGTTCTCTCTCCTATCGATGGAATTCCTCCATCCTCCCATCCTTTACCATGTCTTGGTTCTCCCTTGTCATTAGATCTCATTCAATCCTCCATCCAATCTTATCTTATCTTATCCAATCCATTTATCCTCTATCCTTCCAATCCAGCCATCCCCTAACCATCCCAATCCAATCCATCCAAATACAATCAATCTTAATCCATGCAATCCAATCTTGCAATCTATTGCATCATCCATAAGCACTCCATAATTTAAATCCAAATTAGTTGATAATCTATTGATCCACTTTAATCCATTATCATCATAGGGATATGTCTTTCCCAATCCTCATGTTGTTTCAGGATGTGTCCTTCCCACATCAAACAACATCGTCACAATCATTAATCAATCCTTCAATTGGTTTTTAGCTTGACTTGGAGCATAGTTTGTGGTTGCTTTTGGTTTTTGTACATATGCTTGCTTGTTGCTTGTGTGTTTTATCATTTTTTGCAACTATCATGGTCTTTTGCACTCTATTGCCATAAGGGAATCATCGTCTTCCATATCATGGCTTTACAAGGAGTATTTTTGCACTTGACCTTTTTGATCATGTACTACATTATCATCTTGGTTCCTTATACCTTGGTGCATAAGGTCAAGTAAAATATCAAATATAGGTTGCTCATATCATTGTAGGATGATTATCATCCATCCTCCCTCTCCATCCATACTTTCATCATCCTTATCTATTTTCCTCTATTCTTTTATCCTTCATCCTTTAGCCTTTTCATCTATTTCGAGAGCACACTCATGTTCTTTGAACCCACATTTCCTCTCGAGGGGGCATACCACTACCTCCTCGTCACCCTTCCTTATCCTCACTAGTGACTGGGGCATCATGATTTTAGTCCTAATTCCTTTCCTATCCACTATGTTGTATTCTTTGAAATGATGTTACTTCTCTTAGTCACAACATCATCTCAAAGAGGAGCAAAATGTAGACACTGAAAAATGTCCTAAGCTTGCGAATGCCATTTTTCACATTAATTCTTCCTCCCCCTTGCATAATTAAATAATTTTAACTATTTGATTATCCTCTAAGGTCATGCTCTCCTATTAATTAATTAATAAAATAATTCTTAATTATTTAATTAATTCATTTTCTCCTTATTCCTCATTGATTAATTAAATAAATTATATCTATTTAATTACATCACTAATTAATCATTTTCCGCTATAATTAAATAAATTCTATTTATTTAGTTATTTTCTACCTTTCTCTCCACTATTAAATAATTATTTTAATTATTTACTATTTTATCCTTTTCCTCCACTTTTAATTAAATATTTTTTTTTCAATTATTTTAATTAAAAGTCAACCTTTTCCCTTCCTTTTATAATTAAATAATCATTTTTATTTAATTATTCACTTTCCCTCCTAAATTAAATAATTTTATAATTATTTAATTTACTCCAACAACCTCTTTTTCTATGCCATTCTTATCTCTTCATCTCATTTAATTTTCACTCTTGATCATGTGACATTACCTTTTAATCTCCACCATCCATCCGTAACTAAACCCTATTTTTTCCCTAACCCTATTTTTCTTTACTTCTAAGCAATCTCATCCGTTGATTAACATATTTCATCTTTTAATCCTAGCCCTTCATTCAAATTTGGATTTCTATAAAGAAGAGGCCTCCCATCCCATTTTGATATCAACATCTTTTATGCTAATGTTATGCTACTAGATTCATGAGCAACCACATTCAAATCTTCAACAACGCAAGATAATACATTCAATATTTTGAGGTTTGCATGTATTTGATTTCTTTTGAGGTTTGCATGCATTTTGGTTTGATTTAAGCTATTTTTATGCATATTTCTATTATTTCAATTTTACATGCATACACAACATGTATTGATGCACATCTCATCAAAATATACCTCAGGTTTGTGAGACACTTCAAATAAAGAATTAAATTCTTCAGGTTGTCTCTCTATCTTTATTTTTGTAGTTTAGGAAATTGTATACCCTTTACAATTTCACACTATGTTTTCATCCCATTAATTAATTGGACTTAGTTAAGCCTCTAATTGACCAAAAGTATGCATTATAAAGCCTTATTATTCTAGTTTTCCAAAAGGAAAACCTGTATTAAATAATTATCAATATTAATTAAATCACCTTGGAAACTAAGTTTCCTAGACTTAAGTCCTAGGAACCATTTTCCTAAGGGCGAATGGGTCCCCTTTAAGTCCTAGGACCCAAATTTTAATATGTTTTGGGTGAAATTTTAATGATTCAAATTAAAGTTTCAAATGTCAGATTTTGGAATTTAATTTTTAGGAAATTAGATAAACACCTATAAACACAGAGTCTTTTTATCAATTCAAATCTATAACACTTTTTGGAGACTTCACATGAGAAAATATTATTGTCAAGAGCATTGAAGAGCAACATTATCAATCATTTACAACAACAAACAATATCATATCATCATGCCAAAGTTCATGTGTGTTATGTCATGTTTTGAACTAACATTGTGATGTAGGTTTCAAGCATTCAAGCATCAACCAATTAAGCCAATTCATGCAAGATCCAAGCCTTAGAGTGATGTATTTGACTTAAGGGAAGACATTAAGGGTTTGGTGAGTGTAAGAGAGGGGGACCAACCATGTCAAGGCTCTAGGTCATGGAGAGCCAAGAGCGGAGGGCTGCCCTAACTTACTTCACTCTAAAGGGATGTTTTGAGGCAAGGATCGAGAATGATGGGGACTATAATGTACTTCAATGACCCTACAAGTCCCAAAATTAGGTTTGGGCTAAGTGAGCTAGTTTTTGGAGTCGATAGTATGCCTCAAAAAACTCTTTGTCTGAGGATGATGACATGACACGCTAACATCTATATGGTCAGAAAATGGTGAACACAACACAAAATACTGAAAAAAAAACTGACAACCTAGTTGACCGGTCTAGATGGTAAAAAAAAATGAGAAAGTACAGGAAATAGAGACTAAAGTGATAAAAAAAATAAACATGAACTAGGGTGACAAAGATGGTCTCACAAAAGTGCCTGTTCGCCAGCTAGCTCGACATGTAATTTCACTTGCACACAAGCAAGAAGGGGAAAATTGTTGGGGCTGTATAGGGGCTTGCCTCAATCAGACCCCCGTTTTGGTATTTCCACCTCTAGGGACAACTAGATATCAATAAGATAGAAATATGTGATAAAGAGGTAAAGAAAACATAAGTTACAAGAACCACTACAAAAAAAAAAGTGTTACTCAACCAAATCACAAAGGAGAGGACCGAAACGTTACCACCTTCACCCAAAAGCTCACTAGCCAATGGAGGAGAATGTGGACTTGGCAAGGTCATCATAGCCTCAATTGTGATGAAGGGAGGTCTCACAAGACTCCAAGCCCACACTGCCATGGCTTGCTTTGCACTTGCTATGTGGAGTTGATGGAGTGTTGAAGTGCTGCTTGAGAGTGAAGAGAATGCTAGAATTGTTAAGAGAATTCCAATCTGTTGGCTAGAGAATGTGCCCGGAGATGGATTGAATGAAGAATGGATGAATTTGAAGGAGAAGAGGGAAGAATCTGCCATTTTCAGGGTTGGTTGGTCGAAGAGGGTCATTAAAATTTGACCCCAATCGAATGTATAACGCCTCTGCCAAATTTAGATGTGGCAATCAATTAGGGAGGGTAGCACACAGTGCAGACATCTACATGCCATGCGTGTGTCCCTGAAAAAAATTCTCTCACAAACACAACAGATAGATGCAAAGTGAAAGGAAGACAATTGGGTGATGTGTAATTTTTCCTTCAGAATTGATTTTCTAAGGTGAGGTTGTGTAAAAGGGGAATTTGCGTAAGGGGTGAAAATTCGCTCCTATACATTTTTACCCCACTTTAGTGAGCACGAATACTGATGAGTGCTTCGGTAAAGTAGATCGAAGAGTTAGTAGGTTTAGTAATTTATACCTAAACCATCGAGGAAGCAGACCACAATCTGGTGAACTCAAAAGTATAGGGCATGCAAAGGACTCCATAGGTACTCTCCTTGAGGAGCTTCAAACATAAGGACTCCATAGCTTTGTAGAATTATGAAGTTGCACAAAGTACATCAAAGGACCTTGGACCTGTTATCTCTCAAAAAAAAAGGTTTAAACCATGAAAGGTTGCCAAGCTTTCACAACATTTTAGGGTAACAGAACAAGGTTTGAAAGAATTAAACCTTCTACTCTCCAGGCACTACTAGACCTAGGCGGGTGTACCTATAATAAATGAAGTAGACTTGACTATTTATCTTATCTTCATGCCATGATTTTTCCAAGATGGCAAATTGAAATGGACAAAATAAAACAAATTTGGTATATATTGTATACTAGCATTCAAAACTAAACCCTAAAATGCTCAGTTAACAGATGTAAAAAGTATGAATAAAACTAAATGATGAAAATGGTGAGACCAGTGCCTTATATAATATACAGAGTCAAATAAAATCATAGACAACTGACTTCTTTCTGGATTCATTCAAATTGTTTGGCATATTTATTTATAACCGGTATAAAAATGCAAGGCTATGATTATTGAGTTCTTCTTACTAATCTAAATGAAATTCCCTGATTACTGTGATTAATCAAAGGATTTGATCCTTCCTTGAAAGAACCTATCAACCAATCACACAGATACATAAAATACGTACTGATAAACTAGACATAAACTTGTTATGTTGATCTAAATAACCAAGAAACATCAATTTTAGAGACAACTCAAATAATTCTTTCAATAGGCACAACACAACAATTGACACCATAATTCGCCAGCGAATCAGATGATTTTCATTGATATTTCCATGGCTTCAAAACATACAGCATAGTCTCAACCCCTTGAAACATGGTGTTCCACCGTATTCTCTATTCTCTATCCTATTCTACCTATATTTTCATATTGTTTTCAAAATAGACATTTATACATTGAGAATATGAAAGGACACATCCTTTTGGAAATAGAAAATACAAATTATAAAATATAAGACAGAGAATAATTAGGCTCTATTTAGCCACAAGTGAGTCTTGTTGAGGTGGTCCAAATAATCCTGGTGCTCATACGTGTCCGCATCTCCAACATCATTTCGGACCATAACTTCCATCTTGACCATTTCCTCACTTTGCTTACTCACTTCTTCCAATGCTGTATCATCTGCAGAAGCTACCTTCATGATTTCATTCAGCATTGATAAATAAATTAGGGCACACCAATTTCCCTATGAACTTGCATTTGTCATCTAGCTTGTCTACTTCTGCCCTAAGTTGTGCAAACCTTCTAGCTTTAGGCCCCAAACCAGGTAATTGATCAATAAGGTCTTGGTTTAGGTTCCTTTCAGTGCCTTCATGCTCTGTATCAATCTTTTGTTTCTTTCCCTTTGACTGACTACTCTCACCAAGTTTTCTACCCTTACCCTTTCCAGAACTAGAAGACTCCATTTTTCAAGCTTACAGAATCAAAATATGAAAAACAGAAAAGCAATTACTTACAGTATTCTACTTGAGCTCCTCAGACTGAAAAATTATCTTGGTTCTCTTGTTCAGCTCGCCAATTCACTAGTAATCAATTCAGAAATGAGGAATTGATTAAAACACTACTATCATTACTGTTTTATCCCATCGCGCCATTAATGAAGCACGAATGACACCTCCTTTGAAATTGGCACTGTCGCATCAAATGTCTTTTCGATGAGAAAAATTCAAATCTGGGGCGAAATCCCTTTTCAACGTTTATTTCATCATTCGCCAAGACACTCTGTGGTCTTACCGACACATGGAACCAACTTGATGACAAATGCTTCTAATTTTCATGTCGTTGTGACAATTCAAAGTCAGGGAAATGTCTCATAGATATCATCCTGTTTCACTGAAAGTCTTTATCTACATTGGGTCGCCAAGACAAATTTGTACCCTTGCTAATACAATCTTCGTTTCACCCGCTTCCCTGGGACTTTCAAAGTTGGGGAGATGTTATGCAGATATCTTTGCATCTTACTGATATGTACTTTTCAATGTATTTTCATTCGCTAAAACAAAATCACCCTTTCACCGATGAATTCTCATTTTGGCATGTCCACCAAGTTTTCTCACCGAGGAAATAAACCCAACCATTGAAACAATACTTTTGGCAAAACAATGAACCTTCGGGAAAACTTACACCGACACCAAATGTCCTACTGAAATCACTCCTCCAGATTGCACCTATTTGGAAAAACTCACCCTATCAGTATAATATTCATACTTCGGTGAAACTTATGCCAATAAGTTCTCCCGACGATGCATATCTCCATCAGCATAAGATTTGAATCAGCAAGACTCCATAGCTTCTCACCAAAAGATTTGAAATACCTTTGAACTTAGTTCAGCCAAACAATAGGCCCTTCGCCTAGACCTTCCCCAATGCTCATAAGTCTTACCGAAACATCTGTTTGCAAGTCAATCGGTAAAACAAAATGATTTTGTTATGAGTTCATACCGATACCAATTAGTCTGGCCGAAACAACCCCTTTATGCATTAGTCAGTATGACATGTTGTCTTCGCCCTGACATTAGACCGATGCCCCAACATATGCCAATATAATTTTTTCAGGATGCCTATCGGCAAGAAAAAATTAGTTCGCCGAAACATTTTCCTGAACACCTTTATCTTGAGCGATAAACTTCCACATGCACCGGTCGGCGAAACACACTGTATTCGCCATGACTTCACTCCGACAATGACTCCCCTTTGCCAAAATGATTCCTTTTGTCGCTGAGACAAGCAAATTGTCCCACTGATAGTCTACAACAAACATATATTAGTGAAAAATCAAATCAGGGAGACTTTTACAATGTCTTGCCGATTTGGGTCTTTTAATGAAAAATGAAAGACTTGATGGATTCAATGGATTTTATGACAGAAAGCAAGAAAGCCAATACAAAGGAGGACTTTGATGCTTATAATGAGAACTCAATACTAGAACTTTTGGATGCAATAGAATGTAAAAATTTCAAATTTTTACAGTTCTAACAGTGGCTCCATCTGGGGATGAATGATAGTGAGAAACTTGCAAGGATTCAGATTTCTGGGTGAGTAGACTAAACTCAAAGTGATGGAACATGTGAGCAGAGTGGAATAAATGGCAATGGAAATGAATGAGACCCTATACTACTGTACATGGAAAATTTTATTTGAAAAGAAGGAAAATCAGGATTGTCCATGTACTTGCAAATCCTGTTCCTTTCATTTCCTAAACTACTGTGCATGGAATAGAATTTCAAAGAGGACCATCAAGAGTTGTCCATGCACTGGCAACCCTTAATCCTCTGCATTATTTCAAGAGAAAAATTGTTTCAGAAATTTCCCATGTACAAGCAATTCCTGATCTTCACCAGCCATATTCTGCAAATAGTATGAGTCTTCACCTTTCTTTCCAACCACCACAAAAGGCCCTAGCCATAAGGCTTCAAACTTCCCATGTTTTCCCTCTGTGATAGCAAAATTACATTTCTTGGGGTTTAAGCTAATACCATATTCAAGGGCTCTTATAAATACCTTTTCCAAATGATGAACATGATCCTCATCCTTCTTAGAGTAAGCAGTGAGATCATCCTGATACACCACCATGAGAACATTGATCAAATCAGCAAAAGCCACATCCATGGCTCTTTGAAAAGTCGCCCCTACATTAGTGAGACCAAATGGCATCCTCAAATAAACATATGTTCCCCAAGGGGTTGTGAATGTTGTTTTGTATTGCTCAGACTCTTTAACCTTGACCTGGTTATACCCTGAAAATCCATCCATAATGGACAACAATTCACAGCCTGTCACCTTATGCAATATGGCCTCCATATTAGGCAAAGGATAATTATCTTTAAGGGACGCTATGTTTAGATTTTTGAAATTTACACATAATCTGATGTATCCATTTTTCTTTCTGACAGGGACTAGATTTGACACCCAGGTTGAATGTCTGATTGGCTTAATGATTCCACCATCTCTTAGCTTCGCCAACTCCTCTTGCATTTTAGGTTCTAGAGTTGGATTTATCAGCCTTTGCTTTTGTCTGAATGGTTTAGCATCTGGCTTCAATGGTATTTCATGCTAAAACAAGTCTTCTCTATATGCTTTCAAATCTTCATAAGACCAAGCAAACACATGTTTATACTTTCTTAGCAATTCGATCAACATTTTTCTAATTGTAGGACTGATCTTTTTACCTATGTACACCTTTTTTGGTGCCATCTCAGTTCCCAAATTAATTTCTTCAATGTCATCCCTTCCAACCAGTGTTTGCTTTTTTAAAGACCAATCACTTCCATCATATACCCTCTCTAATGCCACCAAGCCTTTAGGAATCTTATTTGTTTTAAGCTGCAAGATCTCTTTTCCAAAGACTGTCTCTCTTCCATCAAATTCTTCAACAAAAGCATTGAAATCAATCTCTTGAGCTTCATACTGGTCTATACAGTGAAGGAATTTTAAAAGATCAGTGTCATCATTAAAAACTTTCCAGCTATATACATTATCAGGCACAGCAGGCCTTGTTTTGAATTCAATTTGTGACACTCCTGCCAGTGTAATATCATCTCTCTTCAATGCTACATTAGCTAGAAAATCTACCATTATATTCTTCGATCTATCCACCCACTCAATCGAGAAAGCATCAAGCAATTCTATTGTATCCCATACAACATTTTTGTATTGCTTTAATCTTTTATTTTTTGCTGTATACTTCACCTTAACTTGTGAGATAACTAACTTAGAATCTCCTAGAACAGCCAACAACTTTATTTTATGCTTCACCGCTATATTCAATCTAGTTAATAGAGCTTCGTACTCCGCCACATTATTCGTGCATTCAAAAGTTAACAAGAATGAATACTTAAATGTATTACCTTCAGGCGAAACAATACTATCCCAACTCCATTGCTTTCTTGGTTGCAGGCTCCATCGAAATACATCTTCCACACACCATTGTGGTTCCTTGCAACATGCTTCTCAATAGGATCACTATTAATCAATTCTGGCTGTGCTGGTTCTATTTTGAAACTCCCAAGATCAACATCACAAAAGCAATTGATTTGGTCTTGTGGCACAGAATCAATGAGCTGATTCATCCTCAGCTCCCTTTACAATTTCACTTCTTGGCCATTTACAGGAATGGTTGCATAAGACAGATCAAACTGGACATTTCCACCAATAGCCACCGTCCATTTCCTTGATAAAGCATACCGAATTGAGGAGGGGTGTCTATAACTGTTATATCAATATTGTAAGCTACTTGAGGGTAGGCAGCTAACTTGACTTCTACATCTTTCATTATACCAACCACAGGAATAGGTCGGTTATCCATTGTGTAACACTTTCCTTCATGTGTATCCACCCACATGCCTAGTTGTTTCATCACTCCTACTAGCATAATATTCATGGCGGCACCAGAATCTATCATACAATTCCTCAATAATTTATTATTTATGAGTAATGTGATAAAGAAAGGATCAATTTGTGGTGGATTTGTCAATACATTACTCAAGTAGATTTCTGGGATGTTTACTTTATCTTGCTTATTTTTTGCAACCATTTTATTTTCAGTACTTACATGTTTTTCACTCTCATTTGTTATCAATTGCATTGCAATGTCCCTGTACTCCTTAATTTTCATCATTTCTAGAAGTGGGACAGACATCTTTACCTGAGACAAGGCTTGAGTAAAATCAAAAGAAGAACCTTCTGCCTTAACTACTTTCTTTTTTTCTAATGTTTCTCCTTTGTTTACTTCTTTTTCTCCTCTACCTGACTGATCATTTTTTTGAATTTCTTTATGTAGCTCTTTTACTGCATCCTTTTGGACAGGATTTTGTTTACTTTCTTCACATTGTTTGTTTTCATTTTTCTTTGAAACTCCTTGCACAACTTTCTGATCTTTCATAAAGATACCCCTAGGGACACCTTCCTTCTCATTTACTGTCCTGTTCCTCAACCGGTATTTATTCTTGGCTTCTTCTACTGCAGCAATAGTCAATTTTTCTATTTCTTCTTCAATAAGTCTCCTCACATTATTGTGAGTAGGCACCTCAACAGATTGTGGTTCTACATAATCATCCTCAGATCAGAAAAAACATGCTGCTCAGCCATATGTACATTATACCTTTGTTCTGCAATGTCATACTCATAACCTCCCTCCTCCGAAGATGAGTACCTCTCCTCAACATGATGAGAAGCATTTGAAGTCAAGTAGATCGTATGATCTTACCCATCATCTCCAATTAGCAATCCTTCTTCTTGCATTCTCTGGGCTACAACACAATATTCAGGGGAATGCGGCTAATCACAAGCCTCAAAAAAATAATTGCTATTCACCACATATGTTCCCTTCTTCTTCAATGGATCAGGAGTTTCTTTGCTTCCAGGCCTATTTGTTATGGGTTTCCCATCCTTCCAGTTTGTGTTATAGGGCATGTCATGTAACCTCGGCCTTGGTATTTTGTTTCTATATGTGTTCTCCTGCTTATATTGATAATTATTATTTTGTTGAGGAACTCGAGGGTTGTCTCTCTTATTTATTATCCCAACAACTTTTCTGTTATTCTCTATTATTAATGCTATCTTTTGTGCTTCAGTTAAGTCCCTTGGGAACCTGTTTCTCAGCTCATACCCTATTTTAGGGTGAAATGCATTCAAGCAAACACTTAATGCTACAGAGTCAGGTAACTTTGATCCGGGAGGTATTCTATTCTGCAATTTATTGAATCTTCTGTTAAAATCAAAGACTGAATCATTCTGACCTTTTTGAATTCAAATTAGTTCATGGAGAGCATCGTCTGGTGCACTCAAATTCCCAAATTGTTCAAGGAATTGATCCTAAAATATTTGGAGAGAATAAATAAAAGCTGTTACTAGGCTATTGAACTAGTCCTTAGCTTCTTCAATAAGAGACATCATGAATAATCTCATATGAAAATCTTCATAGGGTACATCCAAATCTTGAATGAAAGCATTGAAACTTCTTAAATGATCCTCAGCAGTGATTGCATTACTGCCTATAAACTTGGGTACTAAACCTCTTCAACTGCTGTGCATGGGATATGGGTATAATTGAAACCCTACTAGATCAAATTGTCTGATCATGGTTGTATATTGATAAGAAGGAGGATTAGGTGGGTGCTAATATTGGTACATAGTATTATTGTACTGCATATTTTGCTGTGGCACATGACCCTGACCAGGAGGTGGATAATTATTTGGATGTTGTGTGGGAACAAAAGGTGGACGATTGGGCTGTCTATATTGATTCCCAATTTGATGGTGAGGAATCCTTGGTGGTTCAGAATACCCCGCACCATGATTTCCTTGTTTATGGGGAGGTACATATTTTGGAGGAAACGCTGATGTGTGTGGAATGTTCTGAGCTTTCTGTAGTTTGAATTCCCTCATTGCTTGAATCATTTGGGCCTTTTCTTGCTCTTCTCTTTCTTTTCTCTGAGATTCATACCGTGCCCTAATTTCCTCATAACTTAAAGATTCATAATATTCTTGTTGAATTTCCTGATTAGCAGGTCCACTCTGATTACCTTCCATTTTTTGGTCATATTCATATTGCACTCTGAGTCGTTCGGCTTCAAATCCAGCTTCAAATTCAGCCTGTTTTCTAGCTTCAAATTCAACATTTTTCTGAGGATTGTAAAAAGGATTTCTCTGATCTTTTGGGGTACAGGGCTCTTCAGATGAATTATCTTTCCATGTTTCAAAGCAATTCTCACCAAAAGGTATTGATGATTTATCTTTGTTTGTTAAGCACATGTCCTCACTTTTCCCTTTACCCTTGTTAGCCTTATCATTTTTATGCCTCCACTTACTATTACCAGGAGGAGCTCCAGAATGACCTCCCCTAAATTGAGATCTTCTTCCATTCATATTGTAATGATTAATCAGAGTCGCCACTCACTTTCTTGAAAGTGAGAAAAAAGATTGTTACTTGGTATTCCCAATGGAGTCTATATATAGGAATTATGACTCTATGATTAAGGCACAGATTCTTTGTTATCCCCAACAGAGTCACCAATTTCTTATGTCTCAAAAATGCATGTTTAAACCATGAAAGGTTGCCAAGCTTTCACAACGTTTTAGGGTAACAGAACAAGGTTTGAAAGAATTAAACCTTCTACTCTCTAGGCACTGCTAGACCTAGGCGGGTGTACCTATAATAAATGAAGAAAACTTGACTATTGATCTTATCTTCATACCATGATTTGTCCAAGATGGCAAATTGAAATGGACAAAATAAAACAAATTTGGTATATATTATATACTAGCATTCAAAACTAAACCCTAAAATTCTCAGTTAACAGATGTAAAAAGTATGAATAAAACTAATTGATGAAAACGGTGAGACCAGTGCCTTATATAATATACGGAGTCAAATAAAATCATAGACAACTGACTTCTTTCTGGATTCATTCAAATTGTCTGGCATATTTATTTATAACCAGTATAAAAATGCAAGGCTGTGATTGTTGAGTTCTTCTTACTGATCTAAATGAAATTCCCTGATTACTGTGATTAATCAAAAGGATTTAATCCTTCCTTGAAAGAACCTATCAACCAATCACATAGATACGACAAATATGTACTGATAAACTAGACATAAACTTGTTATGTTGATCTAAATAACCAAGAAACATCAATTTTAGAGACAACTCAAATAATTCTTTCAATAGGAACAACACAACAATTGACACTAGAATTCGCCAACAAATCAGATGATTTTCATTGATATTTCGATGGCTTTAAAACATATAGCATAGTCTCAACCCCGTGAAACATGGTGTTCCACCGTATTCTCTATTCTCTATCCTATTCTACCTATATTTTCATATTGTTTTCAAAATAGACATTTATACATTGAGAATATGAAAGGATGCATCCTTTCGGAAATAGAAAATACAAATTATAAAACATAAGACAGAGAATAATTAGGCTCTATTTAGCCACAAGTGAGTCTTGTTGAGGTGGTCCAAATAATCCTGGCGCTCATACGTGTCCGCATCTCCAACAAAATTCCGGACCGTAACTTCCATCTTGACCATTTCCTCACTTTGCTTACTCACTTCTTCCAATTTTGTATCGTCTACAGAAGCTACCTTCATGATTTCATTCAGCATTGACAAACACATTAGGGCACACCAATTTACCTATGAACTTGCATTTGTCATCTAGCTTGTCTACTTCTGCCCTAAGCTGTGCGGACCTTCTAGCTTTAGGCCCCGAACCAGGTAATTGATCAATAAGGTCTTGGTTTAGGTTCCTTTCAGTGCCTTCATGCTCTGTATCATTCTTTTGTTTCTTTCCCTTCGACTGACTACTCTCACCAAGTTTTCTACCCTTACCCTTTCCAGAACCAAAAGACTCCATTTTTCAAGCTTACAGAATCAAAATATGAAAAATAGAAAAGCAATTACTTACAGTATTCTACTTGAGATCCTCAGACTGAAAAATTGTCTTGGTTCTCTTGTTCAGCTCGCCAATTCACCAGTAATCAATTCAGAAATGAGGAATTGATTAAAAAACTACTGTCATTACTGTTTTATCCCATTGTGCCATTAATGAAGCACGAATGACACCTCCTTTGAAACTGGCACTATCGCATCAAATGTTCTTTCGATGAGAAAAATTCAAATCTAGGGAAAAATCCCTTTTCAACATTTATTTCATCATTTGCCAAGACACTTTGCGGTCTTACCGACACATGGAACCAACTTGATGAAAAATGATTCTACTTTTCATGTCGCTGTGACAATTCAAAGTTGGGGAAACGTCTCATAGATATCATCCTATTTCACCGAAAGTCTTTATCTGCATTGGGTCGCCAAGACAAATTTGTACCCTTGCCGATACAATCTTCATTTCACCCACTTTGCTGGGACTTTCAAAGTCGGGGAGATGTTATGCAGATATCTTTGCATCTTACCGATATGTACTTTTCAATGTATTTTCATTCGCTAAAACAAAATCACCCTTTCACCAATGAATTCTCATTTCGACATGTCCACTAAGTTTTCTTACCGAAGAAATAAACCCAACCATTGAAACAATACTTTCGGAAAAACAATGAACCTTCGGGAAAACTTATACCAACACCAAATATCCTACTGGAATCACTCCTCTAGATTGCACCTATTCGGAAAAACTCACCTCGAAACATCTATCAGTATAATATTCATACTTCGGTGAAACTTATTCCAATAAGTTCTCCTCCTAGCGATGCATATCTCCATCAGCATAAGATTTGAATCGGCAAGACTCCATAGCTTCTCACCGACAAATTTGAAATACCTTTGAACTTAGTTCAGCCAAACAATAGGCCCTTCGCCTAGACATTTCCCGATGCACATAAGTCTTACTGAAACATCTGTTTGGAAGTCAATCGGTAAAATAAAATGATTTCGTTATGAGTTCATACCGATACCAATTAGTCTGGCCGAAACAACCCCTTTATGCATTAGTCAGTATGACATGTCTTCGCCTTCACATTAGACCGATGCCCCAACATATGCCGATATACTTTTTTCAGGATGCCTGTCGGCAAGAAAAAATTAGTTCGCCGAAACATTTTCCCGAACACCTTTATCTTGAGCAATAAACCTCCACATGCACCGGTCGGTGAAACACATTGTATTCGCCATGACTTCACTTTGACAATGACTCCTCTTTTCTGAAATGATTCCTTTTGTCACCAAAACAAGCAAATTGTCTCGCTGATAGTCTGCAACAAACATATATTAGTGAAAAATCAGGTCGGGGAGACTTTTACAATGTCTTTCCGATTTGGGTCTTTTAATGAAAAATGAAAGACTTGATGGATTCAATGGATTTTATGATAGAAAACAAGCAAGCCAATACAAAGGAGGACTTTGATGCTTATAATGAGAACTCAATACTAGAACTTTTGGATGCAATAGAATGTAAAAAATTCAAAATTTTACAGTTCTAATAGGACCAACGATGGAAAAATCCTGTAGATGAAGGTGTCTCACAGGTTCAAACAACTGCAAGGAGGCAACCCCCAAGATATCTCACATGAAGGAAGCCTCGAGAAGTAAGCACCTTATAGGCTCATAGACCTATAAGGATGAAACCCCCAAGATATCTCATATGCAGGAAGCCCCACAAAGTAAGTGCCTTACAGGCCCATAGACCTACAAGGAGCTATCCCCCAAGATCTCTCACATGAAGGAAACCCAATGAAATAGGCACCTTATAGGCCCGTAGACCTGCAAGGGAGAAACCCCCAAGATCTCTCACATGCAGAACACCCAAAGGTGTAAGCGCCTTGTTGGTGTTTTTTTCTAGTAGGGCCTTGAAGTTCTCTAAAGGGTAGCTAACCCTTATACTCAAGAATCATCAAAGCTAGTGGCCAACAAATGAGTAAAGGATTCTAAGACCTCCACTCCTACTCTTTAGGCTCTGTGGGACCTAGGAGGGTGTTCCTTATTGTGCTCAAGTGATATTTATCTAATGGAGAACACATTTATACATAGACTGATTCCTATTAATTGCAAATAAACACAATTCACTGAAGATTTGGTAGACCTTTGAGTAAATTATCATTTACTTGCTAGGAATAAGGGAATACTTCAAACTCATACTTCATAATTGAAATATTTTAATGTTTTTTTTCTCATTTTAAATCCATAGTTAGGCATATCACTAGTTCATTTACTTGCAAGATTTCTCAACAAATAGACCAATGCTTCATTGATTGGGAAAATGGCGTCAAATATACAACAACTAGTAATATATTAGCCATTTAATTCAAACATTGATTGGCTATCATCATACTACCTTGTATTATTCAATTCACTGTATCTAGAACACTACTTCTTACCAAATCCTGTACTCTTCACTCACATACCTGTGACTTTATTTAAGCATTAAATCAAATATTTGAAATGAATAAAAAAAAGACACACATCCAATTAAAACAACTGGAGATGAACAAAAAGATCATTGATCATTTTCATTTATAATTTGCAAGAGAATTGCATAGGAGAGTACATGCTAAAAAATTATTATTTTCTACTATATGTGTGGCTTTTATAAAACTAATTTAAGACTATTACATACATGACCCATAACCAATACGATTTACTATTCTATTCAATGATTTTTTTTACAATATGCTTCTAATCTTAGCTTCTACTTAGACCATTATGAAACTAAAAAATCAAACCCTTTGCAATGAGCCCTAAAATCCCTTTTATAAATTAAGGGAGAAACAAGCATCTAAATCAATTGCAATTACATTTCAAATGCATTTCATTTAAAAAAAAAAATCAACTGCATTTTATATATTCCCCAAACAGTTGGATGCAATCATTTACCAAACAAGGGAAACAAAATTTACACCCTTTGCCTAAAGAGAACTATTTGATGCCACCAAAAGTACCATTAATTGTTAACAAACCTTTACATTCCACACCCACATCAAGCCAAAAATTTCTTCATCGTGTCATCAGAAACTCACCCAAGCTATTACAACCACCACAAAACAATACCAAGCACCATTATCACCAAACAACAAAAACCCAAAAACCATACCCTAGATGCAATTCTATTCAACTAGAACCATCATTATAATATGCACACCTACTTCATGTGTTCATAGAGGTTGGAAATGCTACAAATTCTTCTTCATTATTATCCTTCTCAACAACAAAGTAAGTATGCCCGCTCAGTGTCTTTGCGGAAATTAGGGCAACCACTACCACCTCGTCATCTAAATTTGGCACTTCAGTCATAGCCATAAGATATTGACAATAACTAGAATTTGTCTTAGTTTCACTATTTGAGGGGCTCTTTGAAATCTCAATAGAGGAATTATACCATCCAAGAGAACCTCAACCATACCTGATCTTTCTCCTTACTTCTCTTACAAACTTTGCAGGTTCCTTCGTCTTAACCTCTGCCATTTCTCCAGTCACAACTTGGTTCCTTAACTGGTAACTGCTCCTCACTGCAACTTGCATATTCTTCTTTCCATGGGCCTCTTTCTTACCCTCTTGATTAGGATTTGAATCAATTATGGGCATGTTTTTCTCACCCTCTAGAACATTACAATGTGATTCCTACAAATTGAGCCTTGGAGACTTCCACACTAGGGAAGTGGAAACAACTAACTTGCTCATTTTCGTTGAGGACAAGACTTCACAAATAAAAAACTCTCTTCTCATGGACTTAGAGAATTTTAGCTATTGATTACAATGGAAAAAAATGAAAGCCATCAATCCACATTTATCGAGCAATTTGATAATGTTGATCATCAATGCTCAATGAAAGCCACACAAGCGAGCAGATGATCGACCACTAGCATCCACATCACAATCATTAATTACCTAGGTACATGAAAATCTGTGTATCATCCATAATGATTATAGGAGATTAATCGCTCACATGCACAGGATAAAATTGATCACTCTTGTAGAGCTTATGCCATTAATGCTCACTTTCACAGATAAAAATGACTATTACCTTCGCATTTATGGTTTTGAATGCTGGCCGTTGATTTCCTAACACCATCGTTCACCAATTATTGGCCAATGATATTCATCCAACTAGACGCCAACACACCCATCCGTGGGCTCCACTGTTCCTTCCTCTAAGTGACTAAGGAATCTATGTGTCATTCAATCATAGACCTTACAAGTCTTCGACAGACATTATTTTAATGTCGTGAGGTGGGCGATACACAATCGAGATTTAATCTCAACGTTGCATATCAACCATCGATCTCAGATCCATTGAGCATCAGGTACTTTGAATGTAGACTAGGCCCCACCTCAGTGAGAACACATGTCAAGTAATCCCAAACCTCGCACCAGCTTTAAAAGACATTACTTAAATCCTGCAAGGCATGCGAGCAATGACTAGGATTTGATCTTAAGATTCGACAAGCATGATTTCTGCACATGCAAATATTGTTAGTCATAAAGTGGGGACCCAACTAGGTTGATGAGACTTGACCCTTGGGAAGATGACTTAAAACATGAGTCTTTTGCCATAACATATTTTTCCCAACTTTGGGAAAACTTAAAGTGGTAAAAGGCACGAGGTAATTGGTAGACCTAGACAAAGGGGTCAGTAATAATATGTGTTCGATGGCTCAAATGGTGACTTAAGTGACTAACGACTGGGTACAACAAGTCAATAGAGGATTAAAACGCCAAAGGGTTTATGATAAAAATGCATAAGGTAAGGGTTTGTAGACCACACCCCTAACCCATCCTTAGGAACAAAGGATCACAATCATGATCAAAAGCAAGATTCACTCAAAATTTTGCAAAAAAAATTGGAAGCTCTATTAGTGGCTCATGTTCGAGTGCACATACCCCTGGTGGGTATGGTGAGAATTTAGATCTTAGGTTGAAGCAGACCAAAAAAGCAACAAGAAAAACCAAAGAGCTTACTCGGACAAGGTAAGTAGACAACCAAAAGAAAACATACCAAACCTATTTATAGTATTTACAAACCTATATGGTATATCTTCATTGAAATATCAGAAGCCTGTTTAGTTCAGTAGGATTCAATTCCCAAATTGGAGGCCCCATGCCCCCAAAACTTAAAGTCAATTCTTTCTTCTATCAAATACTTTATCCTTAGATATCTGCAATGGATCAACTCTTCTACCAAGCAATCTTATACCATTAGCTCCATTATGATTAGAAAAATTGACCATACATGTTGCAAAACTTTCCAGTTCATTAGCTTTTTCCAATATATGATTATCTAATTGAAATGGAAAGGTGAAACATTCATATTCCATTTGATCAAAAAATCAGATTCAATTTGTAAATCAAACTGGAATCCTTGATAGACACTTTGTTGTATGCTAGGCCAACAATCCCCTAATATATCATAAAGAAAAGATACACATTCAAGAGCATCTTCATTCTGCTTCACATAAGTGTTCTCCTCACTCTATGAAAACATATTCATAATCAAGCTAAGAAGATGAGGAGCATCAACAAAAAGTTCAACTGCACATTCATATTGATCAACATCATATCCCATCTCATTTGCATCACTTGGCTGCCCTACACACATATCAAAATGTATTTCATTATTAATGGGTGGTAGTGTTAATCCATGATCCATATATACTAAATCTCCTCTTTCATCAATGTATACACCTTTCCCCTCTTGTGTAGCTAACCTTTCCAATTCTACTTCACACAAACATTCATGTGTAGTTGGGATATCAACATGTTCATCAACATGTTCATTATTTGTAGCACTGTATTCAAGATCAACACCTTGAATAGTGACACTTTTGTCTTTATATTCTTCATCATTCACTCTAGTAACATGCTCAGTTGATGAAAAAACCAAATTATCTTTCAAGTATCCTTCAAATGCAATTTTCTCATTCACTTGTTAACAATTTATATTATGGATACCTGCACCATTGCATCCTTCATATGATTGAAGCACTTCTGGCTTATCCTTATAAGGGAAATCACCTTCTTGAGAAAAACATTTAGAAACTTCAATCTCCTCATGATCCTTAGTCTCTCCTACAACATCAATACCGAATGTGAAAGATTGATAAGGACTTCTTTCAAAAAACTTGTTGATGTATTGCTTTGTTTCCTCATAGCAATATCCTGACCATGTGTCAAAGGCATTATTAGAGTCCTCATCAAAGAGTGGATTATTTCTCCACCAATAAGGATCATCATCTCTAATAGTTGGTGGGGATGGAATCTCATCAAATAAAGGAATATCCATTATCTTCATTGTTGTCACAGGAACTTCAGTCTCCTCAGAATGAAGATTTATATCCTGTAAATCATCATCATAGTCAAAATCAAAATAATCACTTGAAGAGAACATATAACCTTCTTCAACTTCTCCCACATCATTTTTAATCAGCATCATTGAATCACATTCTGAGAACTCTACACATGAAGAAAATTGTTCACTTCCAAGCAAAAAAACATTCCCATTGTTATCAACATATCTCCTTGAAGCAAAAGATCCAATCTCCATTTCATGAGAATAATCATAATCCACAGAGGAGTGATATGACTCAATGCCATCACAACTACCACAACATGAAAACTCACCAATACTAAGATTGCATTCAGATTCCTCAGACTGGGTGTCCAAACATTCATTTTCAATACCTTGATCATTGGTTTTTGACAAGGCATCATCAAAATTAGCACCATTTCTATTGATCAAATCATGCCATGAGGTAACCTCTTGTACCTCTTCCATTTCTTCGCTATCCAAGATATCCCAAGGATGCATGCTAGACACATCCCCTCTATTATCATGTTGTGCATCTTCATCTCGATCACTGCTATACTGATCTGTAGATATGTTATTTGTGAATTGATTACAATCAGTACATTCTCCCATATAGCAGAATGGATGTTCATATTCTGATGCATTTTCTTCATTTCTTTGCATTTTTTCTTGATCACTTTTAGCAGGACAACACCCACTAACATTTGGGGGCATCACATGTGCATAATTATTCTTAGCTCCCTCTACAATCTTTATCCAATCAATTACTTGGCCCAAACTATGAGGCTTCAATTCCTTTGGAAGGGTACTCAGTCCTAATTGGTATGTTTCATAGAACATATCAATGCATATTGAATCTTCTAGTCTGAAACTTTAGGGTACCTCCAAAAACGCATCCAAAAACCTGGAGAACAAATGATAAGATGATTCTCCTTTGTGCCTCTTCATTTCACACAATATTTTAACAAAGGAAACTTGATTAGCTTTGCTCTGATCTTGTGTATGTTCAACTTGGAGCTTAATAAGTAACTCATCTTTTTCTCAAATGCACCTATGATCAATGCTCAATGAAAGCCACATGAGTGAGCAGATGATTGACCACTCGAATCCAAATCACAACCATTAATTACCCAGGTACACAAAAAAATCTATGTATCATCCACAATGATTATAGGAGATTAATCGCTTGCATGCGCCATGATCAAATTGATCACTCCTGGAGAGCTTATTCCATTAATTCTCACTTTCACAAAGCAAAGTGACTATTACCTTCACATTTTTTGTTTTGAATGCTAGTTGTTAATTTTCTGATGAGGTGGTGAGTCAAACGGCTTAGATTGAGTCAATTGAGTTTGAATTCCTGACACCATTGCTCACCCTTTTCCTAGCCAATGATATTCATCCAACTAGGCACCAAAAAACCCATCCACAGGCTCCACCATTCCTTCCTCTAAGCGTCCAAGGAATCTACATATCATTCAATCATAGACCTCACAAGTCTCCAACAAGCATTATTTTAATATCACAAGGTGGGTGATACACGGTCGAGATTTCATCTCAACGTTGCATATCAATTATTGATCTTAGATCCATTGAGTGTTGAGTACTTTCAATGTAGACCAGGCCCCACCTCAATGAGAACACATGTCAAGTAATTGAAAACCTTGCACTAGCTTTAAAAGCCATTAGTTAAATCCTACGAGGCATGCAAGCAATGACTGGGATTTGATCTTAAGATCCGATAGGAAAGATTTTTGCACATGAAAATATTGTTAGTCATAAAGTGGGGACCTGACTAGGCCGATGAGACTTGACCCTTGGGAAGATGACTTAAAACATTAGTCTTTTTCCATAAAATATTTCACCCATCTTTGGGAAAATTTAAAGCGGTAAAAGGCATGGGGTAACTCACAGACCTAGACAAAGGAGCCAGTAATAATATGTGTTCAATGGCTCAAATGGTGAATTAAGTGACCGGTGATCGGGTACAACTGGTCAATAGAGGATTAAAATGCAAAAGGGTGTTTGATAAAAATGCGTAAGGTAAGGGTTTCTAGACCACACCCCTAACCCATCCTTCGATACAAAGGCTCACAATTATGATCAAAATCAGGATTCAATCAAATCAATTCATCACCAAGGAATCCTTTTGAAATATGTTCACTTCATCAAGGAGTTCAAAAGTAATAATAACCCCCTTGTGAGGGGAAGGTCAATATTGCTCCCACCTCAAAGGAAATTTCCCAAGTTCTTTCTTTATGAACCCATGATGAAGGAAATATGTTCTGTTAGGGGTCCAAGTCAAGAATGTGATTCTTGAAAAAGGTTTACAAAGATTCTTGAGAAAAGATTCATTTTTAATGAATACATTTTCCAAAAATCAAAGTATCATAGGAATGGCATTGTCACACATGAAAGGGAAAACTCAAACAAAGAAGAGATAAGGATATGAAAAAAGCGAAATAGAAATCATCACAAACAAAGGACATATGGGTGATTTGATATTTCTGGGTTAGAGCTTCTTATAAATATATATAAGTATAATAATAGTATATAAATGAATTGTCATCAACCCCCTACTATATCAGACCATGTGAGGAATGCACAAGAAAACAAAGTGAAAATTAAAAATTAAAATTGGGTCAACATGGAAGGGAGGCCTAAATTCCCCCAACACTTTGCATCATCCCCAATTTACCAAAAACAAAGCACAAACATGGAAGAATGATGATAAAAATAGAAGGTTTATGACACAAAAATCACTCCTGTATCCAAGCAACAACAATGGTGATAAGGGCCATCTAGGAACACATAACACAATTATGGAGGAAGACATCACAACACACATCTCTAATCTAAAGATACAGAAGAGGCCTCCCCTAACACTCATCGACCAAGAGGTCGTCCACTTCCCAATCTAGATCGTTATAAGGGGAAGGAGGATGAGCTTTTGACCCTCCTGCAACAAGTGCCAAGGAAGAAGGACGTGCAAGGTCTCCTTCACTAGGCTCTTGTGGAGCTATAGTTAGCGACTTCGTGAAGATCACTAACAAGGCCAAAATTTCATCTAGAGAGTTAAACATGCACTTTACAAGAGTGTCATGTCATACCTCAACGCACGAAGAAGGTTGCACCCGAGATTCACTGCTTGGATCACCGAATGACTCGAGAGCGATGACAAACTCAGGGGAAGCTAGGACTGGTTTTTCCACTAGGACAAAACAAGCCAATGTAGGACCACCCTTTGGAGAAGGTGGGCTCCTTGTATGCCCTCCATTGCTGGAAGGTCCATCCTCCATCTTTTGCTTCGTTGAGGGATGTAAACTCCCCATAGATGAGGCAAGAGGCACAGACGAGGAGGAGGAGAAAACCATGACAGATACCACCAAATTATTCAACATATCCATGGGTTTAGGGAATAATGGAATGTACAGAAGGGACATGAATAGGGGAAACTCCACCAAAGGAGCAATAAAGACCTGCACCTTTTTGGGGTTAGGCGCACATACACCCACAATGGGAGCTTAAAGTGAGATTGAATTTAGTTGAATAGAAGCAGATGGGAGGAGAGAGGAGGATGCATCAAGAGCCCCTAAAGCAGGGGCGGTTGACTCCTCTTCCATCTTTTGCAAAGCGGCTTGCTCAGTTGCAAGAGACTTTCGCCGATACTTGCGCTCATGCGTAAGGTGGTTTCTACTACTCTTTAAGCTAGAGACTGAAGGTTGTAAAGGGAAAAAAGGCTCCTACTCAGCCATAAGAGTGTCCACTATAACCATTTCCAATGGAGGGATAGGCTCCTGAGCAGGAAGAGCACATTGAGAAACAACAGGGGGATTTGGTTCTACTGCCTCAACAACAGGCCTCTTCCCATTTACTACTTTGGGAGAAAAAGAGGTTGGAAGCTATAGAGGCCGAGACATAGAGGATTCCCCATAGGGACCCTTTCTTCTGCCATATCGAATGGGCCTAGGCTATGTGGGAAGAATAGGAAGGTCAAATGTAGGAAACTTAGGCTTTCGCCAAGCGAGTACCATAGGATTCTCTCGCAAGCATGGAACAAAATATGATGGTGCCACAGCAGGGCAAGAGGGAGTGCCAGGATGAATAGTAGAAGCAGAAGAAGGACCTCAAGAAGGATTTTCTTCTTCTCTTCTACAGGCCTTGGTGACATCACTGTCAACTTTCAAATAGGTCCTATGTGAAATGGCATAAGGAGATGGAGAGTACCTTACTCTAGGCATTAAGTGCCCTTTTTTTGTACTTTTGATATATCTACTATAAGAGTTCCTTTCTAGGTGGGAGAGGACCAATAGGTGTAGGCCAAAAGTGATCTAAAGAATAATTGCCATGTGTAACCAGTGGTTTGTAACCGGTGTCATGGATCACATGCATGAAACACTCAAATAAATTTCAAACATTTGTGCACAATTGAGGGAACTATGCCCATAGCTACTAACCAGGGGATACCCAGCTTCACTCTAAAGAGCTCAGACCCCGAGATTATATCAAATAGAAAGTTCATAGATTTAGGTCTGACAAGGACCGACAAGATGATACTACCAAGAGGAGGGATCAAAATTTTGTTATGTGTATGGATGGTGCTCACAGGTGTGTCACACTCATCTTTATGCATGAAGTTAATTAACATAATCTCCTCAGTTATGATATTCACCTGAGATGTAGGGTCAACAAGAACACCAACTAAGTGTTCTTGTTGATTTGCGTAGGGATATAAAGAGATGGTTCTTTATTAAAGCCCATCGGCAGGTCCTGCGAGGTGAATGTTATACCTGTACTATTGCTTGTAGGCTGTGTAGAGGGGATATGCAGATATAGAAAAGAGGCCATCACACACACTAAACAATACTCTCACAAAGCCCCCCAAAGGTTGTAAAACATGACAGTGACCCAATTAAGGTTTTGTTATGCAACACTTATGGAACCTTCCAAATATTCCTAGTAGGGATCATAGGTTGGGTTGCAAGGAAAAGGGCCCCACAACAATCACACCTACAATTCTCCTAGAACATGAGGAAATGAGCTTTTATTATTGCTAAACAAAACCAAAATAGTTCACGTTGGGTTCACCAAAAATGTAAGAGAAGCAGACCAACCACATCAAGGCTCTAGGTCACGGAAAGCTGAGAGCAAAGGACTGCCCTAACTTACCTCACTCTAAAGGGATGTTTTGAGGTAAGGATTGAGAATGATGAGGACTATAATGTACTTCAATCACCCTATGGATCCTGAACTTAGGTTTCGGTTAGGCAAGTTGGTTTTTGGAGTTGGTACTATGCCTTAGACAACTCTCTATCTGAGGATGATAACATA
>VDFB02086081.1:88635744-88690731 GCA_007258455.2 Sequoia sempervirens
CCATTCTATCTTTTGTCCTTTCTTTAACATTTTTGATATTGGTTTGACAATCTCAACAAAGTTAGAAACAAACCTTCTAACAAAGTTAATCTATCTAAAGAATGATTGTATCACCTTAATAGTTTTAGGGACAGGGATCTTATCAATAGCCTCCACTCTTTCAAGGTCTATCCTAATCCCTTCCTTGGAAACAATATGCCCCAAAAGTTTACCCTCCGTGATAGCAAAATTACATTTCTTGGGGTTTAAGCTAATACCATATTCAAGGGCTCTTATAAATACCTTTTCCAAATGATGAACATGATCCTCATCCTTCTTAGAGTAAGTAGTGAGATCATCCTGATACACCACCATGAGAACATTGATCAAATCAGCAAAAGCCACATCCATGGCTCTTTGAAAAGTCACCCCTGCATTAGTGAGACGAAATGGCATCCTCGGATAAACATATGTTCCCCAAGGGGTTGTGAATACTGTTTTGTATTGCTCAGACTCTTTAACCTTGACCTGGTTATACCCTAAAAATCCATCCATCATGGACAACAATTCACAGCCTGTCACCTTATGCAATATGGCCTCCATATTAGGCAAAGGATAATTATCTTTAAGAGACGCTATGTTTAGATTTCTGAAATCTACACATAATCTGATGTCTCCATTTTTCTTTTTGATAGGGACCAAATTTGACACCCAGGTTGAATGTCTGATTGGCTTAATGATTCCACCATCTCTTAGCTTCGCCAACTCCTCTTGCATTTTAGGTTCTAGAGTTGGATTTATCGGCCTTTGCTTTTGTCTGAATGGTTTAGCATCTGGCTTCAATGGTATTTCATGCTGAAACAAGTCTTCTCTATATGCTTTCAAATCTTCATAAGACCAAGCAAACACATGTTTATACTTTCTTAGCAATTCAATCAGCATTTTTCTAATTGTAGGACTGATCTTTTTACCTATGTACACCTTTTTTGGTGCCATCTCAGTTCCCAAATTAATTTCTTCAATATCAACCCTTCCAATCGGTGTTTGCTTTATTAAAGACCGATCACTTCCATCATATACCCTCTCTAATGCCACCAAGCCTTTAGGAATCTTATTTGTTTTAAGTTGCAAGATCTCTTTTCCAAAGACTGTCTCTTTTCCATCAACTTCTTCAACAAAAACATTAAAATCAATCTCTTGAGCTTCATACTGGTCTATACAGTGAAGGAATTTTAAAAGATCAGTGTTATCATTAAAAAATTTCCAGCTATATACATTATCAGGCACAATAGGCCTTGTATTGAATTCAATTTGTGACACTCCTGCTAGCGTAATATCATCTCTCTTCAATGCTACATTAGCTAGAAAATCTGCCATTATATTCTTCGATCTATCCACCCACTCAATCAAGAAAGCATCAAGCAATTCTATTGTATCCCATACAACATTTCTATATTGCTTTAATCTTTTATTTTTTGCTGTATACTTCACCTTAACTTGCGAGATAACTAACTCAAAATCTCCTAGAATAGCCAGCAACTTTATTTTATGCTTCGCCGCTATATTCAATCCAGTTAATAGAGCTTCGTACTCCGCCACATTATTCGTGCATTCAAAATTTAACAAGAATGAATACTTAAATGTATTACCTTCAGGCAAAACAAATACTATCCTAGCTCCATTGCCTTCTTGGCTGCAAGCTCCATTGAAATACATCTTCCACACACCATTGTGGTTCCTTGCAGCATGCTTCTCAATAGGATCACTATTAATCAATTTTGGCTGTGCTGGTTCTATTTTGAAACTCCCAAGATCAACATCACAAAAGAAATTGATTTGGTCTTGTGGCACAAAATCAATGAGCTGATTCATCCTCGGCTCCCTGTACAATTTCACTTCTTGGCCATTTATAGGAATGGTTGCATAAGATAGATTGAACTGGACATTTCCACCAATAGCCGCCGTCCATTGCCTTCATAAAAGCATACCAAATTGAGGAGGGGTGTCTATAACTGTTATATCAATATTGTAAGCTACTTGAGGGTAGGTAGCTAACTTGACTTCTACATCTTTCATTATACCAACCATAGGAACTGGTCGGTTATCCATTGCGTAACACTTTCCTTCATGTGTATCCACCCACATGCCTAGTTGTTTCATCACTACTACTGGCATAATATTCATGGTGGCACTAGAATCTATCATACAATTCCTCAATAATTTATTATTTATGAGTAATGTGATAAAGAAAGGATCAACTTGTGGTGGACTTGTCAATACATTACTCAAGCAAATTTCTGGGATGTTTACTTTATCTTGCTTATTTTTTGCAACCATTTTATTTTCAGTACTTACATGTTTTTCACTCTCATTTGTTATCAATTGCATTGCACTGTCCCTGTACTCCTTAATTTTCATCATTTCTAGAAGTGGGACATACATCTTTACCTGAGACAAGGCTTGAGTAAAATCAAAAGAAGAACCTTCTGCCTTAACTACTTTCTTCTGTTCTAATGTTTCTCCTTTGTTTACTTCTTTTTCTCCTCTACCTGACTGATCATTTTTTTGAATTTCTTTATGTAGCTCTTTTACTGCATCCTTTTGGACAGGATTCTGTTTACTTTCTTCACGTTGTTTGTTTTCATTTTTCTTTGAAACTCCTTGCACAACTTTCTGATCTTTCATAAAGATACCCCTAGGAACACCTTCCTTTTCATTTACTATCTTGTTCCTGAACCAGTATTTATTCTTGGCTTCTTCTACTGCAGCAACAGTCAATTTTTCTATCTCTTCTTCAGTAAGTCTCCTCACATTATTGTGAGCAGGCACCTCTACATATTGTGGTTCTACATAATCATCCTCAGAGTTAGAAAAAACATGCTGCTCAGCCATATGTACATTATACCTTCATTCTGCAATGTCATACTCATAGCCTCCCTCCTCTGAAGATGAGTACCTCTCCTCAACATGATGAGAAGCATTTGAAGTCAATTAGATCATATGATCTTCCCCATCATCTCCAATTAGCAATCCTTCTTCTTGCATTCTCTGGGCTACAACACAATATTTAGGGGAATGTGGCTTATCACAAGCCTCACAAAAATAATTGCTATTCACCACATATGTTCCCTTCTTCTTCAATGGATCAGGAGTTTCTTTGCTTCTACGCCTATCTGTTATGGGTTTCCCATCCTTCCAGTTTGTGTTATAGGGCATGTCATGTAACCTTGGCCTTGGTCTTTCATTTCTATATGTGTTCTCCTGCTTATATTGATAATTATTATTTTGTTGAGGAACTTGAGGGTTGTCTCTCTTATTTATTATCCCAACAGCTTTTCTGTTATTCTCTATTATTAATGCTATCTTTTGTGCTTCAGTTAAGTCCCTTGGGAACCTGTTTCTCAGCTCATACCCTGTTTTAGGGTCAAATGCATTCAAGTAAACACTTAATGCTACAGAGTCAGGTAACTTTGATCTGGGAGGTATTCTATTCTGCAATTTATTGAATCTTCTGTTAAAATCAAAGACTGAATCATTTTGACCTTTCTGAACTCGCATTAGTTCATGGAGAGCAATGTTTGGTGCACTCAAATTCCCAAATTGTTCAAGGAATTGATCCTGAAATATTTGGAGAGAATAAATAGAAGCTATTGCCAGGCTATTGAACCAGTCCCTAGCTTCTTCAATAAGAGACATCATGAATAATCTCATATGCAAATCTTCATAGGGTACATCCAAATCCTGAATGAAAGCATTGAAACTTCTTAAATGATCCTCAGCAATGATTGCATTATTGCCTGTAAACTTGGGTACTAAACCTCTCCAACTGCTATCCATGGGATATGGGTATAATTGAAACCCTGCTAGATCAAATTGTTTGATCATGGTTGTATATTGATAAGGAGGAGGATTAGGTGGGTGCCGATATTGGTACATAGGATTATTGTACTGCATATTTTGCTATGGCACATGACGCTGACTAGAAGGTGGATAATTATTTGGATGTTGTGTGGGAACAAAAGGTGGACGATTTGGCTGTCTATATTGATTCCCAATTTGATGGTGAGGAATCCTTGGTGGTTCAGAATACCCCACACCATGATTGCCCTGTTTATGGGGTGGTACATATTTTGGAGGAAAAACAGATGTGTGTGGAATGTTCTGAGCTTTCTGCAGTTTGAATTCCCTCATTGCTTGAATCATTTGGGCCTTTTCTTGCTCTTCCCTTTCTTTTCTCTGAGATTCATACCGCGCCCTAATTTCCTCATAACTTAAAGATTCATAATCTTCTTGTTGAATTTCCTGATTAGCAGGTCCACTCTGATTACCTTCCATCTTTTGGTCATATTCATATTGAACTCTGAGTTGTTCGGCTTCAAATCCAGCTTCAAATTCAGCCTGTTTTCTAGCTTCAAATTCAGCCTGTTTCTAAGGATTGTAAAACGGATTTCTCTGATCTTCCGGGGTACAGGGCTCTTCAGATGAATTATCTTTCCATGTGTCAAAGCAATTCTCACCAAAAGGTATTGATGATTTATCTTTCTTTGTTAAGCACATGTCCTCACTCTTCCCTTTACCCTTGTCAGCCTTATCATTTTTATGCGTCCACTTACTATTACCAAGAGGAGCTCCAGAATGACCTCCCCTAAATTGAGATCTTCCATTCATATGCTTAATTAGAGTCGCCACTCACTTTTTTGAAAGTGAGAAAAAAGATTGTTACTTGGTATTCCCAGCGGAGTCTGTATATAGGAATTTTGACTCTATGATTAAGGCGCAGATTCTTTGTTATCCCCAGTAGAGTTGCCAATTTGTTATCTCTCAAAAACGTTGGTTTGAACCACAAAAGGTTGCCAAGCTTTCACAACGTTTTAGGGTAACAGAACAAGGTTTGAAAGAATTAAACCTTCTACTCTCCAGGCACTGCTAGACCTAGGCGGGTGTACCTATAATAAATGAAGCAGACTTGACTATTGATCTTGTCTTCATGCCATGATTTGTCCAAGATGGCAAATTGAAATGGACAAAATAAAACAAATTTGGTATATATTGTATACCAGCATTCAAAACTAAACCCTAAAATGCTCAGTTAACAGATGTAAAAAGTATGAATAAAACTAAATGATGAAAACGGTGAGACCAGTGCCTTATATAATATATGGAGTCAAATAAAATCATAGACAACTGACTTCTTTCTGGATTCATTCAAATTGTTTGGCATATTTATTTATAACCAGTATAAAAATGCAAGGCTGTGATTATTGAGTTCTTCTTACTGATCTAAATGAAATTCCCTGATTACTGTGATTAATCAAAAGGATTTAATCCTTCCTTGAAAGAACCTATCAACCAATCACACAGATACGGAAAATACGTACTGATAAACCAGACATAAACTTGTTATGTTGATCTAAATAACCAAGAAACATCAATTTTAGAGACAACTCAAATAATTCTTTCAATAGGCACAACACAACAATTGACACCAGAATTCGCCAGCAAATCAGATGATTTTCATTGATATTTCCATGGCTTCAAAACATACAGCATAGTCTCAACCCTGTGAAACATGGTGTTCCACCATATTCTCTATTCTCTATCCTATTCTACCTATATTTTCATATTGTTTTCAAAATAGACATTTATACATTGAGAATATGAAAGAATGCATCCTTTTGGAAATAGAAAATAAAAATTATAAAACATAAGACAAAGAATAATTAGGCTCTATTTAGCCACAAGTGAGTCTTGTTGAGGTGGTCCAAATAATCCTGGTGCTCATACGTGTCCGCATCTCCAACAGCATTCCGGACCATAACTTCCATCTTGACCATTTCCTCACTTTGCTTACTCACTTCTTCTAATGTTGTATCATCTGCAGAAGCTACCTTCATGATTTCATTTAGCATTGACAAATACATTAGGGCACACCAATTTCCCTACATTCAACTTCCATGGATTACAAGCTAGCTCAAAATGATTCCTCCTATGATAGTGGAAATTGAAAAGCTCATACCCTCTTATAGCAGTCCAGACATCACCTATGAACTTGCATTTGTCATCCAGCTTGTCTACTTCTGCCCTAAGCTGTGCGGACCTTCTAGCTTTAGGCCCCGAACCAGGTAATTGATCAATAAGGTCTTGGTTTAGCTTCCTTTCAGTGCCTTCATGCTCTGTATCAGTCTTTTGTTTCTTTCCCTTCGACTGACTACTCTCACCAAGTTTTCTACCCTTACCCTTTCCAGAACCAGAAGACTCCATTTTTCAAGCTTACAGAATCAAAATATGAAAAACAGAAAAGCAATTACTTACAGTATTCTACTTGAGCTCCTCAGACTGAAAAATTGTCTTGGTTCTCTTGTTCAGCTCGCCAATTCACCAATAATCAATTCGGAAATGAGGAATTGATTAAAACACTACTGTCATTACTGTTTTATCCCATCGCGCCATTTATGAAGCACGAATGACGCCTCCTTTGAAACTGGCACTGTCGCATCAAATGTCCTTTCGATGAGAAAAATCCAAATATGGGGCGAAATCCCTTTTCAATGTTTATTTCATCATTCGCCAAGACACTCTTCGGTCTTACCGACACATGGAACCAACTTGATGACAAATGCTTCCGCTTTTCATGTCGCTATGACAATTCAACGTCGGGGAAATGTCTCATAGATATCATCCTGTTTCACCGAAAGTCTTTATCTACATTGGGTCGCCAAGACAAATTTGTACCCTTGCCGATACAATCTTCGTTTCACCCGCTTCGCTGTGACTTTCAAAGTTGGGGAGATGTTATGCAAATATCTTTGCATCTTACCGATATGTACTTTTCAATGTATTTTCATTCGCTAAAACAAAATCACCCTTTCACCGATGAATTCTCATTTCGGCATGTCCACCAAGTTTTCTCACCGAAGAAATAAACCCAACCATTGAAACAATACTTTCGGCAAAACAATGAACCTTCGGGAAAACTTACACCGACACCAAATGTCCTACCGAAATCACTCCTCCAGATTGTACCTATTCGGCCAAAACTCACCCCGAACCATCTATCAGTATAATATTCATACTTTGGTGAAACTTATGCCAATAAGTTCTCCTCCCGGCGATGCATATCTCCATCAGCATAAGATTTGAATCGGCAAGACTCCATAGCTTCTCACCGACAGATTTGAAATACCTTTGAACTTAGTTCAGCCAAACAATAGCCCCTTCGCCTAGACCTTTCCCGATGCACATAAGTCTTACCAAAACATCTGTTTGCAAGTCAATCGATAAAACAAAATGATTTCGTTATGAGTTCATACCGATACCAATTAGTCTGGCCAAAACAACCCCTTTATGCATTAGTCGGTATGACATGTTGTCTTCGCCCTGACATTAGACCGATGCCCCAACATATGCCGATATACTTTTTTCAGGATGCCTGTCGGCAAGAAAAAATTAGTTCGCCGAAACATTTTCCCGAACACCTTTATCTTGAGCGATAAACTTCCACATGCACCGGTCGGCGAAACACACTGTATTCGCCATGACTTCACTCCGACAATGACTCCCCTTTGCCGAAATGATTCCTTTTGTCGCCGAAACAAGCAAATTGTCCCGCCGATAGTCTGCAACAAACATATATTAGTGAAAAATCAGGTCGGGGAGACTTTTACAATGTCTTGCCGATTCGGGTCTTTTAATGAAAAATGAAAGACTTGATGGATTCAATGGATTTTATGACAGAAAACAAGCAAGCCAATACAAAGAAGGACTTTGATGCTTATAATGAGAACTCAATACTGGAACTTTTGGATGCAATAGAATGTAAAAATTTCAAAATTTTACAGTTCTAACAGTGGCTCCGTCTGGGGATGAATGATAGTGAGATCATTGCAAGGATTCAGATTTCTGGGTGAGCAGACCAAACTCAAAGTGATGGAACATGTGAGTAGAGTGGAACAAATGGCAATGGCAATGAATGAGACCCTATACTATTGTACATGGAAAATTTTATTTGAAAAGAAGGAAAATCAGGATTGTCCATGTACTTGCAAATCCTGTTCCTTTCATTTCCTAAACTACTGTGCATGGAATAGAATTTCAAAGAGGACCATCAAGAGTTGTCCATGCACTGGCAACCCTTAATCCTCTGCATTATTTCAAGAGAAAAAATGTTTTAGAAATTGCCCATGTACAGGCAATTCCTGATCTTCACCAGCCATATTCTGCAAATAGTATGAGTCTTCACCTTTCTTTCCAACCACCACAAAAGGCCCTAGCCATAAGGCTTCAAACTTCCCATGTTTTCCCTTCTCCTGGCACCTTGCATTCCACATCAGTACCAGATCACCTTCTCCAAATTTCCTATCCTTTGCCTTTTTGTCAAATAAATATTTCATCTGCTTCTGCAACTTTATATTTTGATTTTGAGCCACTCTCCTCATTTCATCCAATTTAGCTAGCTACTCCATTCTTTCCCCCATGGGTTCAGGAATATCTAAATCTTCTTGAAGAACAAACCTGTAAACTAGTAACAAGTTTTGCAAGGGCATTCTGGCCTGTGTTCCATACACTAACTCAAATGGGGACTTCCCAATTGCCTTCTTCACCGTAATTCTATCAGCCCATACAACCAATCTTAATTTTGAATCCCAAGCCTTCTTATTTTGATCTAACATCCTTCTTATAATCTTCAGAAGACTCTTATTACTAGATTTTGCTTGTCCATTAGCCTGTGGATGATAAGGAGCTGCATAAGAAATGGCAATACCATATGTGCTACAAAAGCCTCTAAATTCATCTGATCTAAAACACATCCCGTTATCAGTAATCAACCTCATTGGTGTACCAAATCTAGTAATAATATTATCCATCAGGAACTATGCCACCACCTTACTTGTAGCTTGTTTAGTTGGGATGGCCTCTACCCACTTGGTGAAATAATTAGTGGCCACCAATATCCACCTATGTCCACCACTTGATTTTTCTTGTATTTCTCCTATGAAATCAATCCCCCATTGATGAAAAGGGGCATCAACCTACAAAGGTCTTAATGGCAAAGCTCCCGGATATTTCAATTTCCCAGAGAACTTTTGGAAAGCTTCACATTTTCTCACATATGCAAAAGAGTCATTAAAAATTGTAGGCCAATAATAGCCTGCCCTGAGAATTTTATGCGCTATTGTCTTTGCTGAGTAATGTCCTCCACATACTCCCTCATGCATTTCACTCAAAACACGTTTAGCTTGAAACTCATCCAAACACAATAATAATACACCATCCCTATTTTTCCAAAATAAATCCCCATCCATAAAAACATATTTTGATGCCTGCAACTTCAACATTCTTTTCTGGTTATCATTCAATCCTTCTGGACACTTCATATGTTTAAGATAATGCATGATATCTGCATACCATTGAGTATGCTCAATGCTCACAATTACATCTTCTCCATCTACATTACAAATCTGATTTGCTTCAAAATTTTCCTCTGCCATTAGTTTAGCCAAACCCTAACCTTTGACTAGTTTAGTAATTTGAATCTCCAAGTCAAATTCCTAGATTTTGTTGATCCATTTGCATCTTTTACCTATTACTTCAGATTGTGTCAGAATATCTTTGACAGCTGCATGAGGAACATAAGCAACTACCTTTGCTCCAACCAGGTATGGCCTAAAAGCTTTTACAGCTTTCACCAATGCAAATGCTTGCTTCTCCATTATATCATACTTTAGTTCAGAACCCTGTAATGAATTACTGAAAAAAGATATGGGCTGCTCATAGCCATCTTCATTCTTCTATAGCATGACAGCTACAACAGTATGCATTGAGGCAAATGAAAAAATATGGAAAGGTTTTGAAAAGTCAAGCAACTTAAGAATAGGAGCCTCCTTGATAGCTCATTTTATAGACACAAAATCTTCCAAAGCTTCTGCAGTCCATTCTATCTTTTGTCCTTTCTTTAACATTTTTGATATTGGTTTGACAATCTCAGCAAAGTTAGAAACAAACCTTCTAACAAAGTTAATCTATCCAAAGAATGATTGTATCGCCTTAATAGTTTTAGGGACAAGGATCTTATCAATAGCCTCCACTCTTTTAGGGTCTATCCTAATCCCTTCCTTGGAAACAATATGCCCCAAAAGTTTACCCTCTATGATAGCAAAATTACATTTCTTGGGGTTTAAGCTAATACCATATTCAAGGGCTCTTATAAATACCTTTTCCAAATGATGAACATGATCCTTAGCCTTCTTAGAGTAAGCAGTGAGATCATCCTGATACACCACCATGAGAACATTGATCAAATCAGCAAAAGCCACATCCATGGCTCTTTGAAAAGTTGCCCCTGCATTAGTGAGACCAAATGGCATCCTCAGATAAACATATGTTCCCCAAGGGGTTGTGAATGTTGTTTTGTATTGCTCAGACTCTTTAACCTTGACCTAGTTATACCCTGAAAATCCATCCATCATGGACAACAATTCACAGCCTGTCACCTTATGCAATATGGCCTCCATATTAGGCAAAGGATAATTATCTTTAAGGGATGCTATGTTTAGATTTCTGAAATCTACACATAATCTGATGTCTCCATTTTTCTTTCTGACAGGGACCAGATTTGACACCCAGGTTGAATGTTTGATTGGCTTAATGATTCCACCATCTCTTAGCTTCGCCAACTCATCCTGCATTTTAGGTTCTAGAGTTGGATTTATCGGCCTTTGCTTTTGTCTGAATGGTTTAGCATCTGGCTTCAATGGTATTTCATGCTGAAACAAGTCTTCTCTATATGCTTTCAAATCTTCATAAGACCAAGCAAACACATGTTTATACTTTCTTAGCAATTCAATCAACATTTTTCTAATTGTAGGACTGATCTTTTTACCTATGTACACCTTTTTTGGTGCCATCTCAGTTCCCAAATTAATTTCTTCAATGTCATCCCTTCCAACTGGTGTTTGCTTTATTAAAGACTGATCACTTCCATCATATACCCTCTCTAATGCCACCAAGCCTTTAGGAATCTTATTTGTTTTAAGCTGCAAGATCTCTTTTCCAAAGACTGTCTCTTTTCCATCAACTTCTTCAACAAAAGCATTGAAATCAATCTCTTGAGCTTCATACTGGTCTATACAGTGAAGGAATTTTAAAAGATCAGTGTCATCATTAAAAACTTGCCAGCTATATACATTATCAGGCACAACAGGCCTTGTTTTGAATTCAATTTGTGACACTCCTGCCAATGTAATATCATCTCTCTTCAATGCTACATTAGCTAGAAAATCTGCCATTATATTCTTCGATCTATCCACCCACTCAATCGAGAAAGCATCAAGCAATTCTATTGTATCCCATACAACATTTCTGTATTGCTTTAATCTTTTATTTTTTGCTGTATACTTTGCCTTAACTTGCGAGATAACTAACTCAGAATCTCCTAGAACAGCCAGCAACTTTATTTTATGCTTCACCGCTATATTCAATCCAGTTAACAGAGCTTCGTACTCCGCCACATTATTCGTGCATTCAAAAGTTAACAAGAATGAATACTTAAATGTATTACCTTCAGGTGAAACAAATACTATCCCAGCTCCATTGCCTTCTTGGTTGTAGGCTCCATCGAAATACATCTTCCACACACCATTGTGGTTCCTTGCAGCATGCTTCTCAATAGGATCACTATTAATCAATTCTGGTTGTGCTGGTTCTATTTTGAAACTCCCAAGATCAACATCACAAAAGCAATTGATTTGGTCTTGTGGCACAGAATCAATGAGCTGATTCATCCTCAGCTCCCTGTACAATTTCACTTCTTGGCCATTTACAGGAATGGTTGCATAAGACAGATCGAACTGGACATTTCCACCAATAGCCACCGTCCATTGCCTTGATAAAAGCATACCGAATTGAGGAGGGGTGTCTATAACTGTTATATCAATATTGTAAGCTACTTGAGGGTAGGCAGCTAACTTGACTTCTACATCTTTCATTATACCAACCACAGGAACAGGTCGGTTATCCATTGTGTAACACTTTCCTTCATGTGTATCCACCCACATGCCTAGTTGTTTCATCACTCCTACTGGCATAATATTCATGGCGGCACTAGAATCTATCATACAATTCCTCAATAATTTATTATTTATGAGTAATGTGATAAAGAAAGGATCAACCTGTGGCGGACTTGTCAATACATTACTCAAGCAGATTTCTGGGATGTTTACTTTATCTTGCTTATTTTTTGCAACCATTTTATTTTCAGTACTTACATGTTTTTCACTCTCATTTGTTATCAATTGCATTGCACTGTCCCTGTACTCCTTAATTTTCATCATTTCTAGAAGTGGGACAGACATCTTTACCTGAGACAAGGCTTGAGTAAAATCAAAAGAAGAACCTTCTGCCTTAACTACTTTCTTCTGTTCTAATGTTTCTCCTTTGTTTACTTCTTTTTCTCCTCTACCTGACTGATCATTTTTTTGAATTTCTTTATGTAGCTCTTTTACTGCATCCTTTTGGATAGGATTTTGTTTACTTTCTTCATGTTGTTTGTTTTCATTTTTCTTTGAAACTCCTTGCACAACTTTTTGATCTTTCATAAAGATACCCCTAGGGACACCTTCCTTCTCATTTACTGTCCTGTTCCTCAACCAGTATTTATTCTTGGCTTCTTCTACTGCAGCAACAGTCAATTTTTCTATTTCTTCTTCAGTAAGTCTCCTCACATTATTGTGAGTAGGCACCTCAACAGATTGTGGTTCTACATAATCATCCTCAGAGTCAAAAAAAACATGCTGCTCAGCCATATGTACATTATACCTTTGTTCTGCAATGTCATACTCATAACCTCCCTCCTCCGAAGATGAGTACCTCTCCTCAACATGATGAGAAGCATTTGAAGTCAAGTAGATCGTATGATCTTCCCCATCATCTCCAATTAGCAATCCTTCTTCTTGCATTCTCTGGGCTACAACACAATATTCAGGGGAATGTGGCTTATCACAAGCCTCACAAAAATAATTGCTATTCACCACATATGTTCCCTTCTTCTTCAATGGATCAGGAGTTTCTTTGCTTCCAGGCCTATCTGTTATGGGTTTCCCATCCTTCCAGTTTGTGTTATAGGGCATGTCATGTAACCTCGGCCTTGGTCTTTGTTTCTATATGTGTTCTCCTGCTTATATTGATAATTATTATTTTGTTGAGGAACTCGAGGGTTGTCTCTCTTATTTATTATCCCAACAGCTTTTCTGTTATTCTCTATTATTAATGCTATCTTTTGTGCTTCAGTTAAGTCCCTTGGGAACCTGTTTCTCAGCTCATACCCTATTTTAGGGTCAAATGCATTCAAGTAAACACTTAATGCTACAGAGTCAGGTAACTTTGATCCGGGAGGTATTCTATTCTGCAATTTATTGAATCTTCTGTTAAAATCAAAGACTGAATCATTCTGACCTTTCTGAATTCAAATTAGTTCATGGAGAGCAGCGTCTGGTGCACTCAAATTCCCAAATTGTTCAAGGAATTGATCCTAAAATATTTGGAGAGAATAAATAAAAGCTGTTACTAGGCTATTGAACTAGTCCTTAGCTTCTTCAATAAGAGACATCATGAATAATCTCATATGAAAATCTTCATAGGGTACATCCAAATCTTGAATGAAAGCATTGAAACTTCTTAAATGATCCTCAGCAGTGATTGCATTACTGCCTATAAACTTGGGTACTAAACCTCTTCAACTGCTGTGCATGGGATATGGGTATAATTGAAACCCTACTAGATCAAATTGTCTGATCATGGTTGTATATTGATAAGAAGGAGGATTAGGTGGGTGCTAATATTGGTACATAGTATTATTGTACTGCATATTTTGCTGTGGCACATGACCCTGACCAGGAGGTGGATAATTATTTGGATGTTGTGTGGGAACAAAAGGTGGACGATTGGGCTGTCTATATTGATTCCCAATTTGATGGTGAGGAATCCTTGGTGGTTCAGAATACCCCGCACCATGATTTCCTTGTTTATGGGGAGGTACATATTTTGGAGGAAACGCTGATGTGTGTGGAATGTTCTGAGCTTTCTGTAGTTTGAATTCCCTCATTGCTTGAATCATTTGGGCCTTTTCTTGCTCTTCTCTTTCTTTTCTCTGAGATTCATACCGTGCCCTAATTTCCTCATAACTTAAAGATTCATAATATTCTTGTTGAATTTCCTGATTAGCAGGTCCACTCTGATTACCTTCCATTTTTTGGTCATATTCATATTGCACTCTGAGTCGTTCGGCTTCAAATCCAGCTTCAAATTCAGCCTGTTTTCTAGCTTCAAATTCAACATTTTTCTGAGGATTGTAAAAAGGATTTCTCTGATCTTTTGGGGTACAGGGCTCTTCAGATGAATTATCTTTCCATGTTTCAAAGCAATTCTCACCAAAAGGTATTGATGATTTATCTTTGTTTGTTAAGCACATGTCCTCACTTTTCCCTTTACCCTTGTTAGCCTTATCATTTTTATGCCTCCACTTACTATTACCAGGAGGAGCTCCAGAATGACCTCCCCTAAATTGAGATCTTCTTCCATTCATATTGTAATGATTAATCAGAGTCGCCACTCACTTTCTTGAAAGTGAGAAAAAAGATTGTTACTTGGTATTCCCAATGGAGTCTATATATAGGAATTATGACTCTATGATTAAGGCACAGATTCTTTGTTATCCCCAACAGAGTCACCAATTTCTTATGTCTCAAAAATGCATGTTTAAACCATGAAAGGTTGCCAAGCTTTCACAACGTTTTAGGGTAACAGAACAAGGTTTGAAAGAATTAAACCTTCTACTCTCTAGGCACTGCTAGACCTAGGCGGGTGTACCTATAATAAATGAAGAAAACTTGACTATTGATCTTATCTTCATACCATGATTTGTCCAAGATGGCAAATTGAAATGGACAAAATAAAACAAATTTGGTATATATTATATACTAGCATTCAAAACTAAACCCTAAAATTCTCAGTTAACAGATGTAAAAAGTATGAATAAAACTAATTGATGAAAACGGTGAGACCAGTGCCTTATATAATATACGGAGTCAAATAAAATCATAGACAACTGACTTCTTTCTGGATTCATTCAAATTGTCTGGCATATTTATTTATAACCAGTATAAAAATGCAAGGCTGTGATTGTTGAGTTCTTCTTACTGATCTAAATGAAATTCCCTGATTACTGTGATTAATCAAAAGGATTTAATCCTTCCTTGAAAGAACCTATCAACCAATCACATAGATACGACAAATATGTACTGATAAACTAGACATAAACTTGTTATGTTGATCTAAATAACCAAGAAACATCAATTTTAGAGACAACTCAAATAATTCTTTCAATAGGAACAACACAACAATTGACACTAGAATTCGCCAACAAATCAGATGATTTTCATTGATATTTCGATGGCTTTAAAACATATAGCATAGTCTCAACCCCGTGAAACATGGTGTTCCACCGTATTCTCTATTCTCTATCCTATTCTACCTATATTTTCATATTGTTTTCAAAATAGACATTTATACATTGAGAATATGAAAGGATGCATCCTTTCGGAAATAGAAAATACAAATTATAAAACATAAGACAGAGAATAATTAGGCTCTATTTAGCCACAAGTGAGTCTTGTTGAGGTGGTCCAAATAATCCTGGCGCTCATACGTGTCCGCATCTCCAACAAAATTCCGGACCGTAACTTCCATCTTGACCATTTCCTCACTTTGCTTACTCACTTCTTCCAATTTTGTATCGTCTACAGAAGCTACCTTCATGATTTCATTCAGCATTGACAAACACATTAGGGCACACCAATTTACCTATGAACTTGCATTTGTCATCTAGCTTGTCTACTTCTGCCCTAAGCTGTGCGGACCTTCTAGCTTTAGGCCCCGAACCAGGTAATTGATCAATAAGGTCTTGGTTTAGGTTCCTTTCAGTGCCTTCATGCTCTGTATCATTCTTTTGTTTCTTTCCCTTCGACTGACTACTCTCACCAAGTTTTCTACCCTTACCCTTTCCAGAACCAAAAGACTCCATTTTTCAAGCTTACAGAATCAAAATATGAAAAATAGAAAAGCAATTACTTACAGTATTCTACTTGAGATCCTCAGACTGAAAAATTGTCTTGGTTCTCTTGTTCAGCTCGCCAATTCACCAGTAATCAATTCAGAAATGAGGAATTGATTAAAAAACTACTGTCATTACTGTTTTATCCCATTGTGCCATTAATGAAGCACGAATGACACCTCCTTTGAAACTGGCACTATCGCATCAAATGTTCTTTCGATGAGAAAAATTCAAATCTAGGGAAAAATCCCTTTTCAACATTTATTTCATCATTTGCCAAGACACTTTGCGGTCTTACCGACACATGGAACCAACTTGATGAAAAATGATTCTACTTTTCATGTCGCTGTGACAATTCAAAGTTGGGGAAACGTCTCATAGATATCATCCTATTTCACCGAAAGTCTTTATCTGCATTGGGTCGCCAAGACAAATTTGTACCCTTGCCGATACAATCTTCATTTCACCCACTTTGCTGGGACTTTCAAAGTCGGGGAGATGTTATGCAGATATCTTTGCATCTTACCGATATGTACTTTTCAATGTATTTTCATTCGCTAAAACAAAATCACCCTTTCACCAATGAATTCTCATTTCGACATGTCCACTAAGTTTTCTTACCGAAGAAATAAACCCAACCATTGAAACAATACTTTCGGAAAAACAATGAACCTTCGGGAAAACTTATACCAACACCAAATATCCTACTGGAATCACTCCTCTAGATTGCACCTATTCGGAAAAACTCACCTCGAAACATCTATCAGTATAATATTCATACTTCGGTGAAACTTATTCCAATAAGTTCTCCTCCTAGCGATGCATATCTCCATCAGCATAAGATTTGAATCGGCAAGACTCCATAGCTTCTCACCGACAAATTTGAAATACCTTTGAACTTAGTTCAGCCAAACAATAGGCCCTTCGCCTAGACATTTCCCGATGCACATAAGTCTTACTGAAACATCTGTTTGGAAGTCAATCGGTAAAATAAAATGATTTCGTTATGAGTTCATACCGATACCAATTAGTCTGGCCGAAACAACCCCTTTATGCATTAGTCAGTATGACATGTCTTCGCCTTCACATTAGACCGATGCCCCAACATATGCCGATATACTTTTTTCAGGATGCCTGTCGGCAAGAAAAAATTAGTTCGCCGAAACATTTTCCCGAACACCTTTATCTTGAGCAATAAACCTCCACATGCACCGGTCGGTGAAACACATTGTATTCGCCATGACTTCACTTTGACAATGACTCCTCTTTTCTGAAATGATTCCTTTTGTCACCAAAACAAGCAAATTGTCTCGCTGATAGTCTGCAACAAACATATATTAGTGAAAAATCAGGTCGGGGAGACTTTTACAATGTCTTTCCGATTTGGGTCTTTTAATGAAAAATGAAAGACTTGATGGATTCAATGGATTTTATGATAGAAAACAAGCAAGCCAATACAAAGGAGGACTTTGATGCTTATAATGAGAACTCAATACTAGAACTTTTGGATGCAATAGAATGTAAAAAATTCAAAATTTTACAGTTCTAATAGGACCAACGATGGAAAAATCCTGTAGATGAAGGTGTCTCACAGGTTCAAACAACTGCAAGGAGGCAACCCCCAAGATATCTCACATGAAGGAAGCCTCGAGAAGTAAGCACCTTATAGGCTCATAGACCTATAAGGATGAAACCCCCAAGATATCTCATATGCAGGAAGCCCCACAAAGTAAGTGCCTTACAGGCCCATAGACCTACAAGGAGCTATCCCCCAAGATCTCTCACATGAAGGAAACCCAATGAAATAGGCACCTTATAGGCCCGTAGACCTGCAAGGGAGAAACCCCCAAGATCTCTCACATGCAGAACACCCAAAGGTGTAAGCGCCTTGTTGGTGTTTTTTTCTAGTAGGGCCTTGAAGTTCTCTAAAGGGTAGCTAACCCTTATACTCAAGAATCATCAAAGCTAGTGGCCAACAAATGAGTAAAGGATTCTAAGACCTCCACTCCTACTCTTTAGGCTCTGTGGGACCTAGGAGGGTGTTCCTTATTGTGCTCAAGTGATATTTATCTAATGGAGAACACATTTATACATAGACTGATTCCTATTAATTGCAAATAAACACAATTCACTGAAGATTTGGTAGACCTTTGAGTAAATTATCATTTACTTGCTAGGAATAAGGGAATACTTCAAACTCATACTTCATAATTGAAATATTTTAATGTTTTTTTTCTCATTTTAAATCCATAGTTAGGCATATCACTAGTTCATTTACTTGCAAGATTTCTCAACAAATAGACCAATGCTTCATTGATTGGGAAAATGGCGTCAAATATACAACAACTAGTAATATATTAGCCATTTAATTCAAACATTGATTGGCTATCATCATACTACCTTGTATTATTCAATTCACTGTATCTAGAACACTACTTCTTACCAAATCCTGTACTCTTCACTCACATACCTGTGACTTTATTTAAGCATTAAATCAAATATTTGAAATGAATAAAAAAAAGACACACATCCAATTAAAACAACTGGAGATGAACAAAAAGATCATTGATCATTTTCATTTATAATTTGCAAGAGAATTGCATAGGAGAGTACATGCTAAAAAATTATTATTTTCTACTATATGTGTGGCTTTTATAAAACTAATTTAAGACTATTACATACATGACCCATAACCAATACGATTTACTATTCTATTCAATGATTTTTTTTACAATATGCTTCTAATCTTAGCTTCTACTTAGACCATTATGAAACTAAAAAATCAAACCCTTTGCAATGAGCCCTAAAATCCCTTTTATAAATTAAGGGAGAAACAAGCATCTAAATCAATTGCAATTACATTTCAAATGCATTTCATTTAAAAAAAAAAATCAACTGCATTTTATATATTCCCCAAACAGTTGGATGCAATCATTTACCAAACAAGGGAAACAAAATTTACACCCTTTGCCTAAAGAGAACTATTTGATGCCACCAAAAGTACCATTAATTGTTAACAAACCTTTACATTCCACACCCACATCAAGCCAAAAATTTCTTCATCGTGTCATCAGAAACTCACCCAAGCTATTACAACCACCACAAAACAATACCAAGCACCATTATCACCAAACAACAAAAACCCAAAAACCATACCCTAGATGCAATTCTATTCAACTAGAACCATCATTATAATATGCACACCTACTTCATGTGTTCATAGAGGTTGGAAATGCTACAAATTCTTCTTCATTATTATCCTTCTCAACAACAAAGTAAGTATGCCCGCTCAGTGTCTTTGCGGAAATTAGGGCAACCACTACCACCTCGTCATCTAAATTTGGCACTTCAGTCATAGCCATAAGATATTGACAATAACTAGAATTTGTCTTAGTTTCACTATTTGAGGGGCTCTTTGAAATCTCAATAGAGGAATTATACCATCCAAGAGAACCTCAACCATACCTGATCTTTCTCCTTACTTCTCTTACAAACTTTGCAGGTTCCTTCGTCTTAACCTCTGCCATTTCTCCAGTCACAACTTGGTTCCTTAACTGGTAACTGCTCCTCACTGCAACTTGCATATTCTTCTTTCCATGGGCCTCTTTCTTACCCTCTTGATTAGGATTTGAATCAATTATGGGCATGTTTTTCTCACCCTCTAGAACATTACAATGTGATTCCTACAAATTGAGCCTTGGAGACTTCCACACTAGGGAAGTGGAAACAACTAACTTGCTCATTTTCGTTGAGGACAAGACTTCACAAATAAAAAACTCTCTTCTCATGGACTTAGAGAATTTTAGCTATTGATTACAATGGAAAAAAATGAAAGCCATCAATCCACATTTATCGAGCAATTTGATAATGTTGATCATCAATGCTCAATGAAAGCCACACAAGCGAGCAGATGATCGACCACTAGCATCCACATCACAATCATTAATTACCTAGGTACATGAAAATCTGTGTATCATCCATAATGATTATAGGAGATTAATCGCTCACATGCACAGGATAAAATTGATCACTCTTGTAGAGCTTATGCCATTAATGCTCACTTTCACAGATAAAAATGACTATTACCTTCGCATTTATGGTTTTGAATGCTGGCCGTTGATTTCCTAACACCATCGTTCACCAATTATTGGCCAATGATATTCATCCAACTAGACGCCAACACACCCATCCGTGGGCTCCACTGTTCCTTCCTCTAAGTGACTAAGGAATCTATGTGTCATTCAATCATAGACCTTACAAGTCTTCGACAGACATTATTTTAATGTCGTGAGGTGGGCGATACACAATCGAGATTTAATCTCAACGTTGCATATCAACCATCGATCTCAGATCCATTGAGCATCAGGTACTTTGAATGTAGACTAGGCCCCACCTCAGTGAGAACACATGTCAAGTAATCCCAAACCTCGCACCAGCTTTAAAAGACATTACTTAAATCCTGCAAGGCATGCGAGCAATGACTAGGATTTGATCTTAAGATTCGACAAGCATGATTTCTGCACATGCAAATATTGTTAGTCATAAAGTGGGGACCCAACTAGGTTGATGAGACTTGACCCTTGGGAAGATGACTTAAAACATGAGTCTTTTGCCATAACATATTTTTCCCAACTTTGGGAAAACTTAAAGTGGTAAAAGGCACGAGGTAATTGGTAGACCTAGACAAAGGGGTCAGTAATAATATGTGTTCGATGGCTCAAATGGTGACTTAAGTGACTAACGACTGGGTACAACAAGTCAATAGAGGATTAAAACGCCAAAGGGTTTATGATAAAAATGCATAAGGTAAGGGTTTGTAGACCACACCCCTAACCCATCCTTAGGAACAAAGGATCACAATCATGATCAAAAGCAAGATTCACTCAAAATTTTGCAAAAAAAATTGGAAGCTCTATTAGTGGCTCATGTTCGAGTGCACATACCCCTGGTGGGTATGGTGAGAATTTAGATCTTAGGTTGAAGCAGACCAAAAAAGCAACAAGAAAAACCAAAGAGCTTACTCGGACAAGGTAAGTAGACAACCAAAAGAAAACATACCAAACCTATTTATAGTATTTACAAACCTATATGGTATATCTTCATTGAAATATCAGAAGCCTGTTTAGTTCAGTAGGATTCAATTCCCAAATTGGAGGCCCCATGCCCCCAAAACTTAAAGTCAATTCTTTCTTCTATCAAATACTTTATCCTTAGATATCTGCAATGGATCAACTCTTCTACCAAGCAATCTTATACCATTAGCTCCATTATGATTAGAAAAATTGACCATACATGTTGCAAAACTTTCCAGTTCATTAGCTTTTTCCAATATATGATTATCTAATTGAAATGGAAAGGTGAAACATTCATATTCCATTTGATCAAAAAATCAGATTCAATTTGTAAATCAAACTGGAATCCTTGATAGACACTTTGTTGTATGCTAGGCCAACAATCCCCTAATATATCATAAAGAAAAGATACACATTCAAGAGCATCTTCATTCTGCTTCACATAAGTGTTCTCCTCACTCTATGAAAACATATTCATAATCAAGCTAAGAAGATGAGGAGCATCAACAAAAAGTTCAACTGCACATTCATATTGATCAACATCATATCCCATCTCATTTGCATCACTTGGCTGCCCTACACACATATCAAAATGTATTTCATTATTAATGGGTGGTAGTGTTAATCCATGATCCATATATACTAAATCTCCTCTTTCATCAATGTATACACCTTTCCCCTCTTGTGTAGCTAACCTTTCCAATTCTACTTCACACAAACATTCATGTGTAGTTGGGATATCAACATGTTCATCAACATGTTCATTATTTGTAGCACTGTATTCAAGATCAACACCTTGAATAGTGACACTTTTGTCTTTATATTCTTCATCATTCACTCTAGTAACATGCTCAGTTGATGAAAAAACCAAATTATCTTTCAAGTATCCTTCAAATGCAATTTTCTCATTCACTTGTTAACAATTTATATTATGGATACCTGCACCATTGCATCCTTCATATGATTGAAGCACTTCTGGCTTATCCTTATAAGGGAAATCACCTTCTTGAGAAAAACATTTAGAAACTTCAATCTCCTCATGATCCTTAGTCTCTCCTACAACATCAATACCGAATGTGAAAGATTGATAAGGACTTCTTTCAAAAAACTTGTTGATGTATTGCTTTGTTTCCTCATAGCAATATCCTGACCATGTGTCAAAGGCATTATTAGAGTCCTCATCAAAGAGTGGATTATTTCTCCACCAATAAGGATCATCATCTCTAATAGTTGGTGGGGATGGAATCTCATCAAATAAAGGAATATCCATTATCTTCATTGTTGTCACAGGAACTTCAGTCTCCTCAGAATGAAGATTTATATCCTGTAAATCATCATCATAGTCAAAATCAAAATAATCACTTGAAGAGAACATATAACCTTCTTCAACTTCTCCCACATCATTTTTAATCAGCATCATTGAATCACATTCTGAGAACTCTACACATGAAGAAAATTGTTCACTTCCAAGCAAAAAAACATTCCCATTGTTATCAACATATCTCCTTGAAGCAAAAGATCCAATCTCCATTTCATGAGAATAATCATAATCCACAGAGGAGTGATATGACTCAATGCCATCACAACTACCACAACATGAAAACTCACCAATACTAAGATTGCATTCAGATTCCTCAGACTGGGTGTCCAAACATTCATTTTCAATACCTTGATCATTGGTTTTTGACAAGGCATCATCAAAATTAGCACCATTTCTATTGATCAAATCATGCCATGAGGTAACCTCTTGTACCTCTTCCATTTCTTCGCTATCCAAGATATCCCAAGGATGCATGCTAGACACATCCCCTCTATTATCATGTTGTGCATCTTCATCTCGATCACTGCTATACTGATCTGTAGATATGTTATTTGTGAATTGATTACAATCAGTACATTCTCCCATATAGCAGAATGGATGTTCATATTCTGATGCATTTTCTTCATTTCTTTGCATTTTTTCTTGATCACTTTTAGCAGGACAACACCCACTAACATTTGGGGGCATCACATGTGCATAATTATTCTTAGCTCCCTCTACAATCTTTATCCAATCAATTACTTGGCCCAAACTATGAGGCTTCAATTCCTTTGGAAGGGTACTCAGTCCTAATTGGTATGTTTCATAGAACATATCAATGCATATTGAATCTTCTAGTCTGAAACTTTAGGGTACCTCCAAAAACGCATCCAAAAACCTGGAGAACAAATGATAAGATGATTCTCCTTTGTGCCTCTTCATTTCACACAATATTTTAACAAAGGAAACTTGATTAGCTTTGCTCTGATCTTGTGTATGTTCAACTTGGAGCTTAATAAGTAACTCATCTTTTTCTCAAATGCACCTATGATCAATGCTCAATGAAAGCCACATGAGTGAGCAGATGATTGACCACTCGAATCCAAATCACAACCATTAATTACCCAGGTACACAAAAAAATCTATGTATCATCCACAATGATTATAGGAGATTAATCGCTTGCATGCGCCATGATCAAATTGATCACTCCTGGAGAGCTTATTCCATTAATTCTCACTTTCACAAAGCAAAGTGACTATTACCTTCACATTTTTTGTTTTGAATGCTAGTTGTTAATTTTCTGATGAGGTGGTGAGTCAAACGGCTTAGATTGAGTCAATTGAGTTTGAATTCCTGACACCATTGCTCACCCTTTTCCTAGCCAATGATATTCATCCAACTAGGCACCAAAAAACCCATCCACAGGCTCCACCATTCCTTCCTCTAAGCGTCCAAGGAATCTACATATCATTCAATCATAGACCTCACAAGTCTCCAACAAGCATTATTTTAATATCACAAGGTGGGTGATACACGGTCGAGATTTCATCTCAACGTTGCATATCAATTATTGATCTTAGATCCATTGAGTGTTGAGTACTTTCAATGTAGACCAGGCCCCACCTCAATGAGAACACATGTCAAGTAATTGAAAACCTTGCACTAGCTTTAAAAGCCATTAGTTAAATCCTACGAGGCATGCAAGCAATGACTGGGATTTGATCTTAAGATCCGATAGGAAAGATTTTTGCACATGAAAATATTGTTAGTCATAAAGTGGGGACCTGACTAGGCCGATGAGACTTGACCCTTGGGAAGATGACTTAAAACATTAGTCTTTTTCCATAAAATATTTCACCCATCTTTGGGAAAATTTAAAGCGGTAAAAGGCATGGGGTAACTCACAGACCTAGACAAAGGAGCCAGTAATAATATGTGTTCAATGGCTCAAATGGTGAATTAAGTGACCGGTGATCGGGTACAACTGGTCAATAGAGGATTAAAATGCAAAAGGGTGTTTGATAAAAATGCGTAAGGTAAGGGTTTCTAGACCACACCCCTAACCCATCCTTCGATACAAAGGCTCACAATTATGATCAAAATCAGGATTCAATCAAATCAATTCATCACCAAGGAATCCTTTTGAAATATGTTCACTTCATCAAGGAGTTCAAAAGTAATAATAACCCCCTTGTGAGGGGAAGGTCAATATTGCTCCCACCTCAAAGGAAATTTCCCAAGTTCTTTCTTTATGAACCCATGATGAAGGAAATATGTTCTGTTAGGGGTCCAAGTCAAGAATGTGATTCTTGAAAAAGGTTTACAAAGATTCTTGAGAAAAGATTCATTTTTAATGAATACATTTTCCAAAAATCAAAGTATCATAGGAATGGCATTGTCACACATGAAAGGGAAAACTCAAACAAAGAAGAGATAAGGATATGAAAAAAGCGAAATAGAAATCATCACAAACAAAGGACATATGGGTGATTTGATATTTCTGGGTTAGAGCTTCTTATAAATATATATAAGTATAATAATAGTATATAAATGAATTGTCATCAACCCCCTACTATATCAGACCATGTGAGGAATGCACAAGAAAACAAAGTGAAAATTAAAAATTAAAATTGGGTCAACATGGAAGGGAGGCCTAAATTCCCCCAACACTTTGCATCATCCCCAATTTACCAAAAACAAAGCACAAACATGGAAGAATGATGATAAAAATAGAAGGTTTATGACACAAAAATCACTCCTGTATCCAAGCAACAACAATGGTGATAAGGGCCATCTAGGAACACATAACACAATTATGGAGGAAGACATCACAACACACATCTCTAATCTAAAGATACAGAAGAGGCCTCCCCTAACACTCATCGACCAAGAGGTCGTCCACTTCCCAATCTAGATCGTTATAAGGGGAAGGAGGATGAGCTTTTGACCCTCCTGCAACAAGTGCCAAGGAAGAAGGACGTGCAAGGTCTCCTTCACTAGGCTCTTGTGGAGCTATAGTTAGCGACTTCGTGAAGATCACTAACAAGGCCAAAATTTCATCTAGAGAGTTAAACATGCACTTTACAAGAGTGTCATGTCATACCTCAACGCACGAAGAAGGTTGCACCCGAGATTCACTGCTTGGATCACCGAATGACTCGAGAGCGATGACAAACTCAGGGGAAGCTAGGACTGGTTTTTCCACTAGGACAAAACAAGCCAATGTAGGACCACCCTTTGGAGAAGGTGGGCTCCTTGTATGCCCTCCATTGCTGGAAGGTCCATCCTCCATCTTTTGCTTCGTTGAGGGATGTAAACTCCCCATAGATGAGGCAAGAGGCACAGACGAGGAGGAGGAGAAAACCATGACAGATACCACCAAATTATTCAACATATCCATGGGTTTAGGGAATAATGGAATGTACAGAAGGGACATGAATAGGGGAAACTCCACCAAAGGAGCAATAAAGACCTGCACCTTTTTGGGGTTAGGCGCACATACACCCACAATGGGAGCTTAAAGTGAGATTGAATTTAGTTGAATAGAAGCAGATGGGAGGAGAGAGGAGGATGCATCAAGAGCCCCTAAAGCAGGGGCGGTTGACTCCTCTTCCATCTTTTGCAAAGCGGCTTGCTCAGTTGCAAGAGACTTTCGCCGATACTTGCGCTCATGCGTAAGGTGGTTTCTACTACTCTTTAAGCTAGAGACTGAAGGTTGTAAAGGGAAAAAAGGCTCCTACTCAGCCATAAGAGTGTCCACTATAACCATTTCCAATGGAGGGATAGGCTCCTGAGCAGGAAGAGCACATTGAGAAACAACAGGGGGATTTGGTTCTACTGCCTCAACAACAGGCCTCTTCCCATTTACTACTTTGGGAGAAAAAGAGGTTGGAAGCTATAGAGGCCGAGACATAGAGGATTCCCCATAGGGACCCTTTCTTCTGCCATATCGAATGGGCCTAGGCTATGTGGGAAGAATAGGAAGGTCAAATGTAGGAAACTTAGGCTTTCGCCAAGCGAGTACCATAGGATTCTCTCGCAAGCATGGAACAAAATATGATGGTGCCACAGCAGGGCAAGAGGGAGTGCCAGGATGAATAGTAGAAGCAGAAGAAGGACCTCAAGAAGGATTTTCTTCTTCTCTTCTACAGGCCTTGGTGACATCACTGTCAACTTTCAAATAGGTCCTATGTGAAATGGCATAAGGAGATGGAGAGTACCTTACTCTAGGCATTAAGTGCCCTTTTTTTGTACTTTTGATATATCTACTATAAGAGTTCCTTTCTAGGTGGGAGAGGACCAATAGGTGTAGGCCAAAAGTGATCTAAAGAATAATTGCCATGTGTAACCAGTGGTTTGTAACCGGTGTCATGGATCACATGCATGAAACACTCAAATAAATTTCAAACATTTGTGCACAATTGAGGGAACTATGCCCATAGCTACTAACCAGGGGATACCCAGCTTCACTCTAAAGAGCTCAGACCCCGAGATTATATCAAATAGAAAGTTCATAGATTTAGGTCTGACAAGGACCGACAAGATGATACTACCAAGAGGAGGGATCAAAATTTTGTTATGTGTATGGATGGTGCTCACAGGTGTGTCACACTCATCTTTATGCATGAAGTTAATTAACATAATCTCCTCAGTTATGATATTCACCTGAGATGTAGGGTCAACAAGAACACCAACTAAGTGTTCTTGTTGATTTGCGTAGGGATATAAAGAGATGGTTCTTTATTAAAGCCCATCGGCAGGTCCTGCGAGGTGAATGTTATACCTGTACTATTGCTTGTAGGCTGTGTAGAGGGGATATGCAGATATAGAAAAGAGGCCATCACACACACTAAACAATACTCTCACAAAGCCCCCCAAAGGTTGTAAAACATGACAGTGACCCAATTAAGGTTTTGTTATGCAACACTTATGGAACCTTCCAAATATTCCTAGTAGGGATCATAGGTTGGGTTGCAAGGAAAAGGGCCCCACAACAATCACACCTACAATTCTCCTAGAACATGAGGAAATGAGCTTTTATTATTGCTAAACAAAACCAAAATAGTTCACGTTGGGTTCACCAAAAATGTAAGAGAAGCAGACCAACCACATCAAGGCTCTAGGTCACGGAAAGCTGAGAGCAAAGGACTGCCCTAACTTACCTCACTCTAAAGGGATGTTTTGAGGTAAGGATTGAGAATGATGAGGACTATAATGTACTTCAATCACCCTATGGATCCTGAACTTAGGTTTCGGTTAGGCAAGTTGGTTTTTGGAGTTGGTACTATGCCTTAGACAACTCTCTATCTGAGGATGATAACATAGTTCTAGGATGATGGCATAGTGCACTGGTGTCGCTTGGGTGCACTAGCATCCATACAGTCAGAAAATAGTGAACACAACACAAAATACCAAAAAAAAAATTAACAACATAGCTGACTGGTCTAGATGGTAAAAACAAAATGAGAAAGTACAAGAAATAAAGACTACAGTGATAAAAACAAGTAAACAAGAACTAGGGTGACAAAGATGATCTCACAAAAGTACTTGTTCACTAGCTTGCTCTACATGTAATTTCACCTACACACAAGAAGAAGGGGAAAATTTTTGGGTCTATATAGGGGCCTGCCTCAGTTAGACTCCCATTTTGGTGTTTCCACCTCCATGGATAGCCAAATAGCAATGAGATAGAAATATATGATAAAGAGGTAAAGAAAGCAAAAGTTGCAATAAACACTACAAAATAGTAAAGTGCTACTCAACTAAATTACAAAGGAGAGAAGAAAAAAATTAGCACCTCCACCCAAAATCTCACTAGCCAATGGAGGAGAATGCAGACTTGGCAAGGTCACTACAACCTCAACTGTGATTGGTGCAGAAGCACCTTGACACAATTTTTGAATCCTTGTGGAAAATTTGAGAAAGTGATTCAATTTAATGTTTCACCCTGTAATAAGGGTCATTTAAGTAATTTATAATGTATTAAAGTCCTATCAATGTGAAAAATGCAAAATAGTCAACAAATAATGTCAAAATTGCATAACAATGTAAAAGTTGCATAAAGAAACAATTAGGGAGTTAATAGGTCATTATAGTCTAAAAAATAATGGAAAGTTGAAAATCAGTTAGAAACTGGTTATTCAAGTTATATTTCCTTTAAAAATTCTTTTGTAGCATTGAGAACTTCGAGGGTGATTTCAATCTTGAGAAATAAAAGTTAAAAAGCACTATTTTTCTATGTTTTCTTCATAAATTCTCTGTGTTCAGCCTTTGTATAGAGTTGTATGGACTGCAAAGCATGAAAAATTGGTTGTAAATGTTGTGGCCACCAATCACCTTCCCAATGAACTTGATTTCATGCATTTTTGTGACCATTTGAAGAAGATATAATCATTTCTCTTAGGACAGTCTGAAACCCTCACTAGGGTTAATAGTAAGTAAAGTAATTGGTGTTTCTCTTTATTTATTTGGCAAAATCATTTGATTTTTGGTGTCAACATTCTTCTATATATAAAATATCATATTCAAATGGTTTGATCCAAGGTTACAAGGTTTGAGGCATTATAATATGAAGTCTTGACTATAATTTTTGGGTATATAGGCTGAAACAGGATAGTGAAGGTAGTTACAATCTAGGGTTTGATAAAATAACTTTGGAAATTGACATTTGTTGATTATTTAAGTTTTAATTGATCAATATTGACTTTTTTGAAGCATTGGTTATGAAATATTGATGTTGGGAATAGCAAAAACAATAAACCCTATTTTACCATGGTTTAATTAGGCCTAAACATAGCCTGTAATAACAAGTTTTGCTCGGTATCTTACAAGAAACCTCATTCCAATTTGAGGTATGTTTTACTTAGGAATAATAGATGTCTAAAGGTGTGTTTTGTTTTAAGTTTCAGTGCATATGTTGTGAATAAAGCTTGACAGTCCCATTGATAGACCTACAAGCTACTAGGATAGGTTATGAAACATTGATAACTAGAGTAAGAAGTTTGAGTTCTTGGGTTGTAAAAAGAGTGGTCATGTTGATTCAAGCCCTGTGGAGGTTTCCTTGGTGTTGAAATAGTCTTGGGTGTCTTGGAAAGCAAAAGTTAAGGTTGATGGATCATAAGTGCCATGATTGCATAAGGAAGGACAGTCATAATAGTATGATAAGAAATTTAAAAGGCAGACAATGAAGGTCTTTGTTTGACTCAAATAATGGTGATATATGTTTTGATTGATTGGAAGTGCTTAGACAAATAAATTTTTCATTAGTAATCATCTTATTCCATTGTGAAAAGGTTGGGAGAAGTTGCAAGGGAAGTTGATCTTGATTAATGGTGTTGACTGAGTGTTTTGAAGAATTTGAATGAGATTGGAACTCTTATTTCAAATGTTTGAATTGGATAGTGATACACGAGGCATATAGTTGAATAAGTGTGTCAAGGTTTTTGTTTTCTCTCTTGTCTCTGCGTCAGTGATGAAGGGAGGTCTCTCAAGACTCCAATCCCACACTGTTATGTCTTGCTTTGCACTTTCTATGTGGAGTTGATGGAGTGATGTTGCTGCAATGGAGTGTTGAAGTGATACTTCAGAGTGAAGAGAATGTTGGATGTTCTAAGAGAATGCCAATTTTTTGGTTAGATAATGTGCCCAGAGATGGATTGAATGAAGAATGGATGAATTTGAAGGAGAAGAGGGAATAATCTACCATTTTTGGGGTTGGTCGATCAAAGAGGGACATTACAATTTGATCCCAATTAAATGTGTAATGCCTTTTCCAACTTCAGACACGATAATCCGTCAGGGATGGTAGCATGCCACATGGATGTCTACATGCCACATATGCATCCTTGACAAAAATTCTCTCACCAACACAATAGATAGATGCCAAGTGGAAGGAAGTTGGCTGATGTGGAATTTCTCCTTCAGATTTGATTTTCTAAGGTGAGGTTGTGTAAAATGGGAATTTGCGTAGGGGGTAAAATTTTTCTCCTATATAGTGAGTTGTAACAAGCTTTTTTCTTTCATCAATTCATTCACTTTTTCATTATTTCATTATCAAGGTTTAATTACCAAACTGGGGTTTGACTAAGGTAAACCCCCGTTCACCCAAAAAAAAGAAGCTTTTTTATTCTCTATTTGTATGTGTATATTTATAGGTGAATAAGGATTCAAATTTGATCAAAGGAGAAATTTTGCAAAGTTTCATAAGTTTTAATCATTGTTGTCAAGCTATTGAAACTCATAGATTTTATTTTTGGCTTTCTGAAAATCAAACCTAGAGAAATTAGAAGATTAAATATGAGATTAGAGGAATATGAAAGCTGATTTTGGAGCCCTAGTCAAGGATCCATTCACCCAAGGGAAAACCAATCTTGTTGCGGCCCTTGAAACCTACTTTTGATGACAAGTGAATGCCATCAAACCCTTCTTAGATCTTCCTGTGAATTGTCATTTCTATTTTTGTTATCATAAAATTCTGCATTTCAAGTGTTAGATCATATAACTCATTTAGTTAATGCACTTTAAATAATTTTAAAACATTGCAAATCAATCATTTATGTCATAAGAAGGTAGAGATCCAAGGTCCAAAATAGGGTTGAATCACCTTAAGTTTGAAATTCAATCCTATCCCTTTGTGATCTTCTCTCTTTCTAATAAAATTGGGGAAAAGTGTGTTTGAATCCTAGACCATTTCATCATTCCACTTTGGTTGAATTAATTTCACCCTTTTCCTTACATTACATTTTGGTGAACCCGACATTATACATCATAAATTTTGATTTGGAAGTCTCTAAAACCCTAGATCTAGGTTTTACATTAGTTTATTTTGCATCTCATTTAAGGTTTCAAAATTACATTTTTCATTGAATTTAAATTTACAAAAATTCAAAAATCTTGCATACATATTAGTTGTATCAAGGGTGTCTTTTAGTCATTTACATCAGAAAATTTAGTCAAAATTTCATCTCAAATGTTGTCATTTTGTTTGCTTTTTGTCATCAAATTGTATGTGAATTTAATCATCAAATTCTAGAAATTAGTAACTAAAAGGATATGTTTGCAACCTGAAACAAAGAACTTAAACATTAACTCAAAAAATAAAAATTTAAGTTTTCAAATCCTTGTACAAAGACCCATTTTCCCTTGGGTGAACTTGTCCTTGTACAAACAATTTTTCAAGTTTTTAGGCATAAATTTGTCTCTGTCTGCTTTATTTCCTACTATTTACAGATCTTAGTTTCAGTTTCAAAAGTGGAAGTTTTTTGTAGTTTTTTGCATTTAAGTCAACTTATAAAAAAAGTGCATTATTCAAAAGTAAAATTTTCATTCAAAAGAAATCATTTTCAAGTTTTTGTATTCTAAAATCAATAAATCTCATATGCTAGATTTGAAAATTGTAAGATCTTTTCTTATATTTTCTCTTCTTGGGTATACTTTTGGTTTGGTGGAACTTGTATGAGTATTACAACCTAGTGTCCTATTTCCAATACTTCAACGAGATGTAGTTTGAGAATCATGACATCCCATGCTGGTACAACTATTGTGGATCTTAGGTTATCCAACTCTTTCACTTATAGTGTTGACACTAGTCAACCCATGTTGGAATCCATCTATGAAATCATATGTCCCATAACTTCCAATCCTACTAATGTTGAAACCATTATTGCTCATGTACCTCAAGAGAATCTAAATAAATGGATGAAGCCTTAGAAAGATTACAATACTTTTTGAGTGTTGAATATATTGTGGGTACTGCAGTTCCTGTCATAGATAACATGAGGAAAAATCTTGATAATGAACAAGGATTAGAGGTTGTGTGTAGCTAGCCCATATTATTGATAATCATGTTCCTACATTGAATAGTTGTGCTAAAAATTTGGGCTACACCCAAATTCAAGGAGGAAATCAAATTCCTCCCCCTACAACCATTCCTACATATACTAATTTAACTATTACTACAACAAGGCAACCGACTAGCAACATCAATCCAACTTTAGGTATTTCCACTGGGAATCCTTATAGATTTGTGAATTCAAATATCATACCTCCTAACCCATCAACTATCACAAACTTGAAATTCACTTGTCCTCCCAACAGATACACCTCCACTATATTCCCCTCCATCTCAAAACACAACCAATGATTTTGTCTTCAACCAAATTTTGTAAAATGTTTCATCACTCAAACAACAAATTTTCACATTAAACCAAAATCAAAATGGCCAACCTTCACAATATGTCAAATGAAACCCATTATCATTGGAGATATTGAGAGAAAAAATGCCCAAAACCATAGAGATTCTTAAATTTGAGAAATATGTTGGTAAAGGAGATCCTAGTAACCATGTCTCGACATACACAACCTTATGTAGTGACTTCATTTTTGAAGCCAAGCTCTTGGATAAGCTTTTTCCTAGGTCCTTGAAAGATACAACCTTGGAATGGTTTTTCTCTTTACTGAATAACTCAATTTTTTCATTCAATGAGCTTGTTGATTCCTTCTTTAACCATTTCCAAGTGCACATTGGTCCCAAGATGACCTTACCTGATTTAATGCAATGTAAACAAAAGGATGATGAAAAGGTCACCGATTTTATAGCATGTTATCAATTACTTTACTCAAAAATCAACATTAAGATTCTCAATGTCGATCTTCAAAGAATGTTCATTGAGAAATTGCACAAAAAGATTCAAGATAATCTTGGGATGATGAAATTCTGCTCCTTCACCCACTTGTGTGCGACTCTCCATGGCTATCACAATTTGGTTAGTCATTGTGAAGCGAAAACTTCTTCCAAGCATCTTGAAAAATCCGAATCCATGCCTCATAATAATTTCCAACCATTCAAGAAACAAAATAAGGGATTTATACAAATAAATCCACCTCAAACAAATCAACATGTTGAGTCTCAAGTGGCTGCTATAAAAACAAAAATTCCATACCAATATCAAGATAAGAATAGATAATTTCCCCCTTTACCCGATACCCTCTATTCGATTATGTTGTAACTCATGAGTAATAACAAAATCACCTTACCTACCGTCAAAAGTCTTGATACCACTAATCCTTTACCTTTGAACCATAATCCCAATGCCTTACATCAATATCATTGACAAGTTAGGCATGATACAAAATTATGTAGACATCTTAAACATATATTAGATCAAGACCTCATTAATTCTAATCACATCCAGTTGGGTGGTGTTAATGATCAAGAAAATAAACCTATCACCCCACCTAACCAAAATTTTCAAATCTTTACCAATCCCATGACAAAGCATTCTGTCTCATTTGTAAAATCTAGTGATAAAAAGAATGATGTGATGAATGTTGACAACATACAAGATATAACTGATGATAATAAGAGTGATAATGTAGATGATATAAATGCCATGATTGGACTCATTGACAGTCAACCTCATAAGGGTAAAACCAACTTGTCTCTTGACATTTATTTCTCACAAAATGACATAATTAAACATGCACCTAATGGTCCTCTTTACATAGCTAAAAGAATGAATGATAAGCCTACTAATGGGATATTAATTGATCCCTTATGTGTAGAGAATGTGATTACTACATAATTCTTGTTTGTGCATGAAATTTACCAAGATTCTTATGAAAAATTGAAAAAATGGATAAAAAACATGATAGTTTTTCTGGCCCCCTATGATAGGTTTAATCACAATCCCATTAAAAGTTGGATCAAAATAATTAGATGTCTCATTCTCCATCATCTTATTGGACCAATTCCGTGTGAAGTTATGCTATCCATAGATACACTCCATGGATGTTGTCCCATCGCTTATTCATAAATCCTTGAAAATTTTATTGTGCATCATAGTGGGTTTAATCCCTTGTCTTCCTGTGGGAACTTTTCAATGGATTTATTTTGGCTTGAACCCATGGAGCCTATTAAGCCTTGTGAGGACTTCTTTTTAAATCTTATCAAAAGTTCAAAACAAAGCACATAGCAGAATTATCCCTTAACAATATTCCTGAGTCCATATATGTTTCTCCTTCCCAAACTATCATTGATGCACCTATGATTAAGCTAGAATCCCTTCCAAGTAACCAATACAAGTCCAACACAATTCACCCACCCATTTCCTACAAAAGACCAAGAGATAACCATATAACTTCTTTTGTGCCTCCTAAAATAAAAAAAGTTTATGAACCTAAAGAAAAAGTGGTTGACCAACCCTCGATGGTTCCTTCCATTCCTACCTTACAAGAATAAAAGAAACCAATGGTTTGTTGCAAGTATGAGCAGTTGGTGTTGTCATTGATTTCAACTATATGTGTTGAGGGAGATTGGTGTTGAAGATGAACAGTTGGTGTTTTCTATACTTTGATTTTTGCATTATGTTGTCATTAGTTAAGCTACTAGTGTTTACCTCTAGTGTTTCTTTGATAAGCTTCTATCTATGGATGTAGTAGTGCTGAAGATGATGTGGATATTTCTTTGGTGCTTGGTTTCTATTATCACATAAAACTGCACCCTATTGAACAAGATTTCAATGTTCTAATGACACAATGGAAACAACCTCAAGGTGTGTGACCTTACACAAATGAGTTTGAGTCTTTGGAGAAGGCTGACTTCCTCTTCTAAGCTAAGTACAAATATGTTGGTCTAACCCAACACATGAAAACCCTATTACTACTCTACTCTAACAACTCACAAGGAAAAGAGATAGAAAGATAACATAAAATGGGAATAGAGGTGATACAACAAGATACAAATTTGTTTCTTCTTGCTTCAAAACAACATAATACATTAGTGAAACAACTAAAACACATACTTAGCCATGAAGGGAAATGGATTTGACTAAAAAATGCAAGGGATAATAGTGATAATAGTTGAATTTTATTAACATAGAGCTTAGAAGAAATCTATACAATGACATATTGCAAAAATTACAATGTATATAATAGAAAATCCCTAGAGGATCGAGAGGAAGAACCTCAACATCCAACCTAGAAAGATAGAATGCATTGGACTCCTTGCAACTAGTGATGAAATATGGACCACTCCAAATGGCATCAAACTTGGAATTTCTTCTAGCTTTGGCTCTGTCTACATCCCATTTCAACACTAGATTTCCCTATTGGAACATCCTATGAACTGCCCTTTTATCAAAATTTATTTTGAATTGTACTTGATGTGTTTCTATGACTTGCATAGATTTGTTCCATGTCTCCTCTAGTTCCAAGAGATTAGATAATCTTATTGTCATAGAATCATTTTCTTCTAACTCTAGTTGATGTGCCAACTCCAGGGAAGGAAACTCCAATTATAATGGTAACCTTGCTTCCCTTCCATAAACTAGCATGAAAGGAGATTTACCAATTTCTATTTTAGGAGTAATTCTATCAGCCCAAAAGGTTGTCTTTAACTTGCTATGCCATACCATTTGGTTGTCCTTAATGGTCCTCTTGATAATCCTAATGAGATTTTTATTTGAGGACTCAACCAAGCTAGTACCTTGATAATAATAATTACACGAGGTTTTCAATTAAATGCCATGCCTCATTGCCCAATCAAGGATTTGAGCACTAATAAAAGCCTTAGAATTAACTGAAATGATGGTGGAAGGAGTGCCAAATCTTGTAATAATTCCATCAAGGAATTCTAAAACTGAAGCATCAGTGGCATCCTTTAAGGCAACTGCCTTCACCCACCTTGTAAAGTAATATGTGACTATCAAAATCCATTTATGACCAACACTTTATGGTGGATTTATCATGCCAATAAAATCCAAACCTTACTAAATAAATGGTTGATCAACTTGAATAGGGTGAAGAGGGAGGGAAACTAATCTTTGCTTTCTAGAAAAGAAAGCATAATTTTTGCAATTTCTCACCCATTTGTGAGTGTCATTGAATAGGGTTAGCAAAAAATGACCATCCCTCATGAATTTTATAGTAGTTGTCCCTACAAAGAAATGGCCACCTGAAGAACCATCATGGAATTCATTTAACATTTTGTTGACTTGATCTGCTTCTATGCATCTTAATAGACTCCATTGATATCCTTTTTGAAGAGTATGTCATCCACTATGACATAGGGAAGAGATTGTAATATGAAATGTCTTCTTTTGGTCCTATCTAGACTTGGAGGTTACCTACCTTCCTACAAAAAGGTAGTCATATCACACACCCAATTTCCTTGTATGTTTGCATTGGGTGCTACTTGTTCATGTAGCACAAGGGAAACCTTTATAGGGGTCTCAAATGTTGAGACAAGTTTTTCACACAACCCTTATCCTCTCACTAACTTGGTGATTTTGATTTCAACATCATACTCCATCACCTTAGTGATCCATCTTGGTGCAGCCATGGTAGGAGAGTCCTCAAAGAGAACAATATAGACCATGCAACAAGAGTTACACAACAAAAGCAACAATTTTTTTTTATTACAATCAGCCGACAACATCCGGGCTTACAAATTCAGCTCATTGGCCTAATACAACATGCTCAAAGTGCAATATTCCTATATTCTCATTAATTCGAGCTGAAATCTTACTAATCAAAACATATATTAATCTACTTAATAAACTTCTTCTATCTTTATCATTTGTTACAAGCTTTATATCATATCTGCAAATCTAGAATCTTCCACGTCGGCCAAAGATCATTAAAATCCCTCAATGAAGGAAATGTAACGTGTGCATGAAATAGATCGGCCTCAAATTTGAATTTCTCCTCGATAGGTGCATAGGATGAAGTGTGGACCTAAATTTGTTGGCATATGGCTCTGAGAGATAATTTTTGGCTACTTGTGTTTTCATTGATGGAAACTAGTGTTAGCAGTATGATCCGCAGTATCAACATTGTCTATACCATAAAGGAAACTAAGACTCTATAATCTACTGGCAGAAAGAATGAAGAACATGACATCCGGTTGGCAAGTTGATCTGATCACTTTTCCAGATCATTATTTCGTGGTGTGGATCTCTAGGAAATCTTTCTTAGAATTTACACTATCCTCTGATGAGTTTTTTGGTATAGTATTAAGTTGGAGTTCGAGTTAAGAGATTCGGTAGCATGTTTCATTGTTTATTTTCCGTTGTGGTTGACATGTTTCATATGGCGTATCGTGGATATATGTGGAATATGTATTTTTCTATTTCCTATGTTTGAAATATTGGTTTGGGTCCCTACTAAAGTCTAGCCGACTTGTGTGGGTATGCATCCATTCTAATTAGTCATTTGAGCTGACATAAGAAAAATATTTTATTTTATTGTGAGGTTGACATACATTGAATTTCTGTTTAGTGGGTATATAAAGGAGATCGGTAAACTATTTTGGAGGTGATATGCAAGTCATGGTAGTAGATATAATGCAGTAGTGAAGGAATATCAAGAAGAGAGCGAAAAGAGTAGATCGGTTGTTTTAGGGAAGAATAGTTTTAGTATGTAGAGCAGAGTGGCACAAAGCAAAGTAGAGTAGAGAAAAAGTGCGATCCGATTAAGAGATCCAAAATCTAATCGTGAGCTTCAGTGGAACTGAATTCTGGCATTTGTAGATGTTGTTCTCTCAGTTCAAAATTTTGTTGTAATCTTAATTTTTCTTGTAAGGAAGTGAGCCTTCCCTATTGAGCAGTTAGCTCTAGGAAGTACGCCTGAATGCAAGTGCATTCCTCTTCTTTCTATTTTACTTTTAACAGAGTAAATATTGTGGATTAATCTCCACCTTGGTTTTTCCCCTAACAAGGTTTCCACGTAAAAAATATCTAGTGTTATGGTGTTCATTAATGTGACTGTATGATTTCATTTGTTATGTGTTGCAAATTCTATATGAAGTTTAATTATTGTTTTTATTTGTTTTGGATCTGTTTTGGAAATTAAAATCAGTGAACATTGATTCACCCCCCACTCTCAGTGTTCCCAGTGCCCAACAATTGGTATCATAGTTGGTTCCTCTTTAGAAGTTTAACAACTTGAGGTGAATCTTGAATTACAATGGATGGTGGTGGTCTTGAACAACAACTTATGGTGGCACTTGATGATATTGATCAATCTAAAGCGGAGGTCATGAAATTAAAGTAAAATATTTCAGATGGTGAAAAATTCATTCAATCACTGAAGGATAAGATAAATGAGTCAAGGGAAAAGAGGAAGGAGTTTTATGATCAATTGAAGCAAAAAGAAAGTAAAGGTCTAGATGATGTCCATCTAAATCAAACCATGAAAGAAATAACATAAGAATGTGAAAAGCTAGCTAAGGACAATGCAACTCTAAAAGTTGAGATGGAATATGTGGAAATGAATTTTACCAAAGAGATTGAACAAAGGAAGAAGAATGAGAAGAATCTTGCCCAACCCCTAAAAGAAAAATCTAAAGAATTCAGTAGAATTAATAGTAGAACCATTCAGCTGGAGGTAGAATTGCAACATGCCAGAAACTATGAACACAATATTGAGAGATAGATAGTTACTCTTCGAATGAGCTTGCTACTGCAAATGAATTCAAAGAAAAGTTTAGGATAAGTTCTTCTAAGCTTGATGAGATAACCAAAAATTAGAAGGATACAAATGACAAGTGAGGTCTCGGCTATGAGAAGGGTGAAAGCTCTAGATCTGAATAGAAGAACAAAGGCATAAAACATTTGGTAAGGAAACCTAATGCTTAAAGATTTAATGGATATTGTTTTACTTGTAATAAATTTGGACATATGGCTTCTCAGTGTAGAAGAAGGATAAACCTTAGTACTCCATTTTCTAGTCAATGTTTTAAATGCAAAAAGTTTTTTCATAAGGCATTAGAATGCAGAAGTATTCTTGTCAATACAAGTAACATTAATGCTATAGCTATGCAAAATTTGGACATGTTGCTGATCAATGCAGGTTAGGAAGAAATCAATGGAATGGCTGGTATAGACATAAAGGTCTGGTATGTTTCAATTGTAAAAATCTTGGACACCTTGCAAAATTTTGTAGTAATAGAGGTCCAGTTTATCAAGGAAGAAATTCACAGAAAGACAACAAAGGAAAAGAAAAAGCATCTATGGAAGACATAAAAGATCATATGAAGAAAAGTGAACTTGATGAAGGAAACAAGGTTGTACCGAAAGCTCCCTTCGGTAACTCTTCCGGTAACTAATATCAGGCTAGTGGCCTAGGGGGATTTTTTCATGAAAATCTCTTGTCCCCTTGTGTATCATTGGCACTAAATCATTGGATGTCATCAGTTGTCATGTTATTCATTAATGGAAGTATTTTCTATCATATGTTGAATTGGATGAAATGGTATAGGTCTGCAGTTGAATTCTTCACTTGTTGTTTGAGTTTGTAGAGTGACCAAAACTTCTAGGGAAACACATTTAATGTGGCAAAAAGTAAAGTAAGTGAAGTTATAAAGAGAGCATTTGGAACCCTAATTCGTCATTACACATTGAAGGAGAACAACTCGAGAGCATTTTCTAAAAAATTTCAAAGGTGCAAAGGTGATCCTAACAATGAATTTCTAGGTATTTCTATTGATCATTGATTTCATATCTATTTTTGTGATCGGTAGAACTCTGTTCAGGGTGAAACATGAAGCAAATCAAAGGAACCATAGCTCTAGATGAGTATAGTAGTCAAAAGATTAGAAATGAAATAAATCTTTTGTCGCTCACTAATCTCAGGAGGCTTGAAGGATCAAAGCATAAAAATTTGGATATATGGAGTGACTATCCTCATTTCGTAAATGCAAAGATAATTGGGTTTGTTATAAGAAAATTGGATAGTGATATCCTCACTCTAGACAAACCTTATCAAATTTCTAAGGATGTGATTAGAAATCTAACGGGCTTATGCAACGTTGGTGATTTACTGAAGAAGAAGTTGATTCGTAATGTTGAGGTCGAAGCCCTAACTGAAATAAGGGGAGATTAGAGGGCTTTGATAATTGTGATGATTAATGATTCGTTGACAAGGTATGTTGCAAATGGAATCACATATAAAATCTTCTTCAAAAACCAAGAAGGATCAACCTCAGCAGGTGCTGCATATATTGCTCATAAAATGATAATTGAAAATGAAGACTTTGACCTATGTAGTCTTTTGAAGGATCAATTGATGGAGAATATTCAATAAATGAAGGATATTGACTACCCCTTTAGGTTTGGCACTCTGGAAATATGTATTATGATGTATTTTCTAATATGTTTTCCTATGAAGGACAATGTAGTGTGGAGAGAAAATATGCCGGTTTGTAAGCAAATCTTCAATAATTATAACTCTTTCAAAAATTGTGAACAAGTGTATGAAAGCTTCTTTAGAAAGGTGTTAGAAAGGTTCATGGAAAGTGTTCTCCCTCTCCCAGTAAAGTTAACTAAAGTTGGATCATCCTCCGAAAAGGCAGAGAAAAAACAGAAGAGAGGAAGTGATATGGGTGGTGTCACTCATCCGGTATCCAAGTCAGCAAAGATTGAAGAAAAAGGGAAAAGACAATTGGTTGTGGATGTAGAGGATGAAGTTTCTAAAGAATATACTCCAAGAGATCAACCAAAACTAGGTGAAAAAGAAATTATAATAGTTGAAGACAGTGATGAAGAAGGTGCTATGTTCAAGTTAAAGATAGTGCAAATCATTCAGGATGAAGATGGTATGCAAAAGATAACATGCATATGGTTAAATGGACCATCTTATGAGTAGGATATTATTTAAAACATTCTAGCAAGATACTTTGCTGATAATAATATTTTGTTGGAGAGTATGAAGGATGTTCTCCTAGAAGAACTAATTGAGTGTGTCAAGGAAGCCATGGAATCAATGCCTTTGGACATAAAAGAGGAGGAAATAATTTCCCATTTAAAGATGCATTTTATGCTATCCCTTTCCAAGTTGAAGAAGAAAATGAATGATCTGAGACAATGCATTGATTCAGCCAATAAATTTTTCAATTACTATCTTAAGTGGCCTCATGTGGTAGGCAAGTACAAGGATAAGTTGGAGGAAATTGAAAAAGAGCTTGTCAGAACTGTACAAGATTATAGTATGACTTTGGACAAGAATGGAGCTGTTAAGAAGAAGGTTCATTCTTTGCAAGTTGAGCATGCAAAGGTCCACTTTTCTAGGAATACTATTATTGATGCCTTCTGGAAAGTGGAGGACATAACTGAATGGATATTAGAGCAGATGATTGAAGTGCTTAAGGAGAAAAGCTGGAAGATGCAATCACCATTCCCGAGTTTCTTATTCAAATCATCAACATAAATTTAGAGAATAACAACTTGATCATAGCTATTAGGATTTTGGTGGACTCCTAGAAGAAATTTCTTGCAAAAATGAAAGCTAAGTATAAATTGATTTTCTGAATTCTTACAACAGTTGTCCAATTTTGATCAATTTTTGCATCATCAGTTGGGGAGAAAATGGAGTAAGAGTAGGTGTAGTCAAATATTAAAGGGAGAGAATAGGAAGAAAAGTGTAGAGTGGATATTGTAGATCTTTTTCATTGATGTCAAAGGGGGAGAGAATGCAGTGAAAGATTTCCTTAACATCCATAGGGGGAGCAGTAATTTTGGTCTTGTTGAGTTTTTGGTTTTGACACTTAGTCAAATTTTCACTAAGTGTTGCCATCAATGCCAAAGGGGGAGATTGTTGGAATATGGCTCTGAGAGATCATTTTTGGCTACTTATGTTGTCATTGATGGCAACTAGTGTTAGAAGTATGATCCACAATATCAACATTGTTTATATTGCCAAGAAAACTAAGACTTTGTAATCTACCAATAGAAAGAATGAAGAACAAGACATCCGGTTGGCAAGTTGATCTGATCACTTTTTCAGATAATTATTTCTTGGTGTGGATCTTCAGGAAATATTTCTTAGCATTTATACTATCCTCTGATGAGTTTTGTGGTATAGTATTAAGTTGGAGTTCGAGTTAAGAGATTTAGTAGCATGTTTCATTGTTTATTTTCCATTGTGACCAACATGTTTCATATGGCGTATCGTGGATATATGTGGAATATGTATTTTTCTATTTCATATGTTTGAAATATTGGTTTGGGTCCCTACTAAAGTCTAGCTAACTTGTGTGGGTACACATCAATTCTAATTAGTGATTTGAGCTGACATAAGAAAAAATATTATATTTTATTGAGGCTGACATACATTGAATTTTTGTTTAGCGGGTATATAAAGGAGATTGGTAAACCATTTTGGAGGTGATATACAAGTCATGGTAGTAGATATAATGCAGTAGTGAAGGAATATCAAGAAGAGAGCGAAAATAGTAGATCAATTGTTTCAGGGCAGAATAGTTTTAGTATGCAGAGCAGAGCAGAAGTGCGATCCGGTTAAGAGATTCAAAATCTGATCATGAACTTTAGTGGAACTGAATTCTAGAATTTGTAGATGTTATTTTCTTAGTTCAAAATTTTGTTGTAATCTTAATTTTTCTTGTAAGGCTGTGAGCCTTTCCTATTGAGCAAAGAACTCTAGGCAGTGCACCTGAATGCAAGTAGATTCCTCTTCTTTCTATTTTGCTTTTAATAGAGTAAACATTGTGGATTAATCTCCACCATGGTTTTTCCCCTAACAAGGTATCCACGTAAAAAATATTTGGTGTTATGGTGTTCATTAATGTGACTGCATAATTTCATCTATTATGTATTGCAAATGCCATATGAAGTTTAATTATTGTTGTTATTTGTTTTGGATCTGTTTTGGAAATTAAAATAAGTGAACACTGATTCACCCCCCCTCTCAGTGTTCCCAGTGTCCAAAAAAATTAAGGTCAGGGACACTCCACAAAACAATTCAAAACACACCGTAAATATCCGCAAGTTACAGTAAGGATCCATAAGAGATGAAACTAGCCGTTAGGCTTGAAACTATTCCTGTGCTAGTTCAAGAAACTGCCACTTAATCCAGAAGTGATAACTTGCCGAAAAAAGATCCATTCGATCTAAAATCTTGGAATAAGGAAAATGAACATGTCCACAATGAAAACATAGATCCATAGGCTCTGGTGAGAAAATATACTGAATCCACCAACTTGAACTGAACAAGAACAAAACTGAAATGAAAATATTTTTGGTTGATGCAAGATTGCCAAGAACCAAGGATGCTCCTACATCAGACATCTAGGGTTATTGAAAAGTGAGTCCCTCACTTTGCTGGGGCTAAAGGAAAACCAATACAATTTACCTTAGCCTGAGAAATACAAGAAGAATCTTCCACTGATTTTCCTTTTCACTTCACAAGATATTCTTTGTACTGTCTTCCACGTGTTTTACTCCCATCTTTGATATCCAAAATATCTTCTATCTCATCTTATTGTTGTTTAGAAAACTATTTCTCCAATTTTTCTTTATTTTCTTCACTGAATTATGCTTCATGGTACTGATGTAGATCTACAATGTTGAATATAGGTGATATACCCATGCCATCCGATAACTCTACTTCATATGCATTTCCTTAATCAAATTTCTTCAAAATATTATAGGGTCCAAGCTTCCTCACCTTGAGCTTATTATATGTGCCAACTGGAAATATTTCCTTCCTCAAATACACCATAACTTCATCTCCAAATTCAAACTCCTTATGTCTCTTATTTTCATCTGCTCACTCCTTATACTTTCTGTTCATATCTTCCAACTGCTACTTTACTTGAGTATGCACTTTCTTCATATGTTTTAAAAATTCCTTTGCTTCTGCAGTCCTTTTATCTTCCCGACTAATGTCTTGCAACTATGATATACCTCTAGGATGATCTCCAGTAATAATCTCAAAAGGTGTCTTTCTGGTACTCCTGTTCACTGAATTATTGTAAGAAAACTCTGCTCATGCAAGGACTAAGTCCCAACTTCCGATATTCTCTCCAACCAAACATCTTAGCAAATTCCCCAAACTCCTATTTACTACCTTTGTTTGTCCATCAGTCTATGGGTGAAAAGTAGGAATTAACTTTAAATTTGTCTTTAACTTCTTCCAAAGTGTCCCCCAATAGTAACCAACAAAATTTGTATCTCGGTCTGAAACAATACTCCTAGCTAATCCATGCAATCTGACCACTTACTTGAAAAAAGAGTTTGTGACATGTACTGCATCTTTTTTCTTCTTACAAGGTATGAAATGTGCCATCTTGGAAAATCTATCCACAACCACAAATATAGAATCATTTCCTCTCTGTTTCTTTGGTAAGCCAAGCATGAAATCCATGTTGATATCCTCCCAAGGTCTCTCCAGAACTGTCAAAGGCTTATACAATCCAATATTCTAACTACTCCCTTTTGCAACTTGACAAACTCTACAACTACACAAATTTTCTAACATCCTTATGAATCTATGGCAAAAAGTATCTCACTTACCAATGCTAATGTATTATCAATTCGAAAGTGTCCTAATAATCCCCCACTATGTTTTTCTTTCACCAAGTTATCCCTCATTGAATTCTGGGGTATACACAACTGATTCCCTCTGAACAACATATCCTTCTGAATGAAATAATCCAACCAATGACTCTTATCCTCCAAGATTGGTTCTTTACAAGATCTCCAAGATTCTACAAAATCTGAGTCTTCCTCATACAATTTCTTCAATTCATCAAAACCTAATACCTCCACTCTCATCTTTGCTAGTAAATTCCTTCTCCTACTCAAGGCATCAAAAAATCTATTTGAATTTCCACTCCTATGTTTCAAAACAAAAGTATAACTATGCAAGAATTCCACCCTTCTCATGTTTCTCTGATTCAACTTACCTTGACTATTTAGATACTACAATTCTTGATGATTTGTATATAACAGTGCTTTAATCAAAAACATTGGAAAACCAACATTCAACATGAGCATCAAATCTCAAACCCTTTAGGAGAGGCAAATATCCTTGAACTATGGCATAAAACTCCTAGTCACACAAACTCCTTAGGCAACAAGTAACGTCTCCACTTCTTCAAGGCTTGAACTATGGCATAAAACTCCTAGTCATACACTGAATACCTTCTCCTAGCATCATTCAACTTCTCACTGAAATAACCTACTGGTCTTCCTTCTTGACTTAATACTACTAAAATTGCATTTCCACTTGCATCACAATCTACTTAAAATACCTTATTAAAGTCTAGTAAAGCCAACATAGGCTTCTTAGTCACCTTCTATTTCAACAACTCAAAAATTTGGTTTGCTCCAGATGTCCACCTAAAATATTTCTTATCCCCTCTTATTGTTTCAATCATAGGACTGTAAATAGAACTAAAATTCCTAATGAACTTTTGATAGAAACTAGCCAATCCATGAAATGATCTTACCTCTCCAACGCTTTCCAGTGTAGGCCATTCAACAATTGCTCTTACCTTCTCAGGATCCATCTTCAATCCATCCAAAGATATCACAAATCTCAGATATACCAATTCTTCCTTCATGAAACTACACTTCTTAATGTTTATCAACAACTACTCTTCTCTCAACCTCTGCAAAACTTGTCTTATATGTAACAAATTTTCTTCTCTATTCTTACTAAAAATCAAGATGTCATCCAAATAGACAATCACAAACTGACCCAAGAACTTTGTCAATACCTCATTCATCAGCCTCATGAGAGTAATAGGTGCATTTGTTAGTCCAAAAATCATCACCAACCACTCATACAATCCTTCATTTGTCTTGAATGTTGTCTTCCACTCATACCCTTCTTTGATTCTGATATGATGATATCCACTCTTTAAATGTATCTTTGTAAAGTATTTAGCTCCACTCAAACAATCCATAATGTCATCCATCCAGGGAAAAGGAAATCTATACTTCACTATGATTTTGTTTATGGCTCTAGAGTCTATACACATCCTCCATTCTCCATCCTTCTTAGGTGCTAGCACAATAGGTACTACACATGGACTTAAGCTTTCTCTAATCAAACCCTTCTTCAACAACTCTTGCACTTTTCTATTCAACTCTTCATTCTCTATCGGTGTCATTCGATGTGTTTCTTTATTAGGAAAATGAGCTCCAAGAATAAGATCCATGCAATGATTTATACTCCTCACAGGTGGCAATCCATCAAGTACATTATCTGAAATGATCTCTTCACATTTTGTTAGCAACTCCTTTATCTCCTCTGGTTGTTCTTCTACATGCTTCAAGTCTTCAACCTTCTTAGGTTCCAAGGCATAGCACATGTTCTCTTGTCTCATTCCATCCAGAAATCTCCTTCCATCAACCATACAAACTCTAGCATTCATTCAAACCTCAACTTTAGGAACATCCTCTAATGATAACAAAGTCTGCTGCATCCCATTAGCAATAATGGTATATGTGTTCTTCTTTCCATCATGAATAGCCTACCTATCATACTATCAAGGCCTTCCCAACAAAACATGGCATACATCCATAGGCATGATATCACACAAAAATTCATCATGATAATTTCCTATCTTCAATTTCACCAAACATTGTTCACTTACCAGTATCTTATTCTCACCTTGAATCCATGCTATCTGATAGGGATTTAGGTGTTTCAATATTTCCAACTTCAATTTGGTCACCATTTCTTCAGAAACCAGGTTCTCTAAGCTTCCACTATCAATAATCACTTTGCAGCATTTACCAGCTACCTTACATCTGGTCTGAAACAAATTATTTCTCTACACTGGTTCCTGCTCCATCTCGCTTTGACACAATACTCTTCTATTCACCAACACTTCTCCATCTTCTAGTTTATTAGATGATCCGACATGATCCTCCTTAGAAAAGGTTGTTCTTCTATTGTTCTCTATCTTCTTGTCTCTCCCTAATTACATTCAAATTCTCTATGTCCTCCTCCACACTTAAAACAAGTTCCCTTGAATACTCTTTTCTCCTATCCTCTATCATCTTTTCTATAACCCTCATTCTGTTAACTACCATATCCTCTTCCTCCTTGAGTAAAAGCTCTTCCTCTATGAAATCTCCCACCTCTTCCTCTCTGTCTTTGCTCATGTATTTTATTCAGCTTCTCTTTTTCTTTTAGGGCACATTGATATGCTTCTTCCACACTCTGCAACTTGATCAAAATAATCTCATCCTATATAGATAACCTCAAACCATTCACATATCTGGCTATTTTCTTGATCTCATCCTCTGAATTTCCGGATCTGATATTCAACTTATAGAACTCCTCAGTATACTCTGTCACACTTAACTCCTTCTGCTTCAAATTTTGCAACTTCCAAAACAAACTGATCTAATAATATGCAGGCATAAACTTCATTTTTAACTTATTCACCATCCCGTCCCATGATTTTATCTTCTCCTTTCCTCTTCTTTTCCTATCTATCTGCAAATGTTCCCACCAAAGGGATGCATGTCCTTTCAACTTTGTACAAGAAAATTTCATCTTCTTATCTTTGGTAGTACCTTCAAAATCAAAATACTTATCCATCTTCATTATCCAATCAAGCAATTCATCTGAATCCAACTTACCACTATAGTCCAGTGGATTGAAATGTGGTTTAGTGTTTAGTCTGATTAGGGCTCTTATGAACCTCTCTTCTCCCTGATCTAGGCCAGGTTGATTTTCTCTTTCCCTTTTTTCCCGTTCTTCTACCTCCTCATCACTGACATCATCAACTGGTTGACCTCTCCTCTGGGCCATTTCGATTGCTTCTAATGTAGCAGTAATTCCTCTAAAGATATCCATCATAGGTGGGTCTGCATTTCCACGTGCTCAATTTCCTCTACCATTTATTCTTCCTGCCATCTTCACACAAGTCCTATGTAGTTGCAGGTTGGATCCTCAATCCGCCACCCCACAACAAATCTTCAACAGGACTTCGCAAACTCTAATGATCTCTCACATAATGAATCTCACTTTGATACCAATATAGTGTAGCCATGGTAGGAGAGTCCTCAAAGAGAATAGTCCAGACCATGCAACAAGAGTTACACAACAAAAGTAACACATAATATGGAGGAAAATACATATTCAAACATTCATATCATCAGAAATTTTGATTAGAATCAGTTGACAACATTCAGGCTTATAGACTCAGCTCACTGGCCTAATACAACATGCTCAAAGTACAATATTCCTCTATGATCCTTAATTCGAGCTAAAATATTACATATCAAAACCATATTAATCTGCTTAATCAACTTCCGCTATCCTAATGATCTGTTACAAGCTTTATAACATATCTGCAGATCTAGATTCTTCTGTGTCGGACAAAGATCATTACAATCCCGTGATGAAGGAAATGTAATGTGTGCATGAAATAGGTTGGCCTCAAATTTTAATTTCTCCTCAACAGGTGCATAGGATGAAGTGTTGACCTAAATTAAGGTTGGGGACACTCCATGAAACAATTCAAAACACACCATAAGGATATGCAAGTTATGGGAAAGATCCACAAAAGGTCATGTTAGTGTAATTAATATTTAATTACACTTGCATAACTTTACTTAGGTAATATTTAATTCCTAGGTTTATTATTCTCATCCTTATCTTGTTGAGCTATCTTGTTGCTCAAGATAAGATTATGGTTATGCATCTTTTCTTTTATAAAGCAAATCATATCTTGTAATTAAAAATTCTTGAATAATTATATTTTGCACATCTTTATGCAATCTCTCTGATTTTTTGTTTTTTCTCTTCTATGGAAGGATTTTTTTGGTTTGCATTTTAGATCTTGGTTTATAAAATGATATCAGAGCCTTGATTTGCAACCTCTTCTTAGTTTTTTGAGAAAATTATTGCAAAGTTTGTTTGGGATTCCTTGAGGGTATAATGCCTTGAGTTCATTTATGAGGCATGTTGGATCAAATCGGGCTTCACCATTGGATTCAAAGTGCTGGAAAAATTTAGGATTGGCTTTTTTTTGTAGATTTTGGCCATCATTTTCCAGATCCATGAGGGTTTCAAGCTGGGAGATTTTTTGCAAGTTCTGGGGGTAGCCGATTTTTCAGAGCAGTTTGGGCACAAACGTAGGTCACCATCGCGTTCACAATGGCCAAAAACCCTAAGAATGCTTGTCATTTCATCGATTTTGGTGAAGTTGGTCCAAAAGGAAAAAAAAATTGTCTGGGGGGTCGTACGGTCTCCCCAACATGCAGTACGAGGCATGAAAATTGAAAAAAAATAATAAAAAATGTGTTTTTTTTCTGAACAGTGCTGGCGCTTGCAGTTTTAAAAAATTCTGCCGCCTGGCGGCCACTGGGCGGCCACCAACCCACAACGATCACTGCCATCCTCTGCTAGCCCTTTTGTGTCCCCGCGGGTTCTCTTTGCATGGGCTGTGGTCCTATTGAGGACTGAGCACTCTGCGCTCAACCTTGACTAAGCTTAGCCCCCACCGGTGGTCACATTGGTGACCGAGGGTTGCTCTCAGCCCCTTGTAGTCTCCTGAAGCTAGCCGCCGGTCATATGTATGACCAGGGGCTCTGCCCCAGCCCTCATTCTGCTAGCCCCTAGTCTCGTACAGGACCAGGGGATTTTTTTTTTTAAGCCCCCAGGGCTGCCTGCAGGCCTTATTGGCCATTTTGGAGCAACTTTCACTAAATTAGGTGTATTTTTTGCATACAATGTCCATTTTTTGCAAAAGAGATACCGTTGGAAAGCTGATTCCAACGCTGATCCAGTAGTGGAGGTTTTTTACTAGATTTTGCTCTAGATTTATTTTGTAGGTCCTTGAACTCATATGTTGTTATTTTCACTCCAGAGGGCATATCTTTTGACTCGGTGATCCTTTTTTTGTCATTCTTGTGGCATTGGAAAGCTGATTCAGTCCTCTACAAAGATCTAAGGTCTATTTTTTATTTTTTGTTTATGAATGTTTTCATTATATCCTTTTACAATCATTGGGTTATTGTAATAAATGAACTGAGATAAAGTTCCATCATGGGGGTTTCTTGCATAATAATCTGATTACAGTGTGCATGCAATTTGATCTCCATTTTCATCCTATACTGATAGCAACTCACATGGGTTATCTGGTTTCTTAGTTTCTTTTGACCACATCTTGTCTTAGCTTGACACATATCCGATTCACATCAGTTCACACTTTTGATTGAGAGCCTATGGTTAATGATCTGCATTGGATTCATCTCAGTTTGAGGGCCATGTGTTTATGGTTAATGTTCTATAGTCTTTATGGTACTTGTTCCCATGGAAGATTTTTAGTCTCAGCTTGGCATCGACATCGAGATACACAGTTTCCAGATTCTGTCATCATTTCATCTACTGTTGCTTCATAGATTCCAGGGTTGTTCTAGTTTGTGATTTTTCTAGTGTTTCATGGCATCGGGTCTGATGTCACATTATTATGATTCCATTTTTGGTTTTAGTTGTAGACAAAATTATCTTTCCTTGCTTGTTAGATTGCGGTTCCAGTGTTACTCCACAGTGTTCTTCCAGTGCTTCTTTGTAGCAGTCATCTCATTGTAGGGGGGTTTTGTCCCACTGGGTTTTCCTTCTCTACCTCATTATTGCATTTGTACTTGGGTACCTAATCAGGCCTTGTTGTCGGGACCCATTCATGCTTTCTTGCATTCATCTTAGTTTTTAGGTGCACGCTTTCTTTTAGTCTCCCTAAGTTGCACTTATGGGGGGATGTTAGTGTAATTAATATTTAATTACACTTGCATAACTTTACTTAGGTAATATTTAATTCCTAGGTTTATTATTCTCATCCTTATTTTGTTGAGCTATCTTGTTGCTCAAGATAAGATTAGGGTTATGCATCTTTTCTTTTATAAAGAAAATCATATCTTGTAATTAAGAATTCTTGAATAATTATATTTTTCACATCTTTATGCAATCTCTCTGCTTTTTTGTTTTTTCTCTTTTGTGGAAGGCTTTTTCTAGTTTGCATTTCAGATCTTGGTTTCTAACAGGTCAAACTAGCTGTTAGGATTGAAACTATTTTGATGTCAGTTCAAGAAAATTCTAGTTAATTCGAAAGTGATAACTTGCTGGAAAAAGATCCAATTGATTTGAAATCTTGGAATAAGGAAAATGAACATGTCCATGATGAAAACATAGGTCCACAGGGTTTGGTGAGAAAATATGTTGAATCTGCCAACTTGAACTGAACATGAAAAAAAATGAAATGAAAATAGTTTTGGTTGATGCAAGATTTCCAAGAACCAAGGATGCTCTTGCATCATATCCAACCCTTTTTTCATTGATATCTCTACTCAAATGGAACACTTTAACATTGAAATGTGGCACCACTAGCTGTATCCTGTTATTAGAGAACAAGTGTCTGAATTTTTTTAATGTTCTCATAGCAACAAGAAATTTATTTTCAACATAACTATACTTAACCTCATAATGTTTGAGCCCCTCACTGAAGAAACCAATGGGTTGCTCCAAATTTTCTTTATTTAGTATGGTTAGGACAATTGATAGACTCACTTCACCTCCAAAGTTATAAAGAATGAAATCCTTATCATAATTAGGATTGACAAGGGTAGGAGCCTAAGAAAATTCTTGTTTGATAGCCTCAAAGAAATCTTTACCTTGGTCCATTTGAAGACCATGTTTTTCTTAAGCATAGAAGCAAGAGGCTTTACCAAAGTGGAAAGATTTAGAATGTATCTCCTCACAAAGTTAATTGTGCCTAAGAAACTTTGTAATCCCTTCTTGTGACTGGGAAGTGGTATGACCAAGATAGATTTTACTTTTTCAGGATCAATGACCAAGCCATCCTTTGAAACCATGTGTCTAGTAATTTTCCTTGATCAGTGAAAAATGCATTTATTTGGATTTAGGGAAATACCATATTCCCTACATTTCTTAAATACCTACTCAAGGTGACTAAAATGGTCTCTTGCATGTTTTGAAAATACTGTGATATCAACCAAGTAGACCAAAACAAACTATCTAAACACACCTTGAAATTCCATATCCATCGCTCTCAAAAAAGTGGCACTTGCATTGGTTAGACCAGAAGGAATTTCACAATAAGCATAGGTGCCCCACTTTGTAGTAAATGGTGTCTTATGTTGATTAGATTCTTGGACTAGAATTTGATTATAGCCTGAGTAACTATCCAAGAAAGAAAACCATTTTGACCCATTGACTCTTTATAAAATATGCTCCATGGAGGGGAGGGGATAATGATCCCCTTTAGGGAGGCTTTATTTAGATCCTTAAAATCTACACAAAGTTTTATTTCCTCATTATTTTTTTTGATAGGAACAAAGTTTTCCACCCATGAAGAATGATTGATGGGAAAAATGATTCTAGCCTCAATCAATTTGACCAACTCTTTTCTCATCAAAGGCTCAACCTTAGGATTCATAGGCCTTTGTTTTCACCTTACAAGTTTGGAATATAGGTATGGTATGTTGGGAAAACCTTGGGTCAAAACCCTTTAGGTCTTCATAAGTCCAAGCAACTACATCCTTGTATCTATTGCAAAGCATGCCCTTCCCAAGTTTAGAGACTTTCCCTCTGAAATCTCTATTGGATTGAAGTCACCCTTCTTTGTAGTTAAGTCCATCCTTTTCTGCTTTAACTGATCATCACGATTGAAAATACTTTAAAAATACCTTCAAGGGTGATGAGACCATTTGGTAGCTTTTTGCTACTCATTTGCACAATCCGATCATCATACTGATTTTGTTGCTTGGACTAATTTCTTTTAAAAAATTCTATCTTCTATTAAAAAAAGTTCACTATTTGTTGGTCACTACCAAAGACCTGTCAGTGATCTTGATTATCCAAAACATCAGGCCTCACAACAAGCTTGATATACTGCTCCTTTTTGCTTGCAATATGTGTTGGTATATCAAACTGAGCACCCACTACTCCAAGTCTATCAACATGCTTATTCTGGTTTCTCAAAGTTTTTTTGGATGTTAAAACCTTCAAAGTATTCTATCAAATCCAAAACCCTATGCTTGTAGGATTTGAGCAGATTGTTCTTGGTAGAGCTTTGAGATTTGACCTGATGAACAACCAACTCATTGTCACTAAAAACTTGTAATAATTTGATGTCCCTTTTTGTGTAACACCCCTCCATTTTGTGCTTTGTTAATCAGACAATGTTTTCTCTATGATGCCTTGTGTCTTGATTTTAATGATGTAAATTTTTTCAGTTAGTGATACTGTATTGGTGAAGGGGATGGGAGCACATCACTCGCATGCGAGCGCCCTATGATTCCACGATTTCCTCTTCATGGTGTGTTTTATTATTATCTTATATGCATGCTCGACATTCGTGTGGTTGCAGGATGTAGGTACAGGACATTGACTCCACCTGGTTCCACAGGTCTGAGCGTGTCCCTTGTCTGATGGAAATCGATTGGGAGATAGTAGCTAGGTTTTCCTATGTCAAGCCACCACCCTAGTCATAGTGGGTCATCGGGTTGTAGTCGGGTTGGTTGTTATGTTGCTTTGTCTCCATGTTCTTATTTAAATTCAAGTTAAATGGATTATGTTGCTTAACTGCTGATTAAATGCTTTTGGTTGTAATGCTAGGAATATTAATTATTGTATTAATTAATTTAATTTAATTAATAAAATAATCTAATAGTGGATTAGATTTATTTTATTGGTTAATTAAATTAATTGTGTGAATTAATTAAGTTATTCCTTGAATTAAAAGTGTTAAAAAGATTTAAATTAGTTTGTGTGAAAAGAAGGTTTTAAAATATGTTGAATGCTATTTAGAAAATTGAAAATTGTTTAAGTTATTCAAATTTCCAAATATCTTCAATGCAATGACTTTGGGGTAGAAAAGATATTTTCTAAAATAGTTGACTATTTTGGGGAAAGATATTTGTGAAGAGTTGAATATGAATATGAATTTGAATTTAGTTTGAATTTGAGTTTAATTAGAATTTGAAAATTGAAAATGGAAATTGGAATTAAAATTGGATTTGAATTTGAATTTGGAAAATTTGGAAAAAAATATATTTCATTTTAGGGTTTTCTTTAAAAAAAGGTTTTATGGGAAAATTGGTTGAAAAGAAAAAGGGGGCTTTTGGATTTTATGGGTTTTTGGGAATGGATTCTTGGTTTGATTTTGGTGGAGAGGCTTGGAGGAGGCTAAGATTGTGGAGTTGAAAGAGTGCTTGAAAATCTCCATTGTTGAAGCTTGCAAATTTTGGAGAAAACACAAGGTTCCATCATTTCTCCCTTCATCTTCTTGCTCATTTTGAATGATTGAAAATATAGTGTTAGATTCAATGGAAATTCATGGAAAAGCTCTTAAATTTGGTAAATGGTAGATAGATTTGGAATTGAAACCAAACAAGAAATTTATACCAAGTTATGGAAAGAAAATCAAAGAAAACTCAATGTTAGAACTAGATTTTGAAAACCCATTTTGTTGTTTTGAAAATAAGTTCTATTTTTTTGAATTGGGTTTGGATTATTTTTACAATTTGAGTATGAAATCAAAATTTGGGTATATATATTTATGAATACAACCATATATATCAATATATGGATATACCCACAAATATACATACAAATATATTTGTTATATTAGGAAATTTTATATTTTGAGTAAAACGCAGAAAATCTTTGTATTTCATTTGAAAAATGCGGGGAATATAATATTTATATATTTTTTATTGGAAATAAATTATTTTAAAATTTATTTTTTTTG
>VDFB02086081.1:88690751-88806743 GCA_007258455.2 Sequoia sempervirens
GGGAAAATTGGCTGCAAAAGAAAAAGGGGGCTTTTGGATTTTTTCTTTTTGGGAATGGATTCTTGTTTTGATTTTGGTGGAGAGGCTTGGAGGAGGCTAAGATTGTGGAGTTGAAAGAGTGCTTGAAAATCTCCATTGTTGAAGCTTGCAAATTTTGGAGAAAACACAAGGTTCCATCATTTCTCCCTTCATCTTCTTGCTCATTTTGAATGATTGAAAATATAGTTTTAGATTCAATGGAAATTCATGGAAAAGCTCTTAAATTTGCTAAATGATAGATAGATTTGGAATTTGAAACCAAACAAGAAATTTATACCAAGTTATGGAAAGAAAATCAAAGAAAACTCAATGTTAGAACTAGATTTTGAAAACCCATTTTGTTGTTTTGAAATAAGTTCTATTTTTTTGAATTGGGTTTGGATTATTTTTACAATTTGAGTATGAAATCAAAATTTGGGTATATATATTTGTGAATACAACCATATATATCAATATATGGACATACCCACAAATATATATACAAATATATTTGTTATTTTAGAAAATTTTAAATTTTGGGTAAAACCCAGAAAATCTTTGTATTTTCGTTTTGAAAAAAAACTCAGGAATATAATATTTATATTTTTTTTTTATTGGTGGTGAGGTGGGAGGCAAAACCCCATCCCACCGCCGCGGCCGCCGCCTGACAGGGAGGTGGCGCTGTGTGCAAGCACACAAGCTCCGCCACCTGGCAGGGAGACGGGCACTGTGCGCCCAGTGCACAGGCTATGCTGCCCGGCCGGTAGGCGGGGCGCTGTGTGTTGAACACACAGGCTCCGCCGCCATGGGCGGCTAGGGCCTGCATGCCCAGGGCTTCGGCCCTTTGTTTACTTTAAAACAATTTCGGTTTTTTAGTTAAAGTTTGTTTACCTTTATTTAATCTAATTTTTATATATATATTATTTATATTATATTTTATATATTATATATAATATATAATATTGTATATTATATAAAATATAATATCTTTAATATATATTAAATTAAAGGAATTTTAGTAAGTTCAAAATTATATGTTATGTTATTCATGAGGATTTTAAAAAATGAATTAATTGGAAAATGTATATATATATATAATTTGATATATTTTGTTCAATGGGAGTTTAAAGTTAAAGTTATATAATTTATTCATTTGCAAATAAAATATTATTTTATTTGGTATATTTAAATAATGTTAAATGTTAAACTGGAAGTTCTAAACGATCATGTGATTATTATGATTGCGGAACTGAAAGTAAAGGATGAACTTATTAATTAACCTAAATGATTTATTAATCAAGTGATTTATCTATAGTATGTGATCATGAAACTTAGAGAGAACGGTTGATTTAAATTTTAACCAGATAGCTGCATTATTTAAGTGTTTTGATTATGAATATGGTTATGAAATTTAGAGTAAATTATCTGTTCTTTAAATATTTCAATGTCGTGAAAAGAAATGGGATCAATTGATTGGATAAATGCAAGTCATCAAATATGTGTTTGAATGGATTTAGGAAATTCAAACATTAGCTTACCTATTTGTCTGAAACATTTTCAGTGTTTAATTGTTCGCCTTCGATGTTGTGGAATGAGAGTGAATGTTTTGAGAATCTTCCAGATATGGGTTCATTTATTGGTATGGGTGGTTATACGCGAGTCAGCCTTTGTTTTGTTCTTTGGTTTCCGTGTTATGAGAAAGTTCATTTGTCAAAATTACTTTTTTTTTTGGGCATGTAAAGAATGTGCGATCATATGATTGTTGACTTTAAGTTGTTTCTTGTTGATCATGTAAGTCTTCCAGCAGTGTTTTCTTGAGATGATGTTATGTCTCTTATGATTTGCTTTGTCTATCTTGGATTGTGTGTGAGTTAAGCTTAAGTGGCTGCCTGGTTCTTTGAACGGGTTATGTGACCTTGTGATTCATGGTTGAGTCGAGTTATCAATTTGTTATGTGGGTCTCATTATGTTAGTCAACCTTGTGTTAGCCTGAGGTAGTGCACGCTTTGGTTTCAGTTTTGGGCATCCGTAGTGATGTGTTACCTGTTGAGGTGTTTGATTATTTGTGATAAGTGTCAGTGCATTGTCTACCCTTGGAATGTGGTTGAGTTATGTGTTGTCGATAGGGGAGTGGCTTTCAAACGAGCGTCGGGCCCAAAGTGGTTCTAGGATAACTCGTGTGAGAGTCAGTTAATTAAGTGAAAATTAAAATAACTTATACTAGGGATAGAGTAGCTTTGAACATTAATAAGATAATTTAGCCTTGCTCATTGGCTCAAGGGCTTGTACGAGACTTGAGATGAGTCAGGAAGGCCTGGAATGGCAAGATTGTTATCTTGTCTTTTCGAGAGATAATCGATTCCGCTCTAGTGTGCATGTGGGGTCAGGAGTCGGTTGAGGTTTCTAGGATATCCCTAGAGGGGGGCCGGGACCTAGGAAGACTTTCCAGGAGATCCCATGTAGCCTTTACGATGACACTCCTCCTATGACAGCAATCGGTATGGTGTTGTATTGTTGGTTTATTTTGTACAGTGATGGTACTCGATTTTGTACTCTGAAAGCATTATAACCATTGTTTTAAGTGATGTGGTTTTTGTCCTTGATTTAGTTCAGTTTATGTGTTATCCTGTGTCTAGAGGTAGATGGTCTTGTCTAGGAAATCCTTGTTACTATCTCCTAGCACGGGGGGTGAGCCTTTTGGTTTCACTTGGTTGGGTGGAACGTGCACCTTCCTCTGTTGGTTTTTTCTCTTGCTCGTGTGGATGAGACTTTCATGTTGGAGAGCTCGTTGGATCCAGATGCTACTTTGGCTTCGTTCTTTTCAGTTGATCTTTATTCCTTTACCCCTCATTTGTTATTGAGGTGGAATTTGTAAATTGTAATCAGATTTATTGGAATTACCTCATTCGGGGAATGAGTGTTGTAATCATATTGTTTAAATGTTGTTAATTGGAATATTGAGGTATTTATTTTCCTTATTGTAATTTATCTTGTATGGGATGTATGTAATCTTAATTTTGTAAGTGATTATTGTTTTGGTTTTAATTGATGTTAATTGTTGTATGGGTTTTTAAGTAATCTTTGTCTCGTGGCCTTAGAGGTTGTTGGCAATATGTATCCATCTTACATGATAGATGTACTTAAACAAAAAAAAATTGGTACGTTTAAGTAATGAATTGCAACTTCCTATAGGATTGTGTGGCGGGGCATTACACATGGTATCAGAGCCTAGGTTTAAACACTGGGAACTCTGGGATTATGTTGGACCCATTATGTTGTAAGTTGTATAGGTTTATACTCTGGGCACTATGAGCCCATTGTATTGACCTACTTGTTTTTCTCTTTCATGTTGTTTCCTTTTGGGTTGATTTCTCTTGTTTGCCTAGAAGTTGTCGTTAAGTGGTATAGGTCCAATGGTGCAGGAAACCAGTGGGAAGGATAGGATCCTCGGTGTAGTGCGCAATGCACCGATATCCTTTCTATTGGAAGAATGCATTATGGACGATGGTGTAGTGTGTGATTTTGATGTGTTGCGTGTGGTGGACGACAATCAGTTTTGTTGTTGTTTCCACCCTTGCATGTCTTTTGTTGAATGCTTTTGTGAGGGTTAGGCTTGCAAGCCTACTAAGAAGTGTGTTTTGTTTGTTTTCCTTCTTTTTGCATGGCTCTTTTGTGGTGTAAAGGGTTGTGACCCTTGAGTTATTCTTGAGTGTGCTTGTAGTGTGTTTGTTGGTGGGTTGCAGGTGACATGTGTTGCCTAAAATTAACCTTGCTTGGGTTCTTTGTTCGTGTTCTTGGGATGTTTGGTTGACCTTGAAGGTGCCAAGAAGTTCCTTTGTGTGCATTCTCCTTTAGAGTTTTGTTGTTTCTCTTCACCATGCAAGTTTTTGGTGCATGCCTTCTAGTGCTTTACCTCCTTACGTTAATGATTACTTGATTGACCTTATGTGGTTTTGAAGTTTCTTTTGCATGTATAGTTTATTGAGATTATGAAATATGATAATAGGAAATGAATGAACATGTTATTAGTTCATAGAGATTTGTGCATGCTCTCATGTGGTAGATGCATTTGTGTGAAAGTGATTGTGTGATGATGAAATCATGATTACATTCGTACCTATGTAGATCTGTAAATATCTTGTCTTCTCTCTCTCTCTTTCTATTGGGTTAATGAAGATGTTTGTCTTTAAGTGTGTGGGATATGTTGCATCTTATGAGAAATGTTTATGTATCCATGAAAGTTGGTTTTATTAGAATCAAACCTTGGGTAAAGGACCTAAGTCCCCAAGTTGCATTCATAATCATGGATAATGTGTAATCTGAATAGGGAATCATTTTGCAGTAAGTAGAAGTTTAGAGAAAGAAAAGGATTAGCACGAAACCATTGCATGTTAATGATAATTGCATAATAGGTGCATCTTGTTGGTGAGGCCTATAGTCCCCAACTTTATTGTTAAATTTTAAGAAACCATGTAGATGTTAAATTCTTGTACCTAGATTTAAAATGCAAAGTGTTAAATGAATGTTGAAGTGATAAGGTTGCATACCTTGTCTTGAGTAAACTTTGTAATGATATTGCATTATGTGTGATTTTATGGAGCTTGTACTAGGGGTACTTGCAGGCTTCTAGGAGTAAGCCTGACCCTAGGGGGGGAGGATGTAACACCCCTCCATTTTGTGCTTTGTTAATCAGACAATGTTTTTTCTATGATGCCTTGTGTCTTGATTATGTTAATGATGTAAACTTCGCAAGTTAGTGCTACTATATTGGTGAAGGGGACGGGAGCACATCACTCGCATACGAGCGTGTGATTCCACGATTTCCTCTTCATGGTGTGTTTTATTATTATGTTATATGCATGTTCGACATTTGTGTGGTTGTAGGATGCAGGTACAAGACATTGACTCCACCTGGTTCCACAGGTCTGAGCGTGTCCCTTGTCTGATGGAAATTGATTGGGAGATAGTAGCTAGGTTTTCCTATGTCAAGCCACCACCCTAGTCATAGTGGGTCGTCGGGTTGTAGTCGGGTTGGTTGTTATGTTTCTTTGTCTCCATGTTCTTATTTAAATTCAAGTTAAATGGCTTATGTTGCTTAACTGCTGATTAAATGCTTTTGGTTGTAATGCTAGGAATATTAATTACTGTATTAATTAATTTAATTTAATTAATAAAATAATCTAATAGTGGATTAGATTTATTTTATTGGTTAATTAAATTAATTGTGTGAATTAATTAAGTTATTCCTTGAATTAAAAGTGTTAAAAAGATTTAAATTAGTTTGTGTGAAAAGAAGGTTTTAAAATATGTTGAATGCTATTTAGAAAATTGAAAATTGTTTAAGTTATTCAAAATTCCAAATATCTTCAATGCAATGACTTTGGGGTAGAAAAGATATTTTCTGAAATAGTTGACTATTTTGGGGAAAGATATTTGTGAAGAGTTGAATTTGAAATTGAATTTGGAAATTGAATTAAAATTGGATTTGAATTTGAATTTGCAATTTAATTTGTATTGAATTGTAATGTGAATTTGAAGTGGATTTGAATTTGAATTTGGAAAATTTGGAAAAGAATATATTTTCATTTTAGGGTTTTCTTTCAAAAGGTTTATGGGAAAATTGGTTGCAAAAGAAAAAGGGGGCTTTTGGATTTTTTTTTTTTTGGAATGGATTCTTGGTTTGATTTTGGTGGAGAGGCTTGGAGGAGGCTAAGATTGTGGAGTTGAAAGAGTGCTTGAAAATCTCCATTGTTGAAGCTTGCAAATTTTGGAGAAAACACAAGGTTCCATCATTTCTCCCTTCATCTTCTTGCTCATTTTGAATGATTGAAAATATAGTGTTAGATTCAATGGAAATTCATGGAAAAGCTCTTAAATTTGGTAAATGATAGATAGATTTGGAATTGAAACCAAACAAGAAATTTATACCAAGTTATGGAAAGAAAATCAAAGAAAACTCAATGTTAGAACTAGATTTTGAAAACCCATTTTGTTGTTTTGAAATAAGTTCTATTTTTTTGAATTGGGTTTGGATTATTTTTACAATTTGAGTATGAAATCAAAATTTGGGTATATATATTTGTGAATACAACCATATATATCAATATATGGACATACCCACAAATATATATACAAATATATTTGTTATTTTAGAAAATTTTAAATTTTGGGTAAAACCCAGAAAATCTTTGTATTTTCGTTTTGAAAAAAAACTCAGGAATATAATATTTATATTTTTTTTTTATTGGTGGTGAGGTGGGAGGCAAAACCCCATCCCACCGCCGCGGCCGCCGCCTGACAGGGAGGTGGCGCTGTGTGCAAGCACACAAGCTCCGCCACCTGGCAGGGAGACGGGCACTGTGCGCCCAACGCATAGGCTCCGCCGCCCGGCCGGTAGGTGGGGCGCTGTGTGTTGAACACACAGGCTCCGCTGCCATGGGCGGCTAGGGCCTGTGTGCCCAGGGCTTCGGCCCATTGTTTACTTTATAACAATTTCATTTTTTTTTTAGTTAAAGTTTGTTTACCTATATTTAATCTAATTTTTATATATATTATTTATATTATATTTTATATATTATATATAATATATAATATTGTATATTATATAAAATATAATATCTTTAAAATATATTAAATTAAAGGAATTTTAGTAAGTTCAAATTATATGTTATGTTATTCATGAGGATTTTAAAAAATGAATTAATTGGAATATATATATATATATAATTTGATATATTTTGTTCAATGGGAGTTTAAAGTTAAAGTTATATAATTTATTCATTTGCAAATAAAATATTATTTTATTTGATATATTTAAATAATGTTAAATGTTAAACTGGAAGTTCTAAACGATCATGTGATTATTATGATTGCGGAACTGAAAGTAAAGGATGAACTTATTAATTAACCTAAATGATTTATTAATCAAGTGATTTATCTATAGTATGTGATCATGAAACTTAGAGAGAACGGTTGATTTAAATTTTAACTAGATAGCTGCATTATTTAAGTGTTTGATTATGAATATGGTTATGAAATTTAGAGTAAATTATCTGTTCTTTAAATATTTCAATGTCGTGAAAAGAAATGGGATCAATTGATTGGATAAATGCAAGTCATGAAATATGTGTTTGAATGGATTTAGGAAATCCGAACATTAGCTTACCTATTTGTCTGAAACATTTTCAGTGTTTAATTGTTCGCCTTCGATGTTGTGGAATGAGAGTGAATGTTTTGAGAATCTTCTAGATATGGGTTCATTTATTGGTATGGGTGGTTATACATGAGTCAGCCTTTATTTTGTTCTTTGGTTTCCGTGTTATGAGAAAGTTCGTTTGTCAAAATTACATTTTTTTTGGGCATGTAAAGAATGTGCGATCATATAATTGTTGAATTTAAGTTGTTTCTTGTTGATCATGTAAGTCTTCCAGCAGTGTTTTCTTGAGATGATGTTATGTCTCTTATGATTTTCTTTGTCTATCTTGGATTGTGTGTGAGTTAAGCTTAAGTGGGTACCTGGTTCTTTGAACGGGTTATGTAACCTTGTGATTCATGGTTGAGTCGAGTTATCAATTTGTTATGTGGGTCTCATTATGTTAGTCAACCTTGTGTTAGCCTGAGGTAGTGCACGCTTTGGTTTTAGTTTTGGGCATCCGTAGTGATGTGTTACCTGTTGAGGTGTTTGATTATTTGTGATAAGTGTCAGTGCATTGTCTACCCTTGGCATGTGGTTGAGTTATGTGTTGTCGATAGGGGAGTGGCTTTCAAACGAGCGCCGGGCCCAAAGTGGTTCTAGGATAACTCGTGTGAGAGTCAGTTAATTAAGTGAAAATTAAAATAACTTATACTAGGGATAGAGTAGCTTTGAACATTAATAAGATAATTTAGCCTCACTCATTGGCTCAAGGGCTTGTACGAGACTTGAGATGAGTCAGGTAGGCCTGGAATGGCAAGATCGTTATCTTGTCTTTTCGAGAGATAATCGATTCTGCTCTAGTGTGCATGTGGGGCCGGGACCTAGGAAGACTTTCCAGGAGATCCCATGCAGCCTTTACGATAACACTCCTCCTATGACAGCAGTCGGTATGGTGTTATATCGTTGGTTTATTTTGTACAGTGATGGTACTCGATTTTGTACTCTGGAAGCATTATAACCATTGTGTTAAGTGATGTGGGTTTTGTCCTTGATTCAGTTCAGTTTATGTGTTATCCTGTGTCTAGATGTAGATGGTCTTGTCTAGGAAATCCTTGTTACTATCTCCTAGCACAGGGGGTGAGCCTTTTGGTTTCACTTGGTTGGGTGGAACGTGCACCTTCCTCTGTTGGTTTTTTCTCTTGCTCATGTGGATGAGACTTTCATGTTGGAGAGCTCGTTGGATCCAGATGCTACTCTGGCTTTGTTCTTTTCAGTTGATCTTTATTCCTTTACCCCTCATTTGTTATTGAGGTGGAATTTGTAAATTGTAATCAGATTTATTGGAATTACCTCATTCGGGGAATGAGTGTTGTAATCATATTGTTTAAATGTTGTTAATTGGAATATTGAGGTATTTATTTTCTTTATTGTAATTTATCTTGTATGGGATGTATGTAATCTTAATTTTGTAAGTGATTATTGTTTTGGTTTTAATTGATGTTAATAGTTGTATGGGTTTTTAAGTAATCTTTGTCTTGTGGCCTTAGAAGTTGTTGGCAATATGTATCCATCTTACATAATAGATGTACTTAAACAAAAAAAATTGGTACGTTTAAGTAATGAATTGCAACTTCCTCTAGGGTTGCGTGGCGGGGCATTACATTTTGTGTAAGTTGGAGACCTTGGATGAGTGCTTCATACTCAACCACATTGATAGTGCAACTAAATTGAAGACTAAAATAAAAATAATATTTCTCCTTGCTTGGAGATACCAACATTACACTAGCACCAGTGCCATTCCTATTTTTAGAACCATCAAAAAACATATGCCACAATCCCCCTATATCTTCTTGAATTTTTATCTTCATGAATGAAATAAGTGCCAAGGACAATCCCCTTCATTTCAGCTACAATAAGTGGGTCAAATTGTAAAGCATTGCTTCATTCATCCAACAAACAATTAGGGACCTCCTCTATTGGATTAGGGACCATATATACCCTCATGTACCTCACATAAAGCAAATTTTGTTTCTTCTATGTCAAGGAACGTCAAGAGGGTTCCATCAAAGTTCCTTTAATATAATGTATTGTTGAGGAGAGTGAAATGGGATGATTTTAACATAAAGGATATGGCATTGCAATGTAGTAATATTAGGTGGGAGAATATTGTCATGAGATATGCATAAATGTATTGATACTAGGGAAAATTGGGACGAACAGGTTTACACATGATTTTGGTGTCAAAACATCATATGTAGGTATCAATATTTTTTCTACCAAGTGTAGTGTAGTAAAATGCATACCCTTGGATTTTCACACTTGTTTGGGCCTACCTTGCTTTATTTATGCTTCTTTATGGCTTAATTGGTCCTATTTTGCATCTACAAGCCTAATAAACTATATATTTTTATGGCTAATCCTGAAAAAACACCAAAAGATAAATGATCATTTAATGATTCTATCTGTGTCTTTGATTTGTGGACTAGGACTAAAACACCACCTAGGGGCTCTTTGTCCTCCATGGGTCTTGGGAGCCTAATTTTGAATATACCTGAAAAGGTCCCTTTTTGGTGTTTGTGCCCCAAGTTTATGACTTGGGACTAAGACACTACCTAAGGCATCTTAGTCCTCCTTGGATTACTTTTCAGGATTCAATTTCAAATTATAGTGGGATTTAGCCTCCTTTATTTAATGAATTCATATGTCGGCTTGTTGTAGTGTAATTTTGGGATATTAAGCATGAATAAGTATAAATACAAGGTTCCTCCATTCATTATCATAACAAGCATGCAAGTATTCATTCCTAAGGAAAGTTTATGCATTCAAGAGTATTTCATCAAGAATTTGAAGCCATCATCAAGATTCAAGCATCATGTCAATGGTTTAATAAATCCATTCATGTTGTTGAGACAAGATTGTTGATGTAGCATTGAAGATCTATTTTTAACCATTGTTCACATCATATCCAAGGATCCAAGATCTACATTCTTCATGGCCACTACATGGTAGATTGCATATTTGCTTCATTTGATCATCATTTGGTTTAATTATCTACAAGGGGTTTGACCAAGGAAAACCCCCATTTACTAACAATCAACAAGTTTTTCTTCTCTTGCATGTTTTTGTTTGCAGATTTAGGCTGTATACTTGAAGATCATTTGGAGTGAAAATTTGTCAAAGTTTTGCATTACAAAGTTGTCATCTTCATGGAAACTTACCTATAGGCTGAATCTAGAAGTTTTAGAACCTGAGATCAGAGGAGAAGCAAGTGCAGACCTTGGAGTGCAGGACCACATTTAGAGTTTTTAGAAATTTAAAGCGGGACTAATATGCCACCTTGGGTGTCTTAATCCTCCCAAGCATACTTTTTAGAGATTCCTTCAGATCCAATTATGACATCTAAAGACTCCACATCTACTCCAAAAAATAGTGGGACTATTACGCCACCTTGGGAATCTTAGTCCTCCATAACACTTATTGAAAACATTTTTTACATTTCTAGAATCCCCATTACATCTCCAAACTTTCTAGGTACATACCTCCTATCTCCCTGTTGCATATTTTCATTATTTGCATATCTCATTTAGCTTGCATAACTAGGTTTTGTAGGTTGAATGCTTTTTTGTCTTTTCCAAGTGTTTCCTTGGTGGTGAGCCCCTTAAATTTGGAAGAACCCCCTACTAGGTCCTCCTCATTGTGAATTGACTCATCTTGTGAGGCTATTAGTCAATCCAATTAGGACTCCTAGGACATAATTGAATGATAATAGGAGAATAGTGGTGTTCTATGACCTAGGTTATAAAGATCCCATTTTCCTATTGTTCATTTTGGTGAACCTGATGTTTTGAGCATTCATTTTCTAATTTGGAGTCCATTACATTCCTAGATCTAGGTTGCATTCATTCTTGCATTAGTAAAATTGTATCTAGGGTTTCTCATATTTAGTGAAAGTGCATCTAGGGTTTCTCATATTTGCATTAGTGAAAGTGCATATAGGTTGCATTTTTGCTTGCTTGTGTCATTTTATCTCATTGAAAAACTGAAAAGTGCATTATTTATCATCCTAATTGCATTCACTTTTGCATCCAATTGTTTGTCAATAGTCACTTTTTCTTGCATTCATTTGCATAATTTTCTATTTCCAAACATCAGGTCCCTAGGTAGGCAATCTATAAACATTATTAACAACTCAAAATTTATTATGGGTGCTGTCACAATAGTGGTTTACAATTCATGAGAGGAACGGATTTTAGCTGAAATCACATATTTTGAGAAAATATAATGATTTAAGCCTTAAAAAGTTCCATTTTAAGGATTCCAATTGAAGAGGGTTTGATCAAATCACCTTAGATCAAACCCCCTTGGATAGAACCTCGCTAGTTTTAAACCATACCTATAAATGCTCTCCTTTACACCTATCAAAATGATGATAAAAATCACTTTTGATTTAGCTTTTGGGGATCAAATGAATTCATTTAAAATTTATTTCAAATGATTATGGTATTCCTCGAACAAGCTATCCAATGAATATAATTTTAATATGTTTTGGTTTTGTTATGTATTTGTTTTTAAGTTTTATTAAACATAGGTTTTTCAAAATGAATTTCTTTGTTCTTCACATGTGGAAAAATAGAAGATTATAAAAAAAAAAATTGAAAAATATGAGTGCACCAGATATTGAAGTCCTTGATCCAACAAAAAAAAAAATAAAATTTTGACATATACAAAAAAAGTTATGAATTATACGTATTGTGTTTGAATTGTAATTCGTTTGACTTTGAAACTTGATTAAGGAAACAATATTCAATTAAAAACTATCTAACCAAGTGGAAGCACTAGATATCAGAGTTACAAATCTAAATTTGAAAGAATTATAATTTTATCCTTTATGGAAAAAGTTATGTGTTATACGGTGTGCACACTTTTTAAAAATGTTATTTTCTGAAAAAAATCAATTTCGTGGGAGATGGAAAAGAAGTGCAATTTGATTCCAAAAATTTGATTTTTTTTTTTAGAATCTACAGAGACAAAATTTGATGAGACTCTATTTTGCACCATCTTCAAATTCCTCACAGTTTAGCCGCTATAGGTGCCCGAATGTGAAGATTTAGTTAAAAATAATAATTTCAGTGTCCAGTTTGGCCAAAAATTGTAAACCACTATTATGGGATCACCCTTATTTTTCTACAAAAAATCTCTACTAGGACAAAAACACCCTTCCTGGCATCTTAGTCCCTCTCAGGGTTTTTGGCTCAGAACCCTGTTTGAGTTTATTACATTCTTTCCAGTTTCTAGAACCTTCAAATTCCTTAAGTAGCACTAAAATGCCCTTACTAGCATATTATTCCCTGTTGAGTTTGAAGCTACAGTTTTCAGGATTTAAATATGCTTTTCTATGCTTTCTAAACCTCCTGGTAACATATACTGTAAGTCTGGGAAGTTTGAAGAACATCTATTTTATGCATCTAGGTCAAAAACATCAATTTAGGGCAATCATTTTTGAAATAATTTCAATTATGATCATTCATTAGATCTTAAAATGCTCACATTTATGAAACTTTGCATAATATGGATAAAATTAATTTTCACTTTTGCACATATAATATTTACATTCATAAAACTTTGCATAAGTCTGATAAAAGTGCTTTTCATTTTTGGATATACATTGTTTGCATTCTTAAAGTTTTGCATTTATTGGATAATTTTTTTTTGCATCTTTGGATACACATTGTTTATATTATTAAATCATTACATGAGATGGTTAAAAGTGCTTTTCATTTTTGGTCAAACAATGTTAGTACCTTATCTTTCTAGGCACACTAAGAAAAAAATCATATCCCCTCCCTATGAGAGTGTTTTAGTGAAAGAGAATACAACCTTGGACAATCCTAATGATCATGTTCATTCTTTTCCTAATATCTCTCCTATTGGCGAAGAAGATAATTTGATGTTATAGGACCTAATCAATGATATTTTTGAGAGTCCTAGTTGTTTCTCTCCTCCTACCTCTCTTAGTGAACACTACATTGATGAACAAGAAGAAACAACCATAAATGATCATGACAATCACATTTTTTCTTCTCCTAGTATATCTCCTAGTTGTGAAGATGATAATTTGATGTTAGAAGATCTAATCAATGAAATTCATGAGAATCTTGATTTCCTCTCTTCCCTTAGAGAAAACATTCTTGAACAAGACAACACCATTGTTGATGAAAAAGACAATTCAACCATTGATAAATCCCTTGTGTGAGATGAAGTCATCTTAGGAGAACCAATCCTTGAAAGTCAAGAACATTTGGTTTGTAGTTCTCCTAAAAACTATTCTACAAGGGAAGATATAACGGTGGAAGAAAGTGAGAATATTGACAATAGTAATCCCTTATATGAAGATGATCAATGAAGTAACATTAGACTCCTCTTCATTAAGAGATCATGGAAATAACGATAAGTCTTTTGAGGTTATGCACATTAGATACCCCTTGAATTACTCTTTCGAGCCTAAACTTATCATCCATCCACCCTCTCAAAAACCAAAAGTTCAAATAAAACCCATCCTTATCCTCAAACCACTAAGAACAATGTTTCACAACAACTGAGTTACAATACCGTTGCTCATACATACAACACTAGGAACAATCCACAACCAAGACAAACACCACTAGTACAAAAACAACAATATATGACTAAATAAACTACTAAAAATTGCATATAAATGACTAATTTTGGTGACGTGACCATTAGTAGTTTATTTCCGGTCATTTATAACGTGACCAAATTTATGATTAAACTATTTTAGTCATTTATCTATTCATTGATTTGGTCATTGATTTAGTCATTAATTTATTCATTGATTGTTGTTAACTGGTCATTTATTTAGTCATAGTAGTGATTTATTTAGACATATATTTAGTCATTTATTGTTGTTAATTGGTCATTTATTTAGTCATGGTAGTCATTTATTTAGTCATATATTTAGTAATTAGTTTAGTCATATATTTAGTCATTAATTTAGTCATTACTTTAGTCATATATTTATTCATTAATTTAGTCATATATTTTTTCATTAATTTAGTCATATATTTTTTCATTAATTTAGTCATTTTTGTTTACTGGTTTCCATTAATTAATTGGTAGTAAGTTGTCTAAGAGTTTCCAACTCTTTAAATACACTATGATAATTAAGCTCCCTGAACAACACATTCAAAATACTGTATAAAGAAGTGAGCTAAGATGTCTAACAAATAGTACATGATAAACATATTCAACTATGTCATTTTTTGCAAATATTTTAGTGGCCACCGTGTGAAGTTTCCCTCATTCTCTTTCAGACTAACAAATCAATCTATTTTGTCTTCATAAACAAGGGGTATGTTACTTGTGACCTTTAAAATGTTTACATTTGCATCTCCTGTTCCTTTCAAGTTGAATCCATGTACAATAGATAGGGAGTGAATCTACCCAATTCCCACAACATCACCATCAAATGGATCCAACAGCCTAACTTTATCCCCTTCTTTGAGTTTACCAATACATTTCTGTAAAAAGAAAAAAAAACACATTATATTACATAGGTAATGATTACCCTTGTTTGCATAATAAAACAACCATTACTTAAATAGTACTTGCATATGTGTGTTAAAATAATTGCAAAAGGAAAATTTCAAAAATAATTGCAATGATACCTTATGCATGTTTTACCTTGAAAATTACCTTAGTAGTCTCATATTTTTGCTGATCAAGAGGTCTAGTAGTCTAGATGATTATTATCATCCATAGGGTATAAAGTCAACCAGAAAGAGAATGGGGGAGAGAGATTAGAGTAAGCATAGATTCCAAGAACCATTCATCAATCTAATTTACTAAAAAACCAACACTCATAGTAGTGCTTACAATGTTACTATCAGCTTCATGCTAATTAGTTACAAAGGCCACAAATATAAACACTACATTGCCATTCACACATACCAGACACATAAGGTTATGACAACACTATTACACATAAAAAAAAGGTAGCTAATGCACAAAAATAAAGAATGCAATATGAGAGCACTACTACTATTGCTGCAAGGTGAAGGTGAAATACATTGGGATGTACAAACATAGTGGCATTAAAGCTCTGAAACATAACGCCATGTAGTCAACATAACCCTGCCAATGATGACATATAAAAGAAGAACAAAGAAAAAAATGTATCAAGGAAACATGTGAGAACCATTAAGAGCAGTCATTGAGGAAACAATGCAGTCTTTCTCTGTGGCTTTCATAGCAGCAATAAAGGAGTAACAAATAAGGTTGGATGTAGAGGTCACATAAATAATAGAGAAAGATCTTTTTACTGTTAGAAAATAGTGTAAGAGTATGCAAAAAGAAGTAAGGAATGTTGTCCAATGAAAAAGTAGTAGTGGAATTCCATGAAGTTAAAAACACAATGTTAAGCATGGCACCAAGGAATGTAAGGAAAAGTGCAAAGACAACAAGAAACAACCATCATGTCTTCTAGCATTGTTTTCCATCCCAAATCACCAAAGGTTGCAGATTTATTAAGAGGGATACACGTTTATAACAATAAAAGGATTTAGAAGTTGTCATAATAAAAGACCATTGAAAAGAAGACATAACAGTGCTATGAGCAATTGAAATAATAAAGAATATGCACCAATAGTAACCAAAGGTTTTAAAATTTTATCTCATAAATAGAACAAAGAAGTGATTTCCAACATGTAAGAGCATGAAGAAGGTATCAATGAAAAAAACATTCAAAACAAAGATATTCTTGAAGAATCAAAGCAAAATGGAAGTGAAGGTAGGGTTTCATGTAAAACACTGTCTTTATTATGAAAGAAGGGCTATGTTTAATTTATGCTCATTAGTTTAACAATTTGTAATAGCCACACTTCTCTGGTATGAGGAGTTTTGTAGCTTATGTTTTGAATCCCTTTAAGTTATCAAATGTGGGAGAAGGGGGCACAAATCTATAAAAGGGTCACATATTCATGTGTTTAATTTCTTTGGTGCTAGAGAATAAATTCTTTGTCTTTGCTTTGAGCAAGTCCTTCATGTATTGACTGCAGTGAGTACCCATTTTAAGGCTTACCATCTTGATCCACCCAATCTCATGCCAATTGGTGTCATACACATTTTATTGAGGAAATTTCACTATATTAGTGAAGAAGTATATGTGAATTGACCATGGGTAGAAAAATGTAGCAATTATCAACTTATGTTCTCTGGGTGATTAGGGCTTATTTATATGTTATCATTCTGCCATAGGCTCATGCCAATTATGTGCCTTTTGGCGAGTAAATTTTATACCTCCATGAAATTTTAGTCCATAGAATGAAATCCACACGTTGCAAATAATGTACATATTATTAGATGACTTTTAACACCTTGATCTTGAGGACATTCTCACTTAGGGAGTGCATTCTAGAGCTTCAAGTTTATAGTACAGTTCAGTCTTGTTGTGAGTCCATTAATTGTTGCAGATTTGTAAGTGTTGTTTATTGTTGATTTAATGACTATCATAACATTCCTATGGTTGTAGAGATTTGATAATAGTTAACATCTATTGTTGCTGAAGTTTGATTCATTCTCTGAAAATCTATGTGATTATTTGGCTAATTATAAGTGTTGTGATGTATGATTAATTGTTTTTGTTTGGATACAAATTGGTGAAAGTCGTTATGCTGCAAACTTGTTTTCATCAAAAATTTGAGGAAAGGGACATTACAATATCTGATGAAAATTTTTTCCTAGACCTTGCTCACTAGTTTAAATGGCATTTCCTTCATACTTTGAGATGCTAATTTTTTTTTGTTTTGTACTTTTTTTTTTGCTTGAAGGATTTGATGTTATAGTCTCTTTCATTATTCTTTGTAGTAGAACCTCATTGCTAGGCCTAAAGCTCTTGCTTTGTGAGCCTTATTCTTTCATAGTTTCTTATGAGTCTCATCAATCACACAATTCTCCTTTTTTCCTCTCTATAATACTAGCTATATCAACTAGGTTGGTGGCTAAGAAAGTATGCAAAAAATTACATTCCAGTTATAGACGAGTAGATATGTAACAAGAATTCTGGAATACATGTGTGTATGTGCGTGCACATGTGAGGGTGTGTGCATTAGTGTGCATGTGTCTGGAGATGTGTGTGCATCTAAGGTCACATGTGTATTTGTCTAAGTTCACATGTGCACTTACAGATGTTTGTGGTTGTGCATATGTATTTGGGGGGTGGGGTGTGCATTTGCTTATGTGTGTGTGTGTTCTAGACATGGGAATTAGATACTAAGGGAAGAGAGTTAATCAATGAAAGGGTCAAACATAATTCTAAGAGAAAATTGATAAACATGAACTATTGGGTCAATCCCAAGTGTTGTAGTAGCAAGTTTCATTGCTATAGCAGTGAGTTTAGTGTAAGGGCAATGATTTTTATGGTTGTTACAACGAGTTTAATTGATCGAGAAAAAAATATCATTACTAAAAAACAAGAAGACATTAAGAGAAAGCGGCAAGAATATCAAAATATATATATTTTTAATAACAACAGCCATAATGAATAGTTAATAGCAGATCCATGCAGGAAAGGACAATAGGTATCATCCAATGAAAGAAGTAGCACCCTAAGTTCAAGATGTTGACAAGGTCAATTACAATGCACTAAAACATAGTCAAGCATCATAAAGTATTGAAGTGCTAGCAATCACCACTAAAAAGTGACAAAGTAGGTACAATGATTTTTCTATGGGTTACATTCAATGTTTTAGTTGTCTATTCACTATTCTATAAGCTTGTTCATTGTTTGGGATCACAACAGTCATTAATACATGAAGGGTTTCATAATCAAGGAAAAGAAAAGTTTCATAGCACTCACCTCAAGTTCAACACCACTAGTACTATAAATATCATGCGCATACTCCTCAAATTCAGCATAATCACTGTCAATATTGTCCTGAAGTTGTGTAGCTTTTCTGAGAGCTCTATTGATAGGGTCTTTTCCTTTTTGTTCTTCTTTCATATAATTGCTTTGCATGTAGTTTAATCATCATTAAAAGTTAATATAATTCAAGTAAAGAATACAAAAGCTATAAATTTTTGTCCTCAAAAACTATTATATTGCCTCAGCTTCAACACAACTAGATTGTGTTGCACATTCTTTTCCACTAGTTCATCCTAATTACTATCAATATTGGAAGCTCTGTTGACATCAAGGCATTTTTTTTGTGCCATTTTGATAAAATTTCTCTACATGTAGTTTAACCATCAATCAAAAAAATATATCCAGATGAGGATTAATTCATTTAAAAATAGTCAATAGAGTCTTTCCAAGCATAAAAGTCACAATATACAATCATATTTCATGAATATCCTAAGTTATACAAGACAAAGGGTAGCATGCTATATGTCACTGTCATTGGGCCACAATCATACATCCCCTTGATAGTAAGAAGAAACTATAAAAACATACAAAGTAAGACAATTATGAAGAGCTCAACAAAGAAAAAACAATAATAAGAGTAAGACAATTAATAGTATTTCTATCACACCTCATATCTAGCAAGGCAGGAAAAATGGAACTTCTCATGATAAGTCATTGAAAACCTGAAATAAATGATGCCAATTTCTTCTAATCCTTCATTAAGCATCTATGCTATGATAATTTAAATGTATGCCTCCTTTTGAGGTTGATAACAAGTGAAAGAGAAACAACCATGATATCTTGATAACAACAAACCTAACACGCTTACAACTAAGTGACAATAAGGAAAGTCATGAACTAATTCTTAGATAACTTGCATTTTCAACCACATAATGTCTAAAAAGTATGCATGGAAAGACCATAGTAGTAGTTTAATAAACAAGCCTAGGACTTCCCGAGTCTTGGAAGAGACTGTCATAGTTTGATTGGCCCTCTATAATTGTTTATCTGATCATGTGTTTGTATCTCAAATTACTTCTAATCATAAATGCTTGAGTTATAAATAAGTGTATCTCTATGAGAAATAGTGAGTATATCCTTTTAACTAGTGAAGGGACCACTCATAAAGACATACAAATATGAAATGAACAAATCTCATCCCAAAGGTACACAAAAAGGTAATGAAAAGATTTCTTAAGGCACTCAAAAGACCACTTTCAAATACAGTCAAAACCCATTCAAATGAAGGAGATAACAAAGGAAGTTATTTCCTTCCAATATATCTTATAAAATCTATAAGATGTTAAACCCATTTACATGTCAAACCAATATTCCAGCACCCATCTCGCCTTTTAAGCTTTCCATCAAAAGTCTCATCGTGGTGTTTAAGTTGTTGCTATCCAAATGAGATAACTCACTATTAGTATCTGGAATATGATTTTTAGAACTAACAGTATCAATAATATGATTATTAGTACTTGAAGAGTCATCAAGAGGATGGTCACATATATTATTCTATGATTTAGATCTATCATGTATACTATTTGAAGTTATTTCAACAATAAATCTACCAGAACTAGAAAGATCATGAGTGAAGCTCAAAGACCTATTAAGTTTGTGCTAAAAAACTAAACACCCTGTCAGATTCTTGATGAAACTAGGAGAAACCGGATTATCACACATTTTTCTTATTCTCTCATTGGAACAAGGGATAAGATTCACTGCATCTACTAGGGAGGTGACTTGATTCACAATATTTTCAGAGAAAAAATTTGATTCCTTCATAGGAACTGCCAGTATTAGAGTTGACATAATTTGGTAAAGCATCTATATGTGTACTACAAGAATGAGATATTGTACTTTGACAACCATGCTTGCCATGCATTGGAGAAGTATTTGCAGATACATGTGTTGAGATGCTACTTGATAAATGAATATTTGAGTTCTTTACTTTAGACTCAACAACGAAAACAACTTAAATGGATATCTATGATGCTCCATGAAATGAACTTACACCTTACATTGTTCAGTTATTTGTTTTCCTTAATAAATTATATTTAGTAGAGGAAAAATCTATTGAACCTCTTCATTATTTCTTCTTGTACTTCTATATAATATTTGTGAGATAAAAATACAGATGATATACATGTTTTCTATTGGTGCATTTACAATGTAGTTCCCTATCTATAGCCAAAGTAATTGCTAATTCAAACTATATTTCTAGAGTTAAATAACAAGGTGCACACATACAAGCATGCACACCCACCTACATGAACACCCAACTATATGTACATGAATACAAATAGATAATTGTTGTGTAAGATGACATACATAAACTCTAAGCTCTCTGGAATGAACCTACACCTTATATTTTCTGGTTATTTGAGCCCCTTTAATGAATGCCTTTATTAATTATATTTGGCAGAGGCCAAATCTGTTGAGCCTCATCATAATTTTTCTAGTACTAAAATATATAATTCATGAATATGCACATTTTCTATCGACGCATTTATGATGTTGGGGCCCTATTTGAAGCCAAAGTAGAAAATAATTCAAACTATATTTTGAGAGGTAAATTTCATATGTTTCATGTGTTTACATTTCATAAAATTTGAATTGAATATTCCTTCAAGAGCTTGGAATCTAAATAAAAAAATAGTTCTCTTCTTTAAATACAAGAGAACACTTAATAATCTGCCTCACAATATTGTGCATGAGATATGATATAGAAACCAAGACAGACAGAAACAACTCTATTATTCCTACGGTGGAGTCATGAGAAAAATTAATGTCATACTCATCATCCTCAACTCTTTACATAACTATTGTCTAAAGCAATGTGCAAGTTTCACAAGCCTTAGTGAACAGATAAAACAAGTTGCAAAAACATAATTCTCATCACAACCATAAAGAATTTTCTTCTAGTTTTGAAAGATCAACCAATGGGCTTCAATGGCCACTCATCCAATTTAAGCAGTCAGAATTCTAACTGTTAATTACCAAAAATTGTAAGCAAATAAAGATACCAATGTGGAAAAAATTCTTACAGAAAACCTAGAAGTAAACGTCGAGCAGCCACCAATCAACACATACTTAGCCCTTTTGTTTGAGTGTGATCTTATCACCCAAAATTAATGCAATGCCTTGGGTTTTACTTCTTATCATAATATAACCACTCAGCTTGCCACCAGATTATTTCTCAACACTAACATTCACAAGAGAATACTCACCGAATACACTCTTTGCATATAGATTTGTATCCAAAAATCCACAATCTCCATCCAGTGCAGATCCATATAAAAAATAATGGTTAATTACAGTCTTTTCTGTAACATTGTGTTTCTCCAATGGTAAATGAACCATTCAACAATATTTAATGCAATGCAGACCAAGCCAGATTACTCTAAAAATATGAAATAAGTTAAGAAAATTTAAATACTATAGGGGTGTGAGGCACTTCATATTTTTTGATCACACAATATGGTTTAGGAACTCCTTCTCATCATGAATAACAATGTTCACAACCACCTAATAGAAAAAGTACAATCTCAATACTCATTGGGAATATATATATCATTGTTTAGATTAATCTATTGTTTAACTTTGGTACAATATAAATTTGAAAGAAAATTACTGGCAACTTTAAATTTATTTTCCCACCCAAGAGAATAATATGATTTACCTTGTTTTCCCACTCAAACTCAACCCACATATTCCTAAAAGCAACATCAAGGCAAGTGGTTGGGGAGATGTAGTCCATAATGTCAATGTGTATATCATTCAGAACAACAACATTGCGGTCAAGTACACTTGTAGTCTCATAAACAATGTTACCAAATATAACACTAGTTTCAATTGAAGACACTTTTATGTTTTCTTTTATCTACTTGCTTGACTCTAGAGCTAGAGTATAATTTTGTGGTCATTCAACCAGTTTGAGATCACCCATAGTAACCAATTCTAAACAAAGGTTTTGAAGAGTTTCCTTTGTGCGGTTGATTGTAAGTTGTAAACTCGATTCAATCTATTTGTACTGTCACCATCTTTGATAAATTCTCCAGTGACATGTTTTAAATCATCTTCCACTTCATCTTCTAATTTGAGTTGACTCATACCCTATCATAGAACAAAATTCAGCTTATTTGCAAGTTTCATTGACTTCAAAATAGTTTGACATTAGAATATACAAATTTATTATCTTTTATGGTAGATGCACAAAATGAATACAAATGATAGCACATTAGATGATGCTACAAATTCCAAACAATTTTCTAGGTCAAGCTATATTAAGTTCTTAACAACATTAACTAAGGATTTTAATTGTATGTACAGAAACACTTTTAAAACATATGCATGAAAAAGAAAGAAATTAATTAGACTAATGCCCATGAATGACCAAAAGTGTATGTACACAAATGCTTTTAAAACAATTGCATGAAAAAGAAAGAAATAAATTAGACTAATGCCCATGAATGACCAAAATTAGGTCAATGGGACTCAAGAGTACATCAATATACAATAGGGTTCTAGGAAGAGAAAAATATTGAGAGGCCCACAAAGGAGAAGGAACAAAAAATAGAAATACAATACAATTGACATCACTAAAAACCAATACCGTCAACCAATTGAATAAAACAATCTTCCATGAACAAAACAGGGGGTAAAGTTGGAAGTTAATAGCATAAAAAAGGACCGACTTGTTGCAAACAAGGAAAAAATAAACAAAGGTAGTTAAAGCAAATCAAACTCTAACCCCATGTACTATTTACATCTATGAAAATAAAAAAATATAGAAATAAAAGAATAAAAAATATAACCTACATGATTTGAAATTTCCTTCAAACATTTCTAAATTTTTACTACCCATTCCACTACATTTATTCAATGTAACATACAAATGCACACATTAGGTAGGGGATTCCCAACTTTAAGGTGCTTTACTTGTATTACACATCTTAACTAGACATGCTATTTTTTGTATCTGGTAGACAATTGCTCTTGAATAAAATTAATCAACCCACACATAAACATAAGTGGACAACATACCTTTAAATTGAGATTGTCTGTAGTATGAAGTGATTACAAAAAAGAAAGTTTTGAAATTTTCCAAGACATTAAAAATAGACCACTTATGAGGCAATAACATAATGGAGTTATTGTATCATATTGTGGTATACATGGAGAAAAATTACACTGATGGAACTTATAAATACATACAAATGAAAAAACAAGAAATAAATACATAAGAGTATACAGGAAGTCGGATGATGGAATGATAACATGTACATCCAAGAGATAAATTTTCACAAAATATTCAAATACATGGAGTATAAAATGTTATGGAGTACAATATATGACATTAAAAAAAACATAAATGCTAAAAGATTATAGCTGCACTTGAGATTTTTTTGATTTTGTACTGTCAAGACCAACTTTTTTGGGTCAAAATAATGCTGCATTGTTAGCTCCAGATATGTTCTTAGTACTAGAATTTTGGCTAAGTTGATGGAGCATTTGGTTCTGGCCTGCTCAATCCAGGATGCCTGGGAGCATTGCCACACAAAAGTTGCAAACCATCTTTCTAAAACAATCTTGTGAGCTGAGGGGCTTTACAAAACCTTTTAGGGAAGAAGTCTTTGTTATTACATGAGTGTGATGATCATGTATCTTGAAAAATGATAGCTCAAAATTTACAATGATATAATTGAGGATTGGATGGAAGTTTGGAAAGATATTGGTATTATATACTCAAAAAATTTAAATTTAGTATAACAGTGCAACTGCTATTTATATAAAAGTTACTCACTAAATTTGTAATAATCATTTCAAGAAAAATAAGAGATTTGAATTTTCTCCAAAATGTCAGATGCCAACATTAGACACTCCTGTTGATGGAATTGCACAATTCCAGAGAAATTCTTCCAAAAAAAAACCTATTGGCTAACCATAACTAGTAATCATAATAATGGAGGAATTATATGACCTTATTATTCTAATTGGTGTCTACCATGTTCTAAAAGTGATCCATACAATCTTTATCTATATTTGATATTAAATTGATTAGAGCAATATAGCTGTTGAGAAAAATCTTTACAAGAGCTGGACATAAATACGTTTATTCAAGTCAATGAAATTGAATAACAAGCCTTTAAAAGAATATTGTATAGAAATACTATGATGCAAAAATATTCTACAAATATTTTTCCAAATGTTTGTACATAATAAATAAATTTAATCACTTTGAGCTATGGAGCACCCATTCACACATATTCTGAGTTCAGTACTATTAGCCATACATATATATTTAATGCATCAACATGTTGGTGTAATTAATTAATTATTAGACTAGCATAAGTTAACTTAGGTCTTGCATTTAATTAATTAAGTCCTAGGTTGCATTATTAGATAAATCATTTAATAAATGGGATAATATTCCCTTCCTTATTTGTAGGAGATAAGATTCCTTCTAGAAGATGAGTTGTCCTTCTAGAACTTATCTCAACATTTAATGATCATCTAGATAGGGTTCACATGTTGTCACATGTTGTTAGAGCAAGACACATGGCAACATCTCATGCATATTAGGTTTTACTTCTTGCCTATATAATCAGGCATCTTGTTCATTTGTAATATATCCAATATCAATATCATATCAATAGAATCTCTATTGTGCATGCCTAGTTGCAACACTTTCTAGGTGGTTGATTATCTTTCCTGGCTCAAAGGTCCTCCATCGAAGTCTGCAGCTTCAAGGACTGTGCATCCATAATCTCAACACAACAGGTTGTTGATAAGAAACTTGTCAATTTTCAAGTTGAAATATGAGTGACTTCAATCATCAATTTGTTAATATCTACAAATTTTCTGGTTGCTCTCCTTTATAAGCTTAAGGGGAGCTATTGATCTCTACTAAACACAAATAGATTTCACCTTCAAACTCAGAATAGGCAGGGTGATCATAAAACATGCCACAACCTCATTTTGATACTTTTATATATTGTAAGGATCAAACAAGATCCTAATGGTCAAAATTAAGATCACAACTTCATAGCAAGAACCCAGAGCAAGGAGTCCCTAACATGTTTGGTTGGGAACATTTGATGTTAGTTTTATGAAAATGCTAATAGAAATTGTAGAGTATTTTACTACATGTATTTGACTTGACTAAAAATTAGCATTTACTTGCAAACTACAAACAAAATTTCAATCCCATAATAGGTAACATGTCAGTAGCAATTTTGATCAAAAGGATACAAGAATTCAATGATTGAATTAGTAATAGTAATCAACAGAAGCTGCTTATAGCTGATTATAAATGAAGCTCTATAATTAATATAAGTGAAAGACACAATTTTAAAAGAAATACAAAATCTTAATCAAATCCTTCAAATGCTCCAATCAATGCACAATGATGACTACCTTACCAGGTTCTTGCATTATGGGTCCTATTGCTGAATCAAACATGTTTTGGTTTGGGAGCAGGAACTAGTTTGTGGATAGGACAACCATGGAAAAAATACCCAAAAAGTAGCCAAGGAAGCATATCTATACCATGGCTATCTTGTGATGTGCCTAGCTGCTCCCAAGAGCACCCACAGTTGAAGATTTATTTTTGACAAGAAAAAATGATTTTAAAATGTTTAAAACCTTAACACATAAATGAAAACCCTAAAAAATTGTGCCAATGGTTGTCCTTTCAACCTAGTGAGATCACCATATTGATGGGAAATGGTGACAAAAATCAATCAAACACCCTTAGGTCACATAAGTCTTAGCCTTAGGTATGTGAAGGTGTGCACCACCTTATTGGCGGTGAAAAAAAAAATTGTAGAGACATCACTAGAAAAAAAATCAAGAATTCATGCATTGAAATAGAAGTGTCCATTTTTAATGGAAACTTGAAATGAAAAAGTATGTAATAGAGAAATTCAAAAATACCATGTGGTCGAAACAACTTGGTATATCGGTTTTCTAGATATAAAAAACAAGTTACAAGGGGAAAAATGCAAATGTCATGGTGAAAAGACCAGATGGCTAACTAAGAGACAACATATTGCAAGAAAATTGCCCAAATTTAATTAACATAGCAGATGTGATAGAAAAGAGCAGTAGTTTCTTGGTAACAAGGAAAGGAGTGACAATATCTAATCATTGGAAAGGTATCAGGCTTGAAAAGTGCTTATCCAAAGTGGATAGCAGTGAGATCTTGGAATAACAACATCAAGATCAATCACGGAACAACGAGTTCATAAGAGTAAACATCAATTACATATCTAATCTGTTTGAGTTCACGTTGAAGGTAGGTTTTCAAATCTAATAAAACCTACCCCATAGAGTGATGTGTGTTTTCCATTATATTTTCATTGAATTCTCTTGGAAAAGAAATAAAATTAGCTATGATGGTTTTTTGTTCATTGTTGACAATTGATTCTAAGTTATCTTTAAGAGGCTTGGGGTTGTAAGATCAAAGGAGTCTCTTGTAGTGAATAGAGAGAGAAAGTCATTCCTTGAAGAGATTGTAACAAAGATGTGATAATCACAAAGCACAAGGTTCAAAGTGATGAGATCATAATGCAAGAAAAGAGAGATTTTTTTTGTTTTTATCAGAACAATGATTTTAAGGATTGACTATGAAGAACAATCATCATAAGATAATAGTGAATACACACAATGACAGTGCCCATGAGTTATCAATACAGTGAATAAAGAGTTCCAATTTTCAATGCATGATAACAATAGTCAAAGGCATGCAAGGGATATGAATGAAAGAAAATATATAGAGGGAAAATAGTTGCAAATGATCACTATTATATCAAAGCATATGAGTGTTAGAGGATCATAGAAAAATGAAGGAGATAATAGTAGTTGTTATGAATGCCATGTGACCCAATATCATGCACAAAGAAGATGTAAAAGACCATGGAATAGAGTGAAAAGGGGTGAAATTAAATGAGATTCATTGAATGTCAAAGAGCATTATCCTTATATCAGTGAAAGCACAAGATTGTAACAACAATGAAGCAATGGAAAGCAAGAACAATGATATGCAACATAAAGATCATTGTCATAAAGGATGAAGATCATCTTACCATGTAATATTAACACAATGGAGGGTCCAAAAATAGTGGTATTTATGTCACACAGGGATAATGGTTGTTGAAGCCTAATAATAGTGATTTTCAATGAACAACACTGACCTTGATAATAGTGATATGAAAGTGTTGGAAACACTATTATAGTTAACTGTTATAATATTGCAGATCCAAGTGATTACATGATAAGGTGATTATGAGTACAAAAATGTTGTGATAGTGATACGATATGCCAAAAAAATGATTTCCAAAGCACCATGGGTATCAAATGGAGCAGCAATCCATAAGATAAAAGGAATGCTAAAGTTTTTATAGTCATAGGACTACTGTAGAAGCACTATCACAATAATATGAAATGATAAAATAGTGATCTTAAAGCATATAATAATGATTTTCACACAAACAATAGCTCATCCTACGGATCATGATTTCTTTCTTAGTGCAGACCTGAAAGTATTTGTCAAGTAATACAAAGGAAAGGGACCTTTAAAATAAGTAGAGTTCATGGTAAAGTACAAAGATATATTCACTATCAAAATTAAGTGGTGTATTCAAGTGGGAAGTGACAATCATGGTAGATAAATAAAGGTCACTGTCATAGAAGAAAATAAAGATTATAATAGTGAGAAGACCTTCTTCAAGATTGGTGGAAAAGGGCACTGATAAAAGTGAATGCATCTCAAACAAATAAAGGGAAGCATGAGGTTTCAGGATTCAAGATTTCCACTTGGAAACCCTACCTTTAGATTGTAACCTTGTTTAATATCCTGCCCTTTCTTGAATGATATTGGTGTTGCAACTCAGAAAATGTTGCTCAACAAGCTTTGGCATTACAAAAATGGAAATTGCCACTCTTTGCATTCATTGGTTGTTTCCTTTGTCAGACATGCAATGTACTCTCAAACTGAAGCTTTTGCTTGATATCTACTATTATGGGGTTTTTTCCTCTTGAAAGTGTGAAGTTTATACTTCTAAAACCCCAACTACAAAACTCTCTTGGATGCTATGAATCATGCCCTCATGACAGTGCCTTGGTGGATGGATATCTTTGTTGTTCTTCATGACAAATAAACCACTCTATGATCCTTTAATAGTGTCATCTTTGTCATTGCATCAATACCAATGATCCTTTAATATTGATGCAGTCTTTCTTAAGATAATTTTTTTCTCTGCAAACCAAGGGAAAACCTTAAAATTCGGGAGCTGAAACACCAAATTTGTTGATTAAATTTGCAAAATTCTCTCCAACATCCAATCATAATGTCTTACACCAAAAATCAACTACCTAAAATTCCCTCCAAATGCATACATGACCCAACCAAGGCACCAAAAATACCTATTGCTAAAATGCACCAAAAAAAACTATTGTGTGGAAGGCATGCAAAAATTAATCTTCATTTTTAGGGGAAAAAAATTCATCTATCTACATTGTCATTTTAATATAGGTTGTGAAAATTAAGATAAGCATGATGTGCTCCTAAAATTACTAGAGTTAAAACTTGTATAAAAAGATAACATTTATAAAAATGATCAACACACAATTGATTTCATAGATTATAAAATAATTTTATTTTTAAAAAATAATTAACAATATAAAGCATGAAAGAGAAAATTTTCACATACCAAAAGTGATCATTGTTATTTCTATTTCACATTATTAAGATGGTCAAGTATATCAGCAAGCAAAGATAGAAGTGAAGCAATCTTCATTTTTAGGGAAAAATCTTCATTTTCAGGGAAAAATGTACTTTTTAAAGGGAAAAATCTTCATTTTCAATAGACTCAACCATTGCATTTCTACAATCCATGTAAATTGAATCTAATTGCTTCTAGAAATAACTACTTGAACTTACATTTTTAAGGCACTGCTTCTAGAAATAATTACTTTTACAAACATTGTGTTTCTACAATCAATGTAAATTGAATCTAATTGCTTCTAGAAATAACTACTTGACCTTTTGAAATGAAAGTGTCTGCAAGATAGCCCTCAAAATGCAATTGGATTGTTTAAATCATATTTTATGAGTGAAATTGACCACAATTTCTCTTTGATACATTTGACATGCTAACACAATAGGAAAATCAAACTGGCTTCAAATCATAGTTAAAAACATTAATGATTCATTAACATAATGAGTAATAAAAGCTAAAGAATGTAAATGTCAATTTTTTTATAAAATATGTGAAGGCCTTAAGACTGCACTGAGAGGAAATTCCTTCCATGTAATTGGTATTTTTGGTGTACCAAGCAACCTAGGTGGCCAAATGGCTCGCTAAGGTAGGAGTTCCATGAGGGGGGCTTAAACTCTATGGATTATGATCAAATTCGAAAGAAAAAATAATAGAGTAATAGTCATTTATTTAGTCATTTTATTTGTTTGACCAATTATTTAGTTGTGATTTTACCCAATGACCAATTTAGTCATTTATACTTGTGAATTGCAAAAAAATTAGTAGAATTTAGTTATTTTTAGTCACGTGTCTAAAATTTTAAGTCACGTAGTCATTTATTTGCCAAATTCTACTAGTGCACCTTCAACATCCCTCCCATTTCCTAATCCTATTTTGTCTAGTGCTCCTCGTTTAACTTCAGATAGTGGGAAGGAGTATGATCTTGTTGAACAAATTAAGAATACTCTTGCTAAGATATCCCTATTGGACTTAATTCATAATTCACCTAATTATTACACTATGCTTCAAATAGCCTTACAACAAGTTGTGGTTCCATCTAGTACAAACCCAAATGACATAGCAGCCATGGTTCAAGGAATAAATCCTGACATTGTTTTCCACCAAAGTGAAATTCCCCCTTTGGAAGTGCAAAAATAAAATGATGCTTTCATGATCATAGCTCAATACAATATGTCAGGGATAAAACATACCCTTGTTGACAATGGCTCAGCTTGAAATGTGTATAATGTAAACCTTTTGGATAAGCTTGGTATCGATAAATAAAAAATACAACCCATCTCTTTCTCTATTAATGAATTAGATAACGTGCGAAAACAACCACTTGGTATAATCACTTTTCCTATTAAAGCTAGAAAGGCCACATTAGAAATACCGATCCATGTTATGCCTCATGATCTTTCATATAATCTTCTTTTAGGAAGACCATGGATTCATGCAATGAATGGGATGCCTTCCACCCTTCATCGTAAAATGAAATACATTTACAACAACAAAGCGCACACACTTGATGTTGATCATGATCCTTATAGTACCTTACAACTTGAGAAAAACAAAGAGAACACCTTGAAAACATTAACACCACCTACACAAGTGGAACCCGTGCAACAAAAAGACAAAGAATTTTTTTTTGAAGAAGTCACAAAGCTATTAGATGATGATTGGAGTTCCTTTGATTTCACACCTACATTCATGGGAGAATACAAGATCACAACAAAGGAAAAAGTAGATCCTTTGAAAGCATCCACCTCAACAACTTTAGAACACACAACAAATTATACAACAAATTTTGATGAAGTTGATTATCAACAACCTCTGAACCCTAAACAAATGAAAAAGATTTATGGAAAAGGTTATGAACTTATGAAACAACTTGGATATACTGGAAAAGGATGTGGTGCTCAAGAACAAGGTATCCATGTCCCTATCAAACCTAACACAATGGAAACAACTAATGGTCTTGGTTATTGTCCTTTGATAGAAATAAACAAGCCTTGACTTAATAGCAACACTAATGGTCTTGATTGTTATCATTTGATGGAAATAGAGAAATCCTTGCTTAACATCAATGCCATCAAACAAAACAATAATTATTTGAATTTGTTAGATTTTACACCCTCCAGTAAAGGAGAGAAAAAAATATCGCAATCTAAAGAGCCTTGTGTAAGTATGACATCTTGTACTAAGAAAGAGATATCTTTGTTGCAAAATAAATAAACATCCTCCACTTTTGACCAAGAGTGTATCTTGATGAGACTCCTCCAAGAACGTCTGATCTCTCTCCCTCCAAGAACATGAAAGAAATTATGCTATAAGAGTTCATTTTGCACATATCATAGAGTTCATGGTCATTCTACTAATGAATGTAAGGCTTTGAGTAGTAAAATCCAACATCTTAAGGAGTTTGGTACTCTTTCTTATGTGGGGGCACCTAATTCCTCTAATTGATACTAATTTTTACTCTAGCATGTTTCTCATCAGTAATTTTGGCTCACCCTTGTCCTGCACTAAGTGGGGGAAATGGGTTAGTTAGCCTTTTCCTCATATGTCACTTGTTGTTGCCTCTTTTGGCTAGTTGAACACCTTTCATATAAGAGCAAGCTTGGGATGTGGACGACATGCCTTAATTTGGTTCGCATGTGATGTACTGAGTTATGCATTTTGGGGGCAACCCTCATCTCCTTTTCATTTTTGGCTAATTTAAAGTAATTGCTCACAACATGGTGTTAGCAATTCCTTTAAAGTGGGGGAATACATGAGCATTATTTTGGCATGATTTCATTTGCATTTGTTCTCATGTTTCATTGTGTGACTTTCTTTCTTCTTGTGATGCATCCTTTTCTTGGTGGTGTCATTGGGTTTGATTTCCTCCAAGAGTGTGATATTTCTTTGACTTGTCCTCTCTTGGAAACATTAAGCACAATGTTCCCTAAGATGATACCTTGCATGAACTAAGCAAAATCCCTTTGAACCTCTCTCTTCCTTGTTGTGTTGCATTTTTGTACCTTATTAAAGTCATGGAGCTATGGCTTTGATATGGTCCCCTGGGGCTCACCTAGTGAACACCTAGCTTCACTAGCCCTTTTGAGCGTGCATTTTTCTTATGTCCTTATCATAGTCATGGGGGTATGACTTTGATATGGACCTCTTAGGGCTCACCTAGTGGACAACTAGCTCCCACTAGCCCTTGTGAGCATGTGTTTTGTTGGCATAGTGGAAAAAGAATTCCACTTGTAAACCTCTTTTGGAAAAACTACCTAGCCCTAGTCCACAATGCTTTGGATGACCAGTTGAAGCTTGATCTATTGCAGTTTTCTCTTTCTACCTTTTTCTTTTTCCTTTTTCCTATCTTTGATGGTGTATGTTTGTGATCTAGTTATGGCTTCATATATCATCCACAAGTGTGTTCCTTTGTGATTATGTTGGTTTGCCATAGGATCTTGATCCTGGGGGCTTGATCATCCTACTTGGTTACTATCATCATAGCTTACTAACATTTATACATTTGAACCCCTCTTTATTGCATGGTTGGATACTTTAGTGTGAGTTTGAAGCAAGTTCATCCTCTCACTAAAGTGGGGGCTAAATGTAGTGTAGTAAAATGCATAACCTTGCCTTTTCACACTTGTTTGGGCCTTCCTTGCTTTATTTATGCTTCTTTATGGCTTAATTGGGCCTATTTTGCATCCACAAGCCTAATAAACTATAAGATAAATGATTATTTAATTATTCTATCTGTGTTTCCCTGATTTGTGGACTGGGACTAAAACGCTACCTATGGCATCTTTGTCCTCCAAGGGTCTTGGGACCTTGATTTTGAATATACCTGAAAAGGTTCCTTTTTGGTGTCTGTGCCCCAAGTTTTATGACTTGGGACTAAGATGCCACATAGGGTACGTCTTAGTCCTCCTTGGCTTATTTTCGGGATTCAATTTCAAATTCCAGCAGGATTTATCCTCCTTTATTTAATGAATTCAAATGTCGGCATTTGAAGCCATCATCAAGATTCAAGCATCATGTCAATGGTTTAATAAATCCATTCATGTTGTTGAGCCAAGATTGTTTATGTAGCATTGAATATCTATTTGTAACCATTGTTCACATCATATCTAAGGATCCAAGATCTACATTCTTTATGGCCACTACATGGTAGATTGCAGATTTGCTTCACAAGACATCATACAAGGTGATATCATTTATATATTTCATATTTCATGCTTCATTTCATTCTTTTCATAATTTGGTTTAATTACCTACAAGGGGTTTGACCAAGGAAAACCCCCATTTACTAACGATCAACAAGTTTTTCTTCTCTTGCATGTTTGTGTTTGCAGACTTAGGTTGGAGACTTGAAGATCATTTGGAGTGCAAAGTTGTCAAAGTTGCAAAGTTGCATTACAAAGTTGTCATCTTCACAGGAAGTCACCTATAGGCCGAATCTGGAAGTTTTAGAACCCGAGATTGGAGGAGAAGCAAGTGCAAACCTTGGAACTTAGGACCACATTGAAAGTTTTCAAAAATGAAGAGCAGGACTAATATGCCACCTTAGGCATCTTAGTCCTCCCGATCATATATTTCAAATATTCCTTCAGATCTAGTTTTGACATCTGAAGACTCCACATTTGCCTTGAAAAACAACAGTGGGACTAATACGCCACCTTGGGCGTCTTAGTCCTCCATAACACTTTTTGACAATATTTTTACATTTTCAAAATCCTCATTACATCTCCAAACTTCCTAGGTTCATACCTCCTATCTCCCTATTACATATTTTCATTATTTGCATCTCTCATTTAGCTTGCATAACTAAGTTTTTTAGGTTGAATGCTTGTTTTTTGTTTCCAAGCATTTGGTTGATGGTGAACCTCTTAAAGCTGAAAGAACCCCCTCCTAGGTCCTCCTCATTGTGAATTGACTCACCTTGTGAGGTTTTTAGTCAATCCAACTAGGACTTCTATGACATAATTGAATGATAATAGGAGAATAGTGGTGTTCTATGATCTAGATTATAAAGATCCCATTTTCCTATTGTTCACCTAAAATTCACACTATTGACTATTCTATGGTATATCTATTAATGACCCAATTGTAGCCATAGCATCTCCTACTTTATTATTCAAGTAGGGAACTTCTTCAAATTGAATAAGTAAAAATATTGCTTGAATATATCCACCATTATTTTATCTAAGAGGAGCTTATCATCCTTTTTTTAGTATTTGTTGTTTACTTGTTTGATAACCAACTATGAATCCCATTAAACATGTATATCTATAATATTCCACTGGATAGCTAATCAAAGTCATGTAATTAGAGCTTCATACTCAATGATGTTATTTGTATAAGGAAAAGAAATTTAGTAAGATTTTGGAATGCAATCACCTTGTGGAGTTATAAATAATATTCTTGTTCTTGAACCATGTTGAGTGTCTAACCCATCAAAATGTAATGTCCAACATGGTTTTTTAGCTACATATTTAATATCAAAATCACTAAGAATCATCACCCATTTTTCCTTTCAACTAGTGAGGACAAATTTTGATAACGAGTACTTAAGTGGGTCATTTTTTTATATGAGCTTAGTCTTCTGATTAAGTAGGTAATGCCTAATTTTTTAGAGAAAAATAAAATTGTAAGGCATGCTTGTTCTATATAATTATATTTAAGATCATTATCCACTAAGTTATGACTAATATAATAGATGGCTTGTTCTTTTCTATTATCATCATGTTGTGTAAGAAGTGCTCCCAATACTACTGGTGTGGTAGAAATATATAATAATAGGGGCTTGCCCTAAATTGGGGGCATGAGAATGGGAGGTGATGTAAAATACTCCTTGAGCTATTGAAAATCCTATTCAAAATTTCCATCCCATGTAAAGGCCACATTATTATGGAGGAGATGGGAGAATGATTAACATTTATCGACATGTTGTGCTATGAAATGGCTGATTTCTTGCAATTTTCCTTTAAGACTACACAATTGTTTGTTAATTTTTGGTGGATGAATGTCAATTATGGATTTTACTTTAGTGGGGTCAAATTTAATTCCTTTTTGTGATATAATGAATCCTAATATTTTTCAATAAGTAACATCAAATATGCATTTTTTGGATTTAGGCATACTTCATATTTCTCTAATCGATCAAATATTTGTTCTAGGACATGGACATGCCCATTTTTTTTTTTGGTCTTTCCCAAAAGGTTGTCAATATAGTCTTCCATTATGTCATGGAGTAAATCATGAAAGATTACAGTCATAGCTCTTTTGTATGTATCCCTCGTATTTTTGAGTCTTAAGGGCATTACTAGCTAGCAAAGGGTACCCCAAGGAGTGATGAAAGAAATTTTATGTTTTTCTTTGATTGTTATTTTTATTTGGTTATATCCTTAAAAACTCTCTAGTAATGAGAGCATCTAATGACCCACTATTAGATCAACTATGATATCAATGTTAGGCAATGTGAAAACATCTTTTGAGCATGCTTTATTGAGGTCCCTAAAATTTATACATATGTGGATGTCCCCAATTGGCTTTGTGACTAGCAAAATATTGGAGACCCATTCAAGATAATCAATAGGGTAGATATATCCCACCTCTACAAGTTTTTGTAACTCTTCGTTTACTAGGATTTCAATTTATTGATTCATCTTTCTAGTTTTTGCTTCAACTATTTAGCATTAGGATATATCACCAAGTGTTGTACCACTAATGATGGCCAAGTCATAGAATATATGAATAAGACCATGAAAAATTATTAGAGTTGTTAAGAAAGGGTTCTCTATCTTTATTTATCTTCAGTGGTGAGTGATACAACCATAAAAGTAAGCTTAAGCATCTCTTCCATTCCTAGATTTATTTGCCTTGTCTCTTCGACCAATATTGCATATTTCTTTTGATAATGAGGTACCAAGTCAGGTTCCTCATTCTCTAGTGCCTTAGAAAGGATTTCACTAGAGGATACATATTTTGTTTATTTTTAGAGTCCAAAACTATCTAATTGAGGTTTTCAATAGGGGACCTTTCTTTATTTTTTCCTTTTTTTATTTCTACAACTAAGGCAGCTAACCTATTCCCCAAAGTGTGTAGCATTAGCTTAATTTGATGTCAAATTTGTATTTATGATCTCCAAGGGGTATTTTTTTTACTTAGGATGATGATGGGGATGTAACATAATTTATGGGACAATTATGGGAATGGTTATAACTTAAAATAATTTATAATGCTTGAAAGATTGTGAGTTGGCAAGGACAATTACTTCAATGTCATTATATGGGATTTTGATACATTGGTGATATGTATAAGGGATAACTTGCATGGAATGTATCCATGGTTTGCCAAGAGGAATATTATAAGGGATATCGAGGTCTAAAGTTTGGCATGTGGTTTCTATGGTAATGGGTCCAACTTGAATGGGTAATTTTCTATTTCATACTGACTCATGTTCGACATCATCATATCAAGAATTTTGGTAGTGATTTTATTTTGGGGATTAATGTCACCTTTATAATATCCCAATTATTTTATTAATTTGAGAGTACATAGATTTAGTCTTGATCCACAATCTATGAAGATGTGTTTGATTTTATATTTGTGAATGCAGACCTCAATGTGAAGTGCTTTATTGTGGGATGGGTCAGATTATCATAAATATTTATCCTTGAATATGAGGTGATTTGGAGAGGAAATGTGTCCTATCATGGATTGAAATTGATCAATATTAATGTCATTTGGGACATGTTATTATTGTAGGGACTTGTCTAGGATTTATTTATACATTAAGGAAGTTATAATTATCTTGATAATAGATGTTTTTGTGGGAATTTTCCCTTGATGGTCAAGGATATTGTATTTGGTTGTGGATGAAGAAGATGATGCCCCTTGGATAGTAACTCAACCACATCATGTAGTGATAACACAATCAAATAATTTAATGGTTATTATAGCTACTTGGTTGTAAATTTCTTCAATAAAACTAATAATCGAATCTTATGATGGGGCATTGACATGGTTGATATAAGTGTAGGGAACCACCTTGTTGGACTTGAAATATTTACCATCATTATGTGGAGGAAGAGTTTATGTATATATACCTAGTTGATCATTAGATGAGTGGGGGGTTTGACCTTATATGGTTATCTCACCTCAATCTATGAGATCTTAGATATATTTTTTTAGTTGCATTTGGATATGTGATGTATTTTTATCCAATGATATTAACAATATTCATTATCCTTGTTCCATGTGGGTTTAGGTTGAGTTTTATAAAATTGTTTTGTTATTGGAAATTTTATTAATTTGGCATGGGTGAGCTTATGAAAGACCACCTCTATGGGTTCTCCTAGTGAGGTATATTTTTGTTTAGGTTGGATTTTTTCCCTAGGCTTTCATTGTGGTATAGTTATGGTATGTTGAACAATTTATAATTTTTAGATAATTTTGATAATGTGATGGTGTTTTATATTATAGATTTTAACATGTTTGAAATCTATTACACCATCACTAAAAATATTATTATTTTTGGACAAAAAATAATATTTTTTATTAGTTTGGTTATTATTGTTATCCTTGTATTCCTTTTAAATTTTGATCAATCCTTTATCAATGAGATCTTTTTCTATGGTTAACCCCTTGTCAATTATTTTTCAAAAGAATTGGCACATTATATTTGTAAATAGAAACCCATTTCTTGATTTAGATATTGCACAAAAATGGTGACTAATTGTTTTTTGGGCGTGTACCAAGGGAATTGAAAATAGAAGTGTCTCCATCATTGTAAAAAGGATGTAATTTTTTCTCCATTAATTTTCTTAGTATTGCACAAATATAGCATGGTAACTTCATATTCAATGTTATTAGAGAAGTGTGCAACAAACCTTTTGGATAGGTCCTTAAATGTGAAAATGGAGCCATCTGGAAGATGTGTAAACCATTCCAAATATTATCCTCTTAAATTCCTAGGAAATAACCTCATAACGTAGATGCCACTATATAAAACTTATTGGCATGCTATATAGAATTCTTTAATATGTTCTCTAGGGTCACCTTCTCCTTTATATTTTTCAAATTTTGGATTTTTTTTTTTTTATAGAAAAAGGTACCATCATGATAGATTTATCGAATTGATAGGGAAATATATCTTAAAATGTATAAGATATATTTTGGTGTCCCATTTGGATTCCTTGAATTATGTTTCTCATATCTTACAATTCTTGTGTAATTTTGGTGTTTGAGGGATTATTTTTTGTATGATCATGAGGCAAAAATGTGGAATTATGTAGGTTATGATGTTGTTGGTTGAGTGGTGGATTTTTCTTATGTGATGTAGATATGTAGGCTGTGTTTAAGATGTTTTTATGTGAGGATGATGGGTTAATGTATTGATATGTGGTTTGTTGGGGGATAGAAGTATTTCTAGATGTGCTTGTGTTGCTTATGATAGGTAGAGATGAAATGGTAAAATCTTGGGATTGTTGTTGTGGTTGAATGAAATTTGTCACATTGTTGATGGGTGTTGATCCAATATAGTTATTTTTGTACTTTTTTGGGTTACACTTGAGGGTATATTAACCATAATTTGTGAGGAAAAATTGAGGTAGGATATAAATTGTAGGATAGATTGAGATGAATAAGGGGTATGTGAAAGATTTAATGTATGTGAGGTATTGGGGTTATGTGGTTGTTGAAGGGGTTGTGATCCCATAAGTTACTTAAGGGGTAGGAATATTGTGTGGGCATGTTGGATGAAGATTCTTGATTTCTAAGTTATGAAAAATCAAAACCTTGTGGAAGTTTAGCCCCTTTTTAGCTAGGTCTAACATAATAGTGTCTTTATCAAGTTCATAGATTTTTTTCATTATTTATTTTTTATATGGATCTTGGGAAAATGATTCTAATCTAGGTGAGTGTTTAGGTTGTTCCACATAGGTTTATTTTTTACTTGGTGATGGAGGTTGGCTGGTAATGTCTTCTACAATGACTTCATCACTTGGATCCATATTTTTTAGCTAGGTTTTATTTTACTTTTTATATGGATTGGTGGATGTGTGACTAAGGGATGTTTAAGATTGATAAGGGGTATAGTTGATGACCACTATTACCATGTATTTATGATTGGGGATGATGTGAGGTAATTTGGACCTTGGATGTTCAAAGGGGATTTTTTATATGGATAAGGATGACTTAATTTTTATATTTGAGAGCTTTTAGATTTTAGACTAAGCCTTTGATTTATGATGTTTTTGATGACTAAGGAATGATTATGAGTACAAGACCAAAGTTGAATCAAGTAATTCTAGATCCTTGATATGTGGGGATGATTTGGGGATTTTATATCCTTTCTTACTTATGATAGGGGTTTTGGAGACTAACTTAGGATTTACAGAGTTCTAAGATAATTTATCCAATGTTAATAAGGGATAACTTAACATACTAATTAATATAGGTAAGTTCTTAAGCAGTATATAAGCTACCATAAAGAAGATTATGGATCTAGACTTGACTTTCAACAAATTTTTTTTTTTTTTTTCTGGATGTGATTGAGGATTTGATTAGGAGATGATTTTGACAAAATATTATGGATGATAGGATCAAGATGTAGTCTAAGGTCTAAAGTGAAATGATGATTGTGATTGGATATTATTTTAAGATAGTTTTGGATAAGTTGGTTGACAGAGTTAGAGGTAAATTTTTAGGGTGTAAACTTGAGGATTTTTGTTTGTAATAATGAAATGATAGGATTATAAATGAAATTGTATATCTATGGGACCTAAGTGTTGTGCAATTTTCACACACACACTCCGCTAAAAGTAGGGACCCTCTCTTGCTTTAATTTTGGGTGCTTTTGATCCTCTGATTTTAAAATTTGGCCACTTTGAGATGTGCTTGAATGTTTATTCTACTCATGCAAATGATCCCTTGAAGTTATTCATTAAAAATCCTAAGTCTTGGGGTGATTTTCTGGTTTTTCATTGGTTTCGGGAATTTCCTCTCTAGGCGGAATTCGTCGATTTCCATCTGTGACTTAGATACCCGACGAGGATTGCTTTGCATTATGCTTCAGAGATTTTGGCTCTTCATAGAATTCTATGTCTATCAGAATTCCCCCAAATTCCTTCAAGCCCTCAGATCCCTGAATTTCCTCCACCTCCTCAGATCCCTGAAATTGTCTTAGGTTGTCATGTCACTTCATTTATGCTTATCGTACGAATTATGCAACCTGTATTTAATAGAATTTTGGGGGGGTTTTATGCTAAAAATTGGTGTCATTTTCTTTCCATCAAATTTGGAAGAGCTTAATCTTGAGTGTTGTGTGTGAATTTGGTGTTCGAGCTTTGAATTGCTAACTTTGGTGGTGTCTTTTCTAGTGACATTTGCATCTGCTTGAGATTGGAGATTGTTGCCTGTCACTTCCCTCTTGAATTTTTCTTCATCCATGGTATGTACACAGTTCCTTTGCTTTCAATTTATGAGTATGAATGGTTCCATGGAGTCATTGGTGTGCATTGAGTCTAGGTTTGATGTACTAAAGGTATGCAATTAAACTAGGGCTACCCATCGTTCTTTTTGATGCCTTCCCTCAATTTGATTTTTCCATCCTTTTGTTAAATTGGTGATTTGATAGTTCCAACCATTGCTAGATGTGACCCTCAGATTCAATCATGTACGTGATACCAATTAGCTTTAGTTTGACCTATGGTTCTTTGCATTTGATAAAACTAATGTCCTAGGTGAACTTGAGTTGTTATTTTCATCTGCATTCGATAATTACTTGCTTTGAGGGCCTTGGAAGAGCTTGTTATGATTCAGTCAAACAAATAAGTGATTTTAGATTGAAACTGTGTGGAATCCTAGGGTTTAGATCTTTAAATTCGGTGCCAATAGTAATCAAGGTGCCCTTGGGTGAGTTAGAAATATGAATTCATGAATGAATGATTTGAAAATAATAGAATTTGAGCCCAAGTCCCAAATTAATAATCATTCGATCAATTTGGCCAAGTTGTGAAGAGTTGGAAATTTTGGGATTTTGAGTGCTTCACATAATTCCTTTACCTTAGGAAATCTCTGAATTTCCATCATCCCTTTGTTTTCTTGAGAATATGTGAATTTAGGATAACTTCATGGATTTTTGTCAATGAGGGAAATCCTTGAAAACTTTCCAAACATAAAGATTTTAAATTAATGTTGAATAATTTTGGTGCCTTATGCTTTGATTCGAATGATTAAAGAATTTATGATGCCATTTCTTGAGTTATGATGCCGATTGAGTGAATTTTGAGTGATAATTGTGCCTTCATCGCTAAAATCCACCTAGCCCAGAAATCCCCAAAATTGCTTCTTGGCTTGATTTCCGCGAAGGGATGAAAATCCTAAACTTTTAAGGAAGTGTGCTTTATGACATTTTAAGGGATTTTTATCATTGTTTGGACTTATTTGAATACTAAATATATTATTTATGATGAGCTAACCTTGAATCTCATGTTGTAATGGATATTTATTGTGATCTTTTGTTGAGTGTAGGTTGAATCAAGCAAGGCAATTACTAGCAAGGCTAAGGGAAAGAAAATGGATCTTGATGTCAAGGGATCCTAAATCTTAGAAGCTGAAAGGATAAAATTGGACACAAAGAGTAGGGTTCTTGAGATTAAGTTAGCTTCCATATGGTCAGAGGTGACAAATACAAAAGTGGGAAGATGGGACTATGAGGAGTTCAAGGTGAGAATGGCAGTGGAAGACCCTCCTCTATTGGAAAGAATATTGGTAAGATTTGGGTTGGCTCATGTGGTTGAATTTCCTTCTATGGTATAGTTATATGAGTTAGTATTGGAATGTGCCAAACATTATGATCCAGGCACACAGAGAGTGATCAGCCCACAAGGAAGATTGCTCACAATTTTTTCTCTTGTTTCAGTGGCCCAAACGTTTGATATGCCAAATAGATCCCATGTGGTACAATTTTATATTGATGTATCCAAGAAGTAATATGCAGAGGATACAAGAAAGTCTTTACAAGTTATCAATTCTTGGTTGGAGAAACCTAAGGAACATATTTCCAAGAAACCCAAGTAATTGTTTAGAGAAAAATTCAAGTCAAAGTACTATGATTCAATCACTCTTCTCAGCTGAGTGATGGGTTTAAAGAGTGTAGGAGTATTTGAGAGTTGGATGTTTTACATGATAGTGAGAATGGAGCAAGACATGGACTATCATTGGGCAGGTATAATCAGTGCCATGATTCATGAACAGTTGTGCAATGTGCTGCAAACCAAGAGATTCACCATGACATCCTACTTGGTCTATGCCTTGGAAAGATTCCATCCATACAAGGGATTGAGCACTCGAGGGGTCTTTGGTCAGGATGTGATATGTGAAGTCTACCTCTAGCTGCATTTGGGAAGTTCTAGCTATAATTGGGTGAATGATGCATTCATCGTGTACATTACAAGGTTACTCCAAGGTGCAAAACATGTGAAATTTTTTGATGCTGCTAAGGAACTGATCCAAAAGTTTGGAGAATGGTTCATTCAATTTCCCACCTTCTCATACATTAGGATTGATGGATGTTAGAGAGCTCCATATAGATTTCCTATGTATCCAACTGATCACATCATACTTTTGGAGGTTACATAGCATATTTCTAACTTTGATGACATTCTAAAGAAGGGCATGCATAAAACTAGTTTTGGTAATGATTTTCCATTCAGGATAGGAGGCATTCAGTGAGCTTCAAAAGATGAAGGCTTCCACATAGGCCACCCATGAATGGTTGCAAGGAGTAGGACACCAAGAAGATAGCATGATTAAGGACATCTTGTCAACTTGTGGGGATGCACATAGGTCATTTGAATGGCTGTAGCATTTGTTGGCACAAGATAAGGAGGATGTGGATCTTCTCCTATAGAAAACAAAGGCCATTATGGATTATACTGAGGAGAGATTAGTGAGTGATGGAATATTTCCTTCCTCAAAGGTTTCAAAACCTTGGGAGTGGTATGAGTCATTGCAGATTAAGCAAAAAGAATTGAAGAGAATTTATAAGCAGGGACAATGGGTAGGAATGCATTGACTGACATTTATGGTAAGTGTATTTCATTCTTTGAAATCATGAATGGGAGGAAGAAGTTTGCATGAATCATTTGAGCTTGGAGAAATTAAGGAAGTGGTGGCATGAATTTTATGTCCCAATTGATGATGGTCCAATCACAACCCACCATTTAGATGATGCCTCCACCTATATTGTTGTCATGGAGAAATATCAGGATCTCAAGGTAGAGTGGGATAGGGTTGTCAAAGAATCAAGGGAGGAGATTAAATCTATTGAGAGCAAATTTAAAGTGTTAATCACTACACCTTTGGTTGAATTAGAGAATGTTTTTTCTAAGGTGCAAGACAAATTGGATTGAGATAAAGACAAGGGGCCAGATAATGAATGATTGCATCAAAATTTGTGCTTCCTATTATCCCTCCATTTTTTGTATGCATTGGACCGAGCTGCATTGGAGAACCCAACCTGACCTAGAAGAGCTGCAAACATTTATTGCAACATTTTATTTTATTCTAGAAGCTTTCTAGGCTGACTTGTTTGTGGCCAATTATCTTTGTAACCCTAATTGGGCCGATATATCATGTAGTCTCTATAAAATGACATTTTTCCTCTTTTGTAAAGGCTAATTAGGAAAAGAGATGACTTTGAAGCAAGTAATAGAGGAAAGGTTAGAGCTAGGAGTTAATTTTTGAAGCAAGTGTTGTAACATAGAATACTGGAATTGTTGCTACTATTGGGTAATTCAATACAAGTGAAGACATTATGCTTTGGTGATCTCTCTTATATTGATTTATCTTGCATGGTTCTTGTTGTTCTATCTTTTGAGATTGATTAAAGCTATTTGATATATGTTAGATTTAAGGTTAGAAATGATTCAATGGTGTTTATGGTCTGATGCTTGAGGTGTTTGTAGCAATCCTTGGTCCATAATTTTTGTAGCTGGTTGATTGTGAGTTGCTTTGTAAAGTTAGCCTGGACCTTATTTTCATGTGCTTAGTTCAATTGTGAATGTTTGTTCATTTCAATTGAAAATAAGGTTGGCTTGAATGAATGTTCATGATCTGAAAATATTCTATGCCTTAGAATATTGCACTATTTTTTATAAGATTACAAATAATTTGGGTTAAACAAGAATTAGTTTAAGGGATTGGACCATTTCAAGTATTTCATCATTTGCATTGTTGGTCCTAGGAGTAGTTTTAATCTTAGGAATCTCTTTCAAACCCTTATCTTTTGCTATTTATTTTATTATCTGGTTTAGATTTAGGATTTCAAGATATCACCATATTGCAAAATATGATAAGTTCGAAGATCCAACATTTGTTTGTAAGGCCCCTTTGTGATTACCAACATTTTCACATTTATCACTGAGTTTTTAATGCATTGGCAAGACTTGACATTAGAGACCTTGGGGTTATCTCTTGAGGCTTGCTGATAGAGATCTACCTTTCAAGGGAGATAGGATACTTGTATCTTGTCTGAGTTGTTGCTATGCAAACACCATCAACACTAAGGAAATATTAATCTAGGTCTAAATTAATGGAAAGATGGTTTTAAATGTTTAAGGCTTATGGAGGTTGACTAGTTTTCTTGTGAGTGGGATAGAAGTTTGGAGCTATTTTACTACCTAAAATAGGCTCTATCACAATTGCAATAACTATGTTTTTGGACTAACAAGTGTAATGTTGCAAAATTTTAGAGTTTGACCAATTATGTTTAGCATATTGGTGGAGGCACCAAAACATAGGGAAAAAGTGTTGAGTTATAATGCAAGTACAATCTAACAAAGCAGGTGTTGAATAAAACAAGCACAATAGACATAGCATAGGTTTTGAGTTAAAGAACAAGCATGAATGGATAGAGTGAAGGCATCGATATATAGTTCAAGCATAGATAAATAGGGAAAAAGAACCGAATGATAGGACAAAGGAAAAAACTAAAAATTTGAATGGTTTTGGTTGATTTTTTGGAAAGAGATTTTAAAACAAAAAAGAAAAGATGATGGATGAATAGACTTTCAAGGTAATAAGGTTGAATGTATTATATTGATTTTACACATAAATACATGCTAAGCACCATATAGCATTTCCTAATTTTATTTAGGTATGTGTGTTAACTAGTGTGGGCCCACAAGCTAAAGCTAATACTATTTTCCTATAGATAGATAGCTAGATAACACAACCCCAAAGGGTGAAGGATCTCTTACCAATGGTGGCCACAATACTTTACCTTGGTTAGATCTATCTCATTACATGGAAGTACATTGTGAGTGTGGCAATGGAAAAAGTATCCCTTTTTCTTGCTTGTTTGGGCCCTCCTTGTTAACTAAGCTTAATGGTGCATTGATTTAATGTTGTGATGTGTTCTGCACATCCATATTAGGTCTTGGACCCTTGTGAACTAATGGACATAAATGGTACCTATTAAAGTTTTGTGACACACTTTCACACTATTTTGAGGTTGTATTAATTAACTATACCTAATAAATCTCTTTTTAACCTTATTTATGCCTTATTTAAGGTATTGTAAAGTTGTGTAACACACTTTCACACTTTATTAGAATTATCATTAATAATTGGGCTTATTTATGCTTTAACTAGCCTTATTTTGCATGTACAAGCATAATTTAATACATCTTTTAGAGGATGATCCTGACATAAATCAACATCCAATCATAATTCAGGCATTTTCAAGTTGTGTGGCCCATATTTAGTGATTTGGAACTTATTCACCACCTTGGATGAATGAATCCCACCTAGGTTTTTGGGTCATGAACCTAGTTTCACACCTTTCTAAGCATTTTAAAAAATGGTCCCATAAATCATGCCTAATGGGACTCATTCACCACCTTGGGTGAATGAGTCCTGTGTAGCCCAAAATAAAAATTAATTCAAATTTTTGGCAGGGTTTTATCCTCCTAGATCTGATGTTGGCTTGTAGTGTTGTAATTTCAAGAATTCTTGCATAATTAAGTATAAATACAAGTTTCTTTCATTCATTTTACACCTAGCAAGTTGAATGAGCATCCTTGTAGCAAAGTTGAGTCCACAAGTGCATTCAAGTGTTTACAAGAGCATTCAAGGGTAGATTCTTCATCATTTGTTTCAAAAATTCAAGAGCCATTATCATGTCAAGATTATCAATCATCAAGCATGTTATTGAGCTAGTGTTGTGATGTTGCATTCAAGATACAAGGTCAAGCATAGTTCTACACTTATCTCAAGATCTAGATCTACATCCTTCGTGGTCATTTCATGCTAGATTGCTGATCTGTATTACAAGACATCATTCAAGGTTTATACATTGAAGAAAAGTGGATTTGAAGCCTTCAAAAGTACCAAAATGACAAAGTTGTCAAGACTCACAAAAACTCAGATGTAAGGAAAAAAATCCATCCAATTTGTAGGAAATTAGTGGGAAAGTGCTTATTTGATCCATCTTTAGAGGCTTACAAAGTTTTAGTTCAAGATTCTTCTCTTGGGACACTTCATGACAAAATGAGACCAATTCACTAGAAGTGGCAAATGAGTCCCACTACAGGTGTTTTTTAGGATTTTTCATATTCAAATACCCTTTTTCTAGAAACTTGTTCTTGTGCAGAAACCCAAATCGAGGATTGATTCACCTAGACTAGAAAATGAGTTCCAATAGGAAAAAATTTCAATATTTTCAATGTTTTAGAGCTTATTCTTGCCTTCTTCAAGTTTCCAGGTGCATACTTCTAAGATCTCACCTTTTAGTTCTATTTTCATACATTTTTTAGGCCATTTAGTGAAAGATTGCATCATTTTAGGGTTTAGCATTACATCTTACATTTCATACATTTTTCCAAGCCTTATCTTGGTGTTTAACCCCTCTTTAATAATTAATCATACTCTATGATAGTCCCTTAGTAGATATCTTTGTCCCATTATCATCATTTGATTGAGACCTTTAGGGCATCCTTGAATGTGGAGTATAGAAATCTTGATGCCCTAGGTCCTAAAACCCCAGTGGCAACAAATTTCTATGTTTCATTTTGGTGAACCTACATTTAGAATATTTCATTTTCTTATTTGGAGTCCATCATCATCCTATATCTAGCTTGCATTAACATTGTCTTAGGGTTTGCATTAGTTAATTGGTATTCTAGGGTTTCTAAATCTTACATTAGTGAAAGTGCATATAGCTTGCATTTTTGCATCTCAAATCATTGGAAATCATTTGAAAACTACATTTACACTTAGGATACACAACATACAAACTAGAAAGCATAAAAAATTATTTAAAATTTATTGACAATTATGCAAAAACCCTCACTAGGACTCATATGTCCCTCTAGGCAAACCGGTCCCAGTGCACATCTGAAACTGCTTTTTACAACATTTAAAACCTTGTTTATACACTTCTATTTGCTATTATTGGTTATCTCTTTCAGTGGGTTGACTTTTTGTTTCATGCATTTTACTAAATCTAGCTTAAAGTGGTTGATTCATGCATTGCTCAATTCCAAATTTGTATTTACAACATTTCATCTTTTAGGTTGTTGCATAGTGTAATAAGCAAATTACCTTGTTTGAAATCTGAAAATTGCATCTACACATTTCATTCTAGGCTTTTACATTGCAATTTAAGTTTGCATAGATTATTGTTCAAAAATGTTAGTTTCGGTCTTTTCCAAGTTTTAAAAGAAAAAGTTAGTCAATAAGCATGTTACTCATTCATTCCCTAGTTATGAGTGTAGACACATAAAATTGACCTAGGCCTACAAGTTCTATTTTCTCCATATTTCTTCCTAGCATAATTAAAATATTTAATTGTCTTATGGTCCAATTTCAACTATTAATTAAATAATTTGTAATTATTTAATTAATTCATGTCTTTATATTCCTCTTGATTATTTAAATAAATAAATTTTATTTATTTATTTAAATATGTCATTAATTTCTAAATGTCTTCTCATAATTAAATAATTTTTTTAAATTTATTTAATTATTGTCCACCTTGGTATTCTCATAATTTTAAATAAAATAAAATAATTTAAAATTGTCCCACTTTCTAATTTTCTTAGTAAATAATTTTAAAATTATTATTTACTGTCACATGGCCCCACCTTCTTGAATTAAATTAATTTTTAATTCAAAATGACAACTTTCCTCCATAAATCAAATAGTTTCCAATATTATTTGATTTTCCAGCTCTTTCTTTTTCCGTGCCATTCTTATCTCCTTGTCACATGCAAACTTGCCCCTTGATTTAATTTTCTAAAATCAAATATTGACCATTCATTTCAAATTTACCCTAATGTTGCCCTAACCCTAATTGTGGGTTGTCACACTCAATTTCAACCATTGATCTTAAGGCGTTTGTCAATCTTCAATCTTGGCCATTCACCCAAAATTGACTTTTCTATAAAATGGCAATTTTGGCCTCATTTGACACACTTCATACATCTTCATCTTTTGGAATCTTGGCATTTTCATACTTTAGGCTTGCTTCATAGTTGCTTAGTTGCATTGTGAGGTCTTTTGAGTAGAATCCTTCAATGTTTTCTTAGGACATTGACATCATCATAGGTTGCTCATCACAAATCTGAGGGCAAACACAATATTGCAATAAATAGAGAAGGTGCAATGGAGGTTAATCATGGAGGTTGAAGACATTTGGTAAAATCCTTCATTTTTTTCATGTTGTTACTCCTTTGTGATTTATTGTTTTGCTTTGGGTTATTTTATTTAAGCTCTAATCTTCTAACATAGGTTTTTCCCTAAGCTACATTGGTGAATCTGACACCAAAATTGTGGGTTTTGTAAATTTCTGTATGACATTTTTCATTTTTACAGGTACAAATACGACGCAACACATTTGTAGTTTTCTGAGCCACATTCATATTTCCACGATCCATTCACATTTCTGAATGACGTATTTGCTCTGCTGCAACACATCTTCCTTGCAACACGATGCATTTGCTTTGCCACGACGGATTTGACTTGCAGGTTGACGTATTTGTCTACAAATTCCACCCTTCGGCCCCAAGATGCATTTTTTGTACAAAATGATGCATCTACCTAGAAATTTTTAGTTTCCTGCATGCAACGCATTTGACTTGTAGAATGATGCAATCGCCAGGAATTTTTTTATTTTCGGATTTTGCAAAATTTTTCCATATTTTTCTTTTTCATTTAGTAGCATAGAGGTTTTTGGGTTACTAATTTTTTGTTTCCAACATGTGGCGAGGAGTCTAACCATTGTTTGTTGATCTTTTTATCTCATCTCCAATTCCTTAAAGCAAACAACAACAAACAATCTTGCATTGACACTCATATGGTTAAAATTTACATGCATTCTCATGTCATGGGCTTAAAATGAACACAATCATGCATTGAAACTCATATGGTTAAAATGGACATGCATCTTCATGTCATGGGTTTAAAATTAACTTTTTCTTTCTCACATCAAGTTAAAAGTTTAAAAGGAACAAATTTTCTTAGGTGTTTTCCTCACATTATAATTTTGGTAACTAAAATTCACAAGTGTCTCCAATTTGTGTAACCCCAATTCAATAATAGAAGTATCCTCTTCCCTTGCACACTTGTACGATCCTGGGTGCAAGAGAAACTATTATTGACTCTAGGAATTGGGCCTTCCTTGGTGGGAAAAAGTACTCACCCCAAGGCGATTCAAACTGACAACATAGCACTTTAGCTGAGTTACTCCCGACCAACATACAAATGTGAATCCTAATGGAAAACTTAGGATTACGAGTGTGGATGTGTCACACAGACAAGTGAATTCCCCAAAACCCTATTGAGCGTAACCTCTTCAGGTTGGAATTCCTCCTTATCGAAGCTAATCTTGCCCCACATGTGGCCACTCAAATGGGAGTCCCAAACTAAAAACCTTTGTGTAGTTGCCAAAAAACCATCTATCTACTAGCGCAACATTAACGGTTGTTGCCAAGGCATCCAAATTCTCTCAATTCTTAGTAGAGGTGAAAAGCCTGCCATGGGATATTTATGGGGGCTTGAAACTTAGTTGACCCAAGAAGTGAGTGCAATGTAAGGGGGATCCTGTGTGGCCAAGATTCTAAATCACCCACTAAGAATAAGTGCGGCTAGGGAAACCCATGTGGAATCTAGCGAATATAGCCCTTTCCTAACCTAGGATTGTGCTTGTCTTCATTGTGCATATTTTCAAAATTTCAAAGACAAAATATTGTGTTTTCCAAGTTTTTTTTGAGACATTGAACAAATAAACACCTTTTCACAGACTTGGAAACAATCATTCAAACTCAAACAATTCTAAAACTTTGCCAAAATTATAAACAAACTAGACCTCCATTCAGAATGCAATGCATTTTCTACTCTATGTGATGCATTTTCTCTGCTAAACTGCATTTGATACTTTTTGTGCCGCAATCACTCTGCTAAAATTCATTTGTTTCCCTCTACAATGCATCTGGTTGTTTTGAACCACATTTGACTTCCTAAACGATGCAATTACTATATTGTGTCACAACTATAACCTGGAACAACACGTTAGCTTAACCTGAGACACATTTGACATCCTACAGCACATTTGTGACCTGAAATGACTCAATTTCTTGGAATTTATAGAAACACTATTATAGTCCAAAAGTTGAATCCAAACATTTTCAATTTATTGTCAAACATGTTTTTCCGGTGGCCTCTTTTAAAAACTAGACATGGAATTGTTGAAATCCTTCATTCTTTGCATCTTTTAGCTTGCATTCTCCCATAGGTCCATCCTTGCAAATCTTTAGTTACATCCTTAGGGTCCATCATCCTCATTCTCAACATTAAACCAGTCTTTAGGTCCTCATCTTATTGCACACTTTGGAATAGGGAAGCTTACCATACTTTGCAAAATTCTTGCCTTCAAAAGTAGGTTATCATTGGACTTATTCAAAAAAAATTCTTTTAGTCATTGTCCTTTGTTGAGACCTTTCCAACTCAAAAGTCTAGTTAGGAAACCTCATTTTTTTTATCTTGCCATTTATTCACACCAAAAAGTCCTTTGATGATCCAAATTGAGACATAGACCAAGCTTTGGGTGGTTGAGTAACCTTTTTTCTAAACTCCATCAAAATCACTTTGAACTTTTGCATTTGCATACCTTAGAACATTCAAGTCATTTTAGTCCTCATTTTGCAAAAATCCAAAAAAAAAAATAGTGTCATACCTTTCATCTTAGTCTTCATTTGTCATTTCCTTTAGACAACATTGTCATATTGCATCTCTTATTTCCAAAAAATCCAAAAACATAGTTGCATTTGCATCCCTTATTCAAAAATCCAAAAAATATAGTGTCATATCATTCCCATTCATAGACCTAGTTGTAATTTTCATCTTCCTAATTTGAGAAAAATCCTTATATGGTTGAGACTAGGCTTTAAAGGAAAAGAAGACAAATGGATTCTTTTGGAAAAGACACCAACCCCTCAAACTTTTCCAATGACATGAACCAAGAAAAAAATTCATGGGGGAATCCTTTATCAATCCTTTCAGTGCTATGAACATGCCATCTTCCTCACGCAACCCCTTTGAACCATTCATACATAGAGATGAAAATGGGCATGTATTTGTGGAAGACTTAGAAGCTACCACACAAAATCCCGATGTGGCCTCATTTGTGGAAGAATTGCTCTTGCAAGACTTAGAAATATATCTAGCCATGCTTTTACACCAAGGGGCCAAATTGCCATGTGGATTTGACATTAACACTTTAAGATCAGCCTCTCCTAATCATGATGCAAACAACAATACAAACAATGCCTCCAACACTAGTCAACCCCCAAAAAATGTGAACAATACCTTCATTGGTGCCACCACCCAAAGTGCAACAAACACCATCCATGCTACCTCTAATGGAACCTCCAATCAAATAATTCCAACATGATCAATGCAACATCCATTGGATGAGCATCAACCATGTCACAATCAATTGGAGCTACCTTTGGATCCTCAACAATGGGGGAAAATTCTTCAAATCTTTTATTTGGAGCCTCATCTAGTACCATGGGAACAACATCATCAAATCCTTTGTTTGGGTCTTCAAATAATGCCATGGGAACAAATTCATTCAACCCCTTTGGGAGAAATAAACGAAGGATTTCCATTCCAAGACCTCAACCTGATGCCAACACCTCATCACAACTTAATACCAATATTCCTCATGGACACATATACAAATTTGGACAAGGCATCCAGACTACACAACACATGACTTCATTTGGACACCAAAATACTCAAGGTCAAAAAATTCCACAAATATCGACTAATACTATTGGAGTGCACATTCCCACATACATGTCACACATCCATACCCAACAACATGTCCCTAATCAAAACAAACAATAACAAAAACCTTCAAACCAAAACATATCGTACATTTCACAACAACAATACACATCAAATCTGAACACATCTTTACAACAAATGGGGACACATGGAATACCTATCACTAGCATGTGTGATGCTATGAACAACCCCATAATTTACACACTTATAATCCAAATTGTGACCTTGAAAAAATAGATGGAGAACATGAAAATGTAATAGAAAAATACTCACACATCATATGACCTATGTCCATATCCTTTTGACATGATTCTGCACATGCCACAATTCGCTCCTAGATATGTGGTGCCAAACTTCACTAAATACAAAGGCAAGACAAACCCTCTTGAACACATTCAATAATTTACAACAAATTACGTGGACATCGCCCATGAACATACTTATTTCATGGGACTCTTCCCTAGGAGTCTTGTAGGTCTCGCCCTTAAATGGTTTGCCACCTTTCCTAAGGGAATAAAATCATGGGAGGAACTTGTAGATAGATTATTTACAAAATTACTCCTATAACATTGACACCAATGTCTCCATTACCCATTTATGCACACTTACTCAAGAAGAGACTGGTGAGACCTCTATTCCATTCTTCCAAATATGGAAAATTTTAGCAATTTGTGGCCATGTTGAGATACCTGAGAAAGAAAAAGTCAAAATGTTTGTCCAAAACCTACTAGAACCATTGAAATATGGTTTGCAAGTTCATTTTTGCACCAACTTTATAGACCTATTAAAAAAGGGAGTCCATCTCGAAAAGGTCCTTATTACTAAAGGAGAACTCAAATATGGCATTAAGAGCACAAAAACAAACCCACCGGTTGAAAAAAAAAATACTAGGTCAAGAATAAACACATCACCAATGATGGCGTTGTTGACACTAAGTCGGTAAACACAACTGGTCCTGTACTCACTCTCAAAGGAGCTCAACCACAAAATGCACCATCGATTACACCAACACCTACTACCAATGCCATCCAAAATAATCAAAACAATCAAAACAATCAAAACTATAAAAACCAAGGGAAACCAAGTCAAACTAGGTAGTTCCCAAAGAGACATACATACACGACCTTGGGTGAACCAATCGAAGACGTCCTAAAGAAGCTCCTTCAAAACAATGTCATCAAATTATAGGACCCTAAGCCATATAGCCTAGGACAATTCAATCCATCTTGGTGGGATGACAATGCCTTATGTGATTACCACCACACCAAAGGACATAAGACCTCCTCTTGTCAACAATTAAGAAACCTTGTACAAAAACTCATTGAAAATTGCACCATTGAATTGGGTGGGCAACAATTTGCATCAAACATCGACCATCGACCATACAATTCATAAAAACCCACTACAGGACCATGGTTCAAATAATCCCTCAACATCAGGTCCAAAGACTAATAATAATCATTCCAATTACACTCACACCTCCTTCAACTATTCTATTAGATCCATTATTAATCACCTCTGAGCTGCTGACTAATATGTCAATACAATTACCATCAAGTGAGCAACTGAATGTAATGTCACTACTTGTGGTGGAAAAGTCACTATAGCTGGTCCTCCTCCCCCTAGACAACTGAAGATCACAATACCTGGTCCATCCGCTAAAAAATCACAACCTAAGGATAGTTAAAAATCTCACTGACCAATTAGGAAAAACACCTGCTCAAATCTCTATACTTGAGCTGCTACACATATCTCCTGCGCACAAGGCCATACTTGAAATTTTTTTATAGGAGTCTTTCGTCCCTGATGAAATTGATGTCAACCAATTTGAAGCCATGGTGGGATACCTAACCACTCCCCATCACATAACATTTTCAGAGCAAGACTATTCGTCACCAAAACCTTCTCATAATAACGCATTACACATCGAAGTCTTTATCCATAAACATAAGGTCAGACGAGTTTTAGAGAAGGAGCAGGACTAAACATATGCTCCCTAAAACTGGTTAAAGCTGTAGGATTCTTTGATGGTTGTGTAGAAACTACCCAGAGCATTTTTATAAAGGCATATGATGATGAGGAGTGCTCCTCTCAGAAATTATCACACTTCCTATCCAAGTTGGGATGGTCATTGTGGATATGACATGTCAAGTCCTAGATCTTGAGCTACCCTATAACATCTTGCTTGGTCTACCCTGGATCCACACCTTAAAATTTGTTCCATCCACTTACCATAGATGCTTGAGGTTTCCTTTTGAGGGCACCAAAATCACCATACATGGAGACCCTAATCTCTTCCAGTATTGCACCAATCTAAGGGGTATTTCAAAACGTCAAGTGCCCATTAACCGTGAAGCTTCAACCTCCTCTTCTTACAAATTCATTGATCCATCCACACTTTCCAAATCATCCACACCATCTCCCTCCATCCCAAAAGCTAATCCTAATATCAAGATCCAGGACCAAGGTTGTGGGGAATATAAATTGAACATGACCTATTACATCACTAAAATACCCAAGTCTGCAAAGGCTTATGGTCAACCTTATTTTAGAATGGATCCTAAAGAGATTTTCAAAGTTCCTCTGACACATATTTTTATAAAATGGGGAGAAATGAGAAAAGAAGACATTGAGGACCTATCAATGTGGATTTAAAAAGACCTAGAAGATCCATCCCCATTACCAGTCCAGATATATAGTAAACGTCATGACATAGTGAAAGCACAAGGCTATGACGAAACTGGAATGCAAGAACCTATAATGCCTTCCTGAAGACCAATTTAACTTCTTAGCTTAGGGTTTGGGCTACCCGAAACTGATGATCAAGGTACCAATGCAATTTCAGGTGAGAGCGTGAATGTTTCTGAAAGTGTCGAGATTATTGAAGATTCCCTTATTGAAATCAACTCATATGAATGGGAATTTGGTTCCTAGAGATCACTGAGTGATTGCTTCCTTGATGAAATGTTTTTTGAACCTAGTGAACTTTCCTTTGATGAATGATTCAGACAAATGTTTAGATTTGACCTTCCTAAAAACACTCCCAAATTCGCATTGAAGAAAGAAGAATGGGTAAGACTCTTTTGGCCTCACAATGATGATAAAACTACACCATCATCTAACCATCATTTTGGCACACCTATTTGGCCATCCAACTTTAATGACCATCATTTAGAATCATTTGAATCACCACATGACACTATTGACTGTTATGCCAGTCCATTTGTCCCCTATTTTGATAATGAGTTTGAGTCGACTGAAGGAGAATACTGGATATGATCTAAATGGGATTTGGAAAATGATAATTTCATCTTTACCCTTTCTGAATCCATATGCATGCTTTCCGCATCATCCCCACCATTTACCAATACTAATGATGGTATCTCCCTTGTCTACCCACAACTAATTGACTAGGATCAACAAGGCCCACCAGTTATGGACATTTTTTAGAATGATGAAGCCATTGTAGAATTCATGGGACTACATGAGGGCATACCAATTGGGGACCACTACTCATGAAACATGGTTCAATGAGTTTGACTCAAAAATACATGGTTGAATCCTGATAGCAATATCATAAAAAAAGACACTTCTTTAGGTGAAAACTAAAAGGCACCTTCTGACGATAAAATAGTAAAAATAAAGGATGTATTTGAGGGTGATATTGGTTATTTTTTAAGAACCAATTTGATCTCAAGAAATACCTATGGATTTTTCCATTTCCAATTATCAGTAATTCTAAAGGGATTGGCCAAAAAACAAATACAGGTTGCTAAACTTTTATTCCTACTCTTTGGGCTCTGTGAAACCCAGGAGGGTGATCCTACAATGTATACTTAAAGACCTTTCACAATTACAATCAAATACATTGTCAATAACAAATATCTCTCATGATACCACTTAATAGTAACATTAAATAAGTTCGCAACTTATTATTTCAATGTTATATCTATCGGATATGAGAGAGTAGACACAAAAACAAATAACAATAGTGTTCCCCTAAGATTTTATGGTTAAAAGATTGAGTAGTTAATGAATCAACACTGTAAGTGTAACACTCATACCTTGCATGAACCAGTGTCTTTATTCCAAGCATGAAGTCAATACCTTGTGACATAACTTGATAATAATTCAAATAATAGCACATATAACCCCAAGAAATCTTGCATTACAACATTCCTCTATGACATTAAGGATTATCACTTCTTACAAATATCCTAGCACATAGTACTTATAAGTTTTCAATCTCATATAAGCATTTACATCAATTCATTGAATCAATAAACAAACATGAATCTAAACATCCATAAGATAATGACAAAGACAAATTAAAGAAATCCTTGATTACTTTCAATCATAACTCATAACACACATACAAGGAGAGAGAATAACCATGAAACCAATATTACTTTGTATTATAAATGCTATATCATTATCAATCTTGCATGCATAAGTATGAATTACAAAACAAACTTAAAACAAAGACTCTAAAACTTGCTTCTTATTGTCTTGAAAAAACTAGCAGTATCAACTCAAAAATTTTCCAACTCTCATGCTTCTGGTCCTGAATTCCTTTTTATAGAGATGAAGGAGCAAAACAACCTTTAGACCAAATAGCACACATGTCATGATCCCATAGGACCACTTGCAACAATATTCCCTTTTTAGTTACACATGAGTCTTTAGGTGGAGAAAATAAACATGAGTCATAATTATCCTCAACTCCTCACAGAAAATAGGTCCCACTTTAAAAGACATCATTAGTTTGTTACAGGAGTTACAAGATATTCTCCATGTGCTCAAAATTCCAACTATAAGAAAATCAAAACAAAAAAACTTATGAAGCAAGGCAAAGAAAGCAGAAAAAAAGGTCAAAATGTGTTAATCCACATTAGCATCACATGCTAATCACTTGATTTTTGAGGAGAGAATAATATTTTACCATGTTCTATCAAAATCCTAATCTGTACTATATTTAGGCTATGTACTATTCTTCTCTTGTCCATTATTCTCCTTATCCACTCTATGTATCTCCCCAACGAAATGTTGTATTCTTCTTCAGTGGGCCATTTAACATTCAATAAATCCTACTCTTTAGTAATATACTAGGAGTACCTTGCATCAATTAAAATCCTAGCTTCCTTAACAAATATATCCATTTTTTATTCAATTTACACCATTGTATCAATGTTTAAATTGAGCAAGATGTAATTGGTGACAGACAAATGCATCATAGCTGCTTCAAGCAATCCTCCCAAATCTTTCTTTCAGTTGTCAAATGGATGCAATTCACCTTTTGAATTCAATACTTGAGGCATACCATGATCCTCAATCTCCTTGAATATTTTCAACTTAATTTGGAGTTGTATACCCAACTTTCCATGGAAAGTAGTTACCTCATTTATTGAGTCAATAGTTTTCAAGATGTTAGGAATATTTGTGGGTGCCTCGGGATATCATTCATTTTTGGCATCATTTCTTTTAAAGCGCTTACACTAGCAATCCAATTATTCCATTCATTCCTAAAGGCATCTTGTACATGCAGATACTATGTATGTTCCTCATGAATGTTTTTATACATGGCCCACACATCATTAGCCCTATGGACCAACTTGGTCACCCTATGCTTAAGCACATCCTCAAAAAATGTATTGGCCACCCTAACTGTCTCCAATTTGTCTTGCCTAAGATTTTCTTCTCAATAGTTAACTTTTCTTTCAAATCATCAATTCTGAGGGCCAACATCTCCCTATCTTGTGTAGACATATCAAATGAAGAAGAATAAGAAGGTTGAGTCACTGTTCTTTGAGTAGCTTGAATGGTAGCTCTCATTTGAATTAGTTCATTCAAAGCCTTATTATATTCCTTAAACAAAGATTCATATTTCTTCTGAGAAATATGTACAGTGTCCAAACTAAGCATTACATCATGTGCAATTAACTCAGCTGTCTGGATTGGAGTTATGTCAGTAGCTCTTTTTACCACTAGTGAACCAATGACTTCTTCAATAGGCCTAGCAACCTCATGTTTTCTAGTATTAGGTTCCATAGGCCAAATTGCAAGGGTATGCAACTTTGGATTATATCCAGAACCAAATACTGTATTCTCAAATTGATCAAGTCAGATATCAAATCTTGAGGATCTCTCCTAACTACATCATATGCTATGACAGTTGTGATAGTACATCATGGTAATAACATGATTCCACTATCTTTAACAATTCTTCAACCTTCAGTGGGAGTAATAGCTGCAATTTTAGACCTAATCTTCTCTTCATCTGCTTTCTCAACTTCCTCGTGATGAGAAGGCTCAGCATTGACTCGGGCTAATTCTAGTCTCTCTTTTATTTCCTTACTCCACTGTTGAATCATAAACTCCTAAAATTCTTTAGTCTACACAAATTTATCATCATCCAAAAACTCATCAGACTCCCTAATTATGGGATCATCATCATTTTGTCTGTCATACTGCCACTGGACAATCCTGTCAGGAGGAAAACCTGAACTATGAGTCTCTTCACTATGAGAAAGGGGGAATTTTTGTTCAACCTCCTCATTTCCTGGCACATGTTTTTCCACTTGTTCTTCCCTAACCTCCTGAACATCTTCAAGTTGTTCTAGGATATCCATAGCTTATTGTCATTGTTGCTCTAAGAGGACTTGTGATTTGTCTACAACCTCCTTTACCTTTACCTTTAACTCACTAGACTGATAGTCCCTTGTCATGGTAAAGGCCCTCTCGAAGGGGTTTGCAATTTCATTGTATGGACTGATGTAGAAGGCATTCCTTTTCATAATATTTTCCTCAAGATTTGTCATAGTTTTCGAATCCCTTTTCCTAACCATGATAGCCTCATCACTTGTCAGATTCCTTAGTACATCATCTCTATAGAAGAATTCATGATGTATGATGCCTAAGTTCTTTTTTCTTCTTTTTCCTGCCACAAATATTTTTGGATAAAAAACTCTAACCTCATTGATAGGAATTATGAGATTATTCGCCATAATGCCAAATTTCTCATACCCTTCAAGGGAAGTGATCTTAAAATAAGCAAAAGTACATTGGGGATTTACTATAGAGACCTTTCTGTCCTTTCTAAACATTTCATAATCCATAACATCAATTTTCCACAAGAGCTCCATGAAAGCCAATCTATCTGAGACATACAAGGGTAAACAATGGGGTGCCACCTTAGCTCCATAAACCCTAATCAAAGTATATTCATAATGTAGAAACCAGTCAGCCCAATTATGTGTTGTTGGAGAGCCTACTACATCTTGTGGGAGCATAACACTTTTGGAGAAATTTTGAATCTAGGTTGCACACTCAATGACTCTAAGATACCATGTATTATAACATTGGAAAACAAGATGTAATTGGAATTGGAGCAATCCTGATCCCAAATGTATGTCCACATTTGCATAGGAATAGCCTTATTTTCAGTATCCTTAATCTTGAAATTTAGTTTCCTTTTCCACTCATAATCTCCTTCCCATAAGATCATATGCATCAATAAAGAATAATGGGGGAAACATAGAGGGAGCACTTCCTTTTTCAAATTGAGAAAATCCTCATGCATTTGTTCAACAACAAAATTAGCATAATCAAAACTAGTGTTTTGATTATATTCTTGCATATCTAGCACCATTACCAACAAATTAGGGGCTATTCTAACTTGAAAATCTGGAGCTAGCACTTGGTTTAAACAATAGTAAGTGTTTTTGAAATAATATTTAAATTATTCACACTCAAAAGGCTCAACATCCTAAACAGTGAATTTTTGCCTGCTCCTATGTCACATAAGTATTGCTTCTATGTATGCAAATTTTATCCTTTCATATTCAACATACAAGTTAGCACGCCTGAACTTTTCATTATGATTGGGATTTAACCCAAATACATCCAACATTTTATCCTTTGTCACCTCCAGAATTATATCACCATTCTCACTCTTGATTTTCTTGTCAGTAGGGTCATAGTGCCTTGCTAGCTCCATCATTAAATCAAATTCCAAAAACACATTTGAAACCACTAACTTTCCTAGGTTCAACCCCCACAAATAGCATGCAAGCTTACTAGAATTTCACCTATTGAAAGCATATCAAAATAATTTCCATCCACTATGGGGCTAGGGTTTCTCACCAATTTCGCTAGTATTATCAATCAACCTAGTGGTAACAAAAACTTGTCTTGTGGGACTTTTACCAATTATGACCCTCTCTCTTTGATACCTCCAAAAGTTTCTTGCATAAAATTTTATGTTTCCTTCTTTGCATTTTTGGATGTTGTGGAAGCCGTAGGGGTACTAGGAAAAGGGTTAGACACACTCACTGGCTTAGGATTAATTTCAACTGAAGTATGTTGAGTTTTAAGTCTTTTAAACCTCTTTTGCTTTGGTTTCCTTTCTAGTCTAACAATGGATTCACTAGGATTTGGGTCACTCATGCTTGTAACACAAATGGAAACTAGGGTTTACAATTTCTTACAACCAAATAAAACCCTTCACAATTATGACAGGATAAAACACTACTATTGAAGAAGACACCTTTCTTTACAATTTAGACAGTGCTCAATTATCAAATTGAAATCACTAGAAAAGACTAAATTGCACATTCCACCAATTTTCCTATCAAATTTCCAGGGAATTCACCTTACTACCTCAATTAAAAGAAAGTATCAGTTTTGCTTACCTAGATGAGCATTATCACTTTGGTTGTTGATAATTTGTGGAGCTTTCCTTGCAAATTCTTCAGCCTCTAATATTCCTTCCACCAACCAGTGAATTAAGATGCATGATAAACCAAATATCTACTTTATGTTATGGCGAGAGGGGAGCATGCCACCATTAATATTTGATAGTAAGCTCATGCGAGCGAACTGACAATTAGCCATTCAATTTTAAACCTTGATAGTTGATCCTTTAGGTTTAAAACTATATCAATGGTTATTGATCCACCTTGCCACCTTCCTTTTTGCTTGATACAAAATCCTTAGGAATTTTCCACATTGCCTCTTCATGTAGTAGTTGTTTCCAATCATTGATTTACTTCGTTCTCATCCATCTTTATCAATGATGCAAGTGCCTCATGTGATAAAATATCAGCCTTTAGATCTATAGTTGGTTTCCCGATATCATCCATGTCCATCGCTGCTCACTAAATCAACTTTGCACCTTGACTTTCATCAGGGACAAGAGATGTAAGCACCATAGTTTGACATGTACACCTACATAACAATAAATGGCACAAAAGATGTTGCAAATAGGATGTAATCAAGTTAGGGAGAGAAAACTCCTTAAAAGGACCATATCGCCCATCGCTAATCTTCCTCTTAGGGCTCAAAAAAAATTTGCGAGATGTGATGCAATTGGAAACTCATCTTCTCGCTCATTACTAATTTAAACCAATCTCTTCATAACATATTGGCGACGAGTGATGAATCTATGATCATAAATTCAAAGATCGCTTATAGCTATTACAACTTTAAGAATTCAAAAATCATTAGCGATAAGCGATCCCTTAAGAACCTCACTCATCGCTATTTGCAATCAGAAGTTCAAGGAACAATTCGCGATGAGCAATATAAAAGAGATATCACCTCATCCCTCATTGTTGATTTAAAAAATATATTTCAAAAGTGATCACCGATGAGTGTTCAGGACATAAGGTTGATTGAACTTAAGTGAAAACTTTTAGGCACGTGCTCATAAGTTCTTTTAATGGAGGGGACTTCCTAGGATGATACGATAGATAGAAAAGGACTTAAGAAGCCCAAAATCATTATTAAAAAAAATTTGGACCCATGATGAGGGAACTAGTTTCCTAATAAAAAAATTTAAAATAGTGACTGACAACGGGCAATAGGGAGTCAACAACAAAATAGAACGCTCAAGCGATTTTAAGGAAAGAAATCCTAAAACCTTCCTAATTGCAACAAGGGTTTAAAATGGGACATGAGAATTAAGGTTCCATCAGTGGCTCTAACTGGGGATGTATACCTCTTGCAGGCATGGTGAGATCTCAAGAATCTTAGGTTGAAGCAGACCAAAATGTGGACTAAAACCAAAGGATCCAAACTAGGGAACTACCTAGACAAGGTAGAAAGACCCAAAACAAAACAAAAATAAAACACACATAATATACATAATATACAAAATAGAACATACATGGAAGATAACATACTCAGGAGAAGTATGGCTTTAAGAACTGTCGATGTACTAGTAGTTCAAAAGTTCACCTATCAGGCTCTGAAGAAAGTATGAATCTTCTCTGTGAGTGTTGACTATCAAATAAGGGACAATCCATAATGCTTCAAATTTTCCATGTTTTCCCTTATCTTGAGCTCTTGCATTCTAGGCTAACACCATGTTGTTAACTTCAAACTTCTTGGGAGAAGCTTTTCTATCATATAAGAGCTTAACCTGCAATTGCATCTTCTAGTTTTTAGCTTGACCTTCCCTCCTAGACTCATCTAGCTGCACCAAATTATTTATCCTGTGTTGCATAACATCACAAATTTCTTCATCATATTCTTGCACAAACTTTTACATTTTGAGTAGGTTATTCTATGGAAATATTGCCTCTAGACCATATACTAAGCCAAATGGCAAATAACCAGTAGCCTTTTTCATAGTCACTCTATCTACCTAGAGTTCCAGTTTTAATTTTGAATTCTGGGATTTTTCTTCTTCTCCATAATTCTCTTGATTATCTTCATCAAGCTCTTATTACTAGACTTAGCTTGACCATTTCCTTGATGGTAAGGTGAAGAATAAGAAACTTGTATGCCATATCTTTCACAAAAGTCCTTGAATTCATCTGACCTAAAACACATAGCATGTTCTAAGATAATTCTCTGAGGGACTCCAAATCTGATAAAAATATTATTCAACAAAAAATCAACTATAACCTTGCTTGTTTCCTTCTTTGTAGGTATTTCTTCCACCCATTTTGTAAAATAATCAGTGGAAACAAGAATCCATGAGTGACCTCCACTAGATTTTTTTGGTATCTCCTTGCTTAAATAAATTCCCCATTGTTGGAAAGGGGCTTCAATCGTCATAGATCTGAGTGGTAAATTTCCTGATAATTTCTATTTTCCTGAGAATCATTGATAGACATCACAAGTTTTAGTGAACTCGTGAGCATCTTTAAAAATAGTGGGCCACCAGAATCCAACTCTTAAAATCTTGTGTGCAGTAGTCTTTTCCATGTAATGACCACCACATACCCCATTATGCATTTCTCGTAGAAGTTCTAATGCTTGTTTTGCATCTACACACTTCAAAAATAATCTGTCCAAGCTTGTCCACCACAACTCATTGTCAATAATCACATACTTGATAGCATGCAATTTCAATGGTATTTTTTCATTGTGATCCATATCAGTAGGACATTGCAAAGTTTGCAAATAATGAATAATTCTTCTATACCACCCACATGTTTTCATATCACAGAGAGGTGCAACATCAATTATTTTAGCCTGATTAACTTGATTTGCTTCCAAATTTTCCTTAGCCATTAACTTGTCTAGACCCTATCCTCTTACTAATTTGGTAATCTAAACTTCAATGTTAAATTCTTGGATCCTGTTGATCCATCTACACCTTTTTCCTATTGTCTCCTACTGAGTAAAAATGTCCATAACTGTACTTGGTACAAAAGCTTTAATTGTAGCCCCTTGTAAGTAAGTTTTGAAATTCTTTACAACCTTTACCAAAGCATACACTTGTTTCTCAATATTGTCATATTTCAATTATGTAGCTTGTAAAGATTTGCTAAAGAATGCAATTGGTTGTTCAAAACCTTGCTCATTTTTTTGTAGTAAAACAACAACGATAGTATGAAAAGAAGCAAAAGAGAAAATGTGCATTGGTTTAGAGAATTCAAGAGACTTCAAAACTGGAGCCTCTTTAATAGCTTGTTTTATCTTCTTGAAAGCTTGACTAGGCTCTTCACTCCAAAGTACCTTTTCACCCTTCAACATTTTGGAAATAGGTCTTGTAATTTCTACAAAATTGGTTACAAATCTTCTCAAAAAATTTATCTACCCAAAAAATGACTCGATACCATTGACATTTTTTGGCTGGGGAATATTTTCAATAGTTGCTACTCTTTCAGGGTCTATCCTTACTTCTTCCTTGGACACAATATACCCTAGCAGTTTTCCCTCGATGACCCCAAAGGCACATTTCTTTGGATTCAAAGATATTCCATATTCTAGTGACCTGGTAAAAAAATTCTCTAAATGCATGCAATGATCCTCTTCTTTCTTAGAATAAGTGGTCAAGTCATCTTGATATACAACCACAAATAAATCAATAAAATTTGAGAAAGCTACATCCATAGCTCTCTAAAAAGTGGCACCAGCATTTGCTAAGCCAAAAGGAATCCTTACATATACATAGGTACCCCAAGGAGTAGTAAATGAATTATTTTACTATTTAGACTCCTTCACTTTTACTTGATTATATCCTAAGAAACCATCCATCATTGAAAATAGCTCATAGCCAGTTACCTTTTGTAACGTGGTCTCCATGTTTGGTAAGGGATAATTTCCCTTTAATGAGGATACATTCAAGTTCCTGATATCGACACACAGTCTTATGCCACCATTCTTTTTCCTCACTGGTACCAGATTAGATACCCATGAAGAATGTCTAATGGATTTTATAATACTGGCCTCCCTCAACTTTATCAACTCCTCTTGCATCTTGGGAGATAGATTAGGATTAATTGGTCTTTGCTTCTACCTGAAGGGTTTTGAATCCTCTTTTAGAGGAATTTCATGCTGAAACAATTCCTCCTTGTAAGCTTTCAAGTCATTCTATGAATAAGCAAAGACATGCCTATATTTTTTAAGCAAGGAAACTAGCATTTCCTTTACCTTTGGCTTCATCCTCTTTCCTATATAGACCTTCTTTGGGGCATTTTTAGTTCCCAAATTCACTTCTTCAAGGTCCTCTGGGTGAGCAATAGTTGTTTTTCCCTTACTGGTATCTTGACTATCAAAGAACCTTTCAAGAGCTACAAGGCCTTTGGGGATTTTTTTGTTTTTAATTGGATGACCTCTTTTCCAAACACTGTGTCTTGTCCATTAGTATTTTCTACAAATCCATTAAAATCAATCTCTTGACTTTCATATTTATCAGCACAATTTAGGAATCTAGGGATATCCTCATCATCATTAAAAATTTGCCAATTGTATACATTGTCATGGATAGAGGGCCTTGTTTGTATCTCGACCTTTGAAATTACTATGAAAGTTATATCATCAGGTCTCAATGCAATATTAGCCAGTAGATCAGCCACTCTATTATGTCCTCTCTCCATCTAGTCAATTCCAAAGGCATCAAACTGTTCAATGGAATCCTAGACAACATTCTGGTATTGCCTCAATCTATTATTTTTGCAAGCATACTTAGCTCTTACTTGGGATATTACAAGCTCAAAGTCACCAATTACCATTAGCTTTCTGATTCCATATTTTTCAGCAAGTCTGAATCCCAACAACAAGGCTTCATATTTTGCTACATTATTTGTACAAACAAAAGATAGTGTAAAAGATAACTTATAAGTATTTCTAGTAGGTGATACTAATAAAATACCTGCACCAGATCCTTCTTTAAAGCTTGCACCATCAAAGTACATTTTCCATAGTCCTTTATCAGACATTCTTGAAACTTCATTTTCTATAGGTGCATGACATCTTTCCATCTCTCTTGGTGCTTCTTCTACCTTTAACCCACCAATGTTGGTATCTATGAAAAGAATTGTGTCATCTTCAGGGACATGTTCCAACATATGTGAAACCCTAGATTCTCTCATTACTTGGATATTCCTACCATCGATGGGAAATGTGGCATAAGACATGTCACACTGCATACTTATTCCCATAGATGCACTCCATTTTCGTGATAATAACATTCCATAATTAAGTGGGATATCAACCACTACCACACTCATTTTAAACTCTTTATCAGGGAAAGCTGCTAATCTATATGGAAGCTCATTTATCACACCTACCACAAGGACCTCTCTAGCATCCATGACATAACATTTACCATGAGTGTTATCAACTTTTAACCCTAATGCATCCATTATTTTAACTGGAATGATATTGTTTAATGTGCCAAAGTCAATAGTACAATTCTTTATGAAATTTCCCCCAACTATCAAGGTAAGAAAAAATGGATCTATCTTATCCGAACAAGTGTTCAAAATTTTTCCAAGAAAAATGTGGGGAATCTCAGCAATTACTCCTTTAACTTCCTTACCTTTCTTGTCCTTTTCACTTAGTTTAAAAGGAGTGGGTTCCACTAAATCATTACTGGCTATAATAGTGTCGGTGGTAAGGGTCACTGCCTTTTGTTTATGTTCCTCTATCCTCATCATTTCAAGAAAAGGTACAAACACTTTAACTTCGCTAAGTAACTGAAACATGTCAACATGAGTATACTTGGAAAATTCAGTTGAAGACATACCTTGTTTGTTGCTATTATCTCTTTTTTGATTTCTAGTTGCTTCAGCTTTGTGTTTAGCATCCTTCCTTATGGCTTCAGGAACTTTCTTTTGTGTCTTTGATTTTTTAGCAAAAAATTTGTGTCTAGGAGTAGCTTTTGAATTTCATGTTCTCTTGGCCCAAATTTTATCTCTCTTGCCTTATTTATCTTTGAGAGCTTCTATTTTTCATCAGGTTCATGTTCTTTTCCCTTACCAATATGTTCCTTGATGAACAGAGTGGAATTATTACCTTGTTAACCTCCAACAATTCTATTCAAGTGATAAGAACTCCTAGCTTGAGCAACTAAGACCACAGTGTATTTTGAAATTTCTTCAATATAAGGTCTTCTTAATGAGACACCATCTTCAATCACCTCAAAATTGTAAGCCTCAACATCACTACTGCCATCCTCATTAGAAAGAACTTGCTGATGATATGCATTAGCAATTTTCCGTTGATTGTTGGCATCTACTTCATAAGAATATTCATCAGAAGAGAATTCACTGTAAGCAATATCAGAATCATCCATAATCGTAAGTACATCCTCCTCCTCTTGATCTTGCTGATCACACTCCTTAGGTATGTTATCTTCTACTTACACTATTTGTGCTACTGCACATTGCTATGAGGAATGTGGCATTTGGAAATTCACACACCAAGGAGTATCCTCAACAAAATTTCCTAAATTATTTTGCAGAGGGTCTAGAGGAACTTTGTTTTGGGTATTTCTCATATTATTTGAGATAGGCTTCCCATTATACCAATTGGTATTGTAAGGGTGGTCTTGCAACCTAGGGGGTCTTTCATTCCTTTGGTAATTTCTTGGTTGGGCCTTCTCTTGCCTTTCAATTTTATCATTGATAGTTTTCATGAAGCTATCAAGCTTGTCCTCAATTGTTCCCCCTTTAGTGCCTAAACTCTTTTCTTCTCTTTTTGAACTTTTGAAAAGTTGCAGATAATCTCTTCTACCAGCTTTACCAGTTATTTTGCTGATATTTTCAATATGTTTTTCTATCTTAAAAGCTTCTCTTAAAGATGGAGGATGCTTATCTAGCAAATGGTAACTCATTTTTACATCAAAAGCATTGTAGTAATTTACCAAACATACATGATCATTTAAGTGTAGATTAGGAGGCAACCTTTTTCTATATTTTTGGAACCTTGTATTAAACTCAACAACAAATTCATTAGATCCTTTTACAATATTAATGAATTGATTCAATAGAAAACTTGAATCAGTCTTGTCACCATATTGTTCTCTAAAAACCCTTTTGAACTCCTCCCAAGAGCCAATTCTCTCAGTAGGTAAAGTCTTGTACCACTCTCTTGCATCCTCAACAAGAGACTACATGAATAAATTCATCATGACATCTTCTGCTTCCACCTCAAAATCATCCATAGCATTAGTGAATTATTTGAGGTGGTCTTCACCACTTAAAGCATTATATCTAGAGAATTTGACTAGAGCAAGCCTGAAATCTTTAGAAATGGGTTAGGGTAGCAAGGTATTATAGTGAAACACAACTATTGGTATCTATCTACTTGGAGTGGCCTCCTAGTATGTCTATCCCTTTGATCATCTCTGTGTTCATCATCTTTCTTGCTATCAGAGTGGCTACCATCATTTTTCTTTCCACTTTCACCATCACCTCCTCCTTTCTTACCTCCTTCATCATCTTCAAAATAAGACTTATCATTCTCTTTCTTTCCTCCACCACCACTTCCACTAGGAGTTTTTCCATCAAATTTATTCTTTTGCAACTCACCATCAGTGTTTCTAGACCTTGAAGCCTCTAGAATATGGGTGGACATTTGAAGGAATGCAATCTTCCTTGTCATTTCTGCATTAGAAGCTATTATTTTAGCTTTCTTCAAATCTTCTCTCAACTTTTTACATTCCAACTACAACCTTAATATCTCAGGATCTGGAGATGCATCAGATGGGGTCAGATCAACTTTGGCTTTATTTGTGGGGATTTCAGTACATGAAGTATTGGTTTTATCATTGGTTTTGAATGTAGTTTTCTTGGGTTGGTCAATAGATCTCTTTCCATAATTTGCAAATGATGTTTTCTTAGAAATAATAGGAGAATCTGAGGCTCTAGTGGTTGAGACAGACATTGTATAAATATTAGTAGCTGAAGTTCCCATTGAGACTGTTGCTCTAGGAATATCATCAGTCATTTTAGAAAGATTTTCCTTAGAGGTTCTACGCCTTGTGGCTTCTTCTCTCATTTTCTCCAAATTTTTCCTTCTAGCATCTCTCTCAAGTTGATTAGCTCTAATCCTATCTTCCTTTTATTTCAACTCTTTCTTTATTTCTTGTTCTTGTTCTTGGAATCTTAACTTCTCTTCTTCAATGGATTTCATGTCATTATCTATTTCTTCCTCATTTTCTAGAATACCCCCATGTTCACTTAGGGTAGGAGTAAAGAAAGGTTGGTCGACAGGGTCTTCCTCAAGAGAAAATTAGACTGGCTCATCAAGGGATTTACCTCATGGCTTAATTTTTTTTTTTATTGAAAATGGAACCAATTCAAGGGGTTGAAGACTTAGAGAACTTATTCTTTTCCCAAAACTCCCACCTGTCCTCCTCTCTTGAGATATTTAACTCACTATCAAAAACTTCTACTGGAAACCTTCCCTAGTCTATGTTAGACTCTTGAACATTATGTCCTTCTTCATGGACACTAGTACTACTTATGTCAACATGAAAAGTAGGAGATACATTAGGATGGAAATCAATAGATTTACTTTATTCAAAACATTTCTTGACCCATTTAGGTTGCTTTTCCTTTGTAGGTTCAAAATTTTCCTTCTGCTCAGGATGCTTCTTTGTATAACTTCTAGTTGTTGAAATAATGGATGCACAATGTTCCTAAAGTTGTATCCTTCAAGAGGACCTTAGCCAAGGATAAATTCAACCACACAAAAAGTGTTGCAACTTAGGGCTTGCAAATAGAGATTGATATTGATCTGGAAAATTAGATGATTACAAAAGTACAAATGCCTTGAATATATAGGCATGAGAGAGATGCAAGATGCAATATGATGTTGCCATGTGTCATGATCTAACAACATGTGATAACATGTGAACCCTACCTAGGAAATGATAAAAAATTGAGATAAGTTCTAGAAAGACAACTCATCTTCTAGAAGGAATCTTATCCCAACAAACATGGAAGGTGGAATTACCCCATTATTAATGATTTATCTAAAAATACAACCTAGGACTTAATTAATTAAATGCAAGACCTAAGTTAACTTATGCTAGTGTAATAAATAATTAATTACACTAACATCCCTCCCATAAGTGCAACTTAGGGAGGAAATGCAATGATTATGCAAAGATGATGATGATGTCTTTGAACTCTGCTCGTGTGTCTCCTTGCCTGAAGATGAAGATGCCACAATCAATGAAGAGGGTGACAAACTAGGATGATGTGGAAACAGATGCTAAAAAATATCCAAAGATGGTGATGCAATGAATATGATGGAGACTTGATAGCCCCCCTAAATGAAGTGTCCTCAAAACCACTGAAAGAAGTATGAAGCCAATCCAATGGTAGATGTTAAAGAAACCTCAAATCTTGAATGGAATGACAGGGAAGAAGTATCATACATGAAATCTCTGAAGAGAAAAAAAGTTCCTCCAAGATAGTCTTAGGATCCCCAATCAAGGTTGAGACAAAGGGATGAGGAGACTCAAGAAAACTCTCCAAAGTGGGATCTAAATAGAGGAGTGATATCCCCTCAAGAATGTTCTCCAAACTTGTAGAAGTAGCCAAGTTAGTGATACATGAAACAAAGCCATCATGTGATGTCAAGTTTGGAAAATTGAATGTGTCCTGATGGATAATGATAGAAGCCTCAATCAATGAATCTAGATAAGGAATCAATGAATGTGAAGGGATACCAATTATCTCTGATGGAGAAGAAGCATCTAAAGAAACCTTGTCAACCTCTTCATAAGATTCAAGGAAATCAACCCCCTGCTCAACAATATCATCATGGGGTACTTGATATGAGGAATGACATTTTGAATCATGACCATCGGGGAAGGGTGGAGTATCTAATCCTCCATATATCTCCCAAATCTTAGTCCAAAGGATGTGAGGAAAACCAAAATGATCAATAGAACTCAAAACATCACAATCAACTTGCATTGAAATAATCTCCAAGGCAATGAATCTGCTCCAACTCCAAGCAAGTAGATGAATACCTTCACTTGGATGGGGAATGATACCATATAGATGTGGTAATAAATCAAGGGATCGGAGATGGTGGACGATCCCATCTCACCATTTTTTATAGTTACCCTTGTGCAACATATTCAAAGAAGGAGTATATGCAAGCCCCATAATGTACAATAAAATTTCTCCAAAAAACCAAAGACAATGACCTTCAACAAAGAATAAAAACTTCCAAAGATGATGTGCAACTGAAGTGATGCCACCTGAATTAAAAAAACTTTTTCCAAGCTTTAGGATATCCAAGTTGTTGAACAAATGCACCAAATTGGAAAAAATATAATGGAAGAGTACTTGGAGCTGAAACTAATAAAAGTGAATGGACTGAAGAAAAGGCCTCTGAATCACCTTCCTGATGTTGCTGGAATCATGAAAATACGACAAACGGTTGCAAAGATATGGGCCTTTATGTCCAAATTATGGTTTTGACTTCAGTTGAATATAGATTTTTCTAGTAGAAAAATTATGTAGAATGGATGTCACCACTAGAAAGTAGACCAAATTCTCTTTCCGATGGTATCTCATTTATCAATTTTTGATACCCTGGTGAAAAGTTATGATAAAACAAAAAAAATGACTATAATAGGCAATCTGTAGGCTAATGGGATGCAAAAATAAAGCACCTTCAGACTTAGGGCTTGGCCATTGATGTGACCAAGGTGGGGAATGTGGTAGAAAAGCAACATCCCTGGATACGGTGGCGGCGGGGCTGCAGAACCGGGCAGAGCTTCCTTGGCAGTGGTGGAACCACTTGGATTTGGTGGGCCCCTTGGTTGTTGATGGGACCAAGGTCATGATGATTGGGGCTTGTAAAGCATAGGCATCAATGAGAATGAATGACAGTCAATGTAGTCTCCAACAATCGGCAGAATCAGACCCAGTGACAAACAACCAGCGATGGTCGAGAGAAGGTTGTCGGCAAGCAGTGAACAGCTAACAGAGTACGGGTTGACATAGTACCTCCATCTTCAATGCACCAACCAGGATTTGATATGTCTGTAGATGCTGAAAAGAGCTGACAATTTTTTATTTATTTGATTTTTAATATTGCCGATGCAGAAATTAAAAATCAAGGAGGATGTTTTTATGTCGACAATAATATTTTATACAAATGTAGACAAAAAATATTTTATATGCCCAATTAATATATAATCTACTAAATGAAATATTTATGCAGAAAAATAATAAGGCCAATGGAGAAAAATAATTGATGTCGACTATAGCCCAAATAAATTATGCAAAATTGAATGCCAATAGGCAAAATATTTAGCCTGATGATGCCAACGGTGAATTTTAATACTAGTCGCATGAAAATATTTTTCTGCAAAACTATATAAAAGCCCCAAAAAATATTTTTTTTTGCCAAACAATATGCAAGATAAAGCCTGAATTTTTTTCTGAAATAAAAAATGGCCTGCTACTAAAAAAAAATTTCCTCAGAGGACAACTGACTGGGACGATTTTTTACTAAAAATTGTACAGATAGTATTGTTGATTTTCTAAACCCAAAATACCTTTGATGGCTCCCGAGTTGATGAATCTGATTTTGATGATTGAACATGCAATCCTAGGGTTTCAAGGCCTTCTGAAGACAATGGCAAGCTCGGATTTGACTCAATCTTCTCTAGAAATCAGCTTGGTCCCCAGGTGGAGTCAAGTAGCCTGTAATGGAAATCTTCAAGACTGTAATGAATCTCACAAGCCCAATTTTCTTGATCTTGGGATGAACTCTCAATGGAATGGCTCTGATACCATGTTGAAATAATGGATGCACAATGTCCTTGAAGCTGTAGCCTTCAAGAGGACCTTAGCCAAGGAGAAATTCAACCACACAAAGTGTTGTAACTAAGGGCTTGCAAATAGAGATTGATATTGATCTAGAAAATTAGATGATTACAAATGTACAAATTCCTTGAATATATAGGCATGAGAGAGATGCAAGATGCAATATGATGTTTCTATGTGTCATGATCTAACAACATGTGACAACATGTGAACCCTACCTAGGAAATGATAAAATATTGAGATAAGTTTTAGAAGGACAGTCTCATCTTTTAGAAGGAATCTTATCCCAACAAACATGGAAGGGGGAATTACCCCATTATTAATGATTTATCTAAAAATGTAACCTAGGACTTAATTAATTAAATGCAAGATGTAAGTTAACTTATGCTAGTGTAATAAATAATTAATTAAACTAACACTAGTATTCCTCATAATTTCAAGTATTGCAAAATCTTTCTTGTTGTTTTCCTTTTGAGAGCTAATCTTCACACTAGTACTAGAGAACTCAAAATTTCCACCCAGAACACTGGGAAACAAAAAGTGATTGCACTTTGACTTTGTACTTATTATTCTAGAAAAGACTTTAAACATTACCTTACAGAAAGTGGCAGAATGAAATAACACCTGACACATAAGACCTAGTATGATGGGACTAATGCAACAGACTTAGAACTGACTTATTCCTTAAACAATAAGGAATATTCACAACGAACAACTAACTCTAACTGTACCTGATCTAAACTTAGAGACTTTGGACTCCCCAGCAGAGTTTCCAATCTGTTGGTTATTTTTAAGAACCAAACTGATCCCCACAAATACCTATGGATTTTTTAATTTCCAATTATCAGTAATTCTAAAGGGATTGGCCAATGAATGAATAGAGGTTGATAAACTTCTATTCCTACTCTTTGGGCTTTGTGAAACCCGAGAGGGTGATCCCACAATGTATACCTAAAAACCTTTCACAATTACAATCAAATACATTGTCAATAATAGATATCTCTCATGATACCACTCAATAGTAACATTAAATAAGGTCACGACTTATTATGTCAATGCTATATATCAGATATGAGAGAGTAGACACAAAAAAGAATAACAACAATATTCCCTTGAGATTTTATGCTTAAAAGATTGAATAGTTAATGAATCAATACTGTAAGTGTAACACTAATACCCTGCATGAACCAGTCCCAAGCATGGAGTCAATACCTTGTGACATAACCTGATAAAAATTTAGATAATAGCACATATAACCCAAAGAAATATTGCATTACAACATTCCTCTGTGAAATTAAAGATTATCACTTCTTACAAATATCCTAGCACATAGTACTTATAAGTTATCAATCTCATATAAGCATTTACATCAATTCATTAAATCAATAAGCAAACATGAAACTGAACATCTATCAAATAATAACAAGGAAAAATGAAATAAATCCTTGATTACATTCAATCATAACTCATAACACACATACAAGGAGAGAGAATAACCACAAAACTGATATTACTCTGTATTATAAATGATAGATCATTATCAGTTTTACATGCATAAGTTTGAACTCCAAAAGAAACTTTAAAAAAAGACTCTAAAACTTGATTCATATTTTCTTGACAAAAGTAACAATATCAACTCAAAAAATTTCTAACTCTCGTGCTTCTAGTTCTGAATTCCTTCTTATAGAGATGAAGGAGCAAAACAAGCTTCAAACCAGATAGCAAACATGTCACATATCCCATAGGACTGCTTGTAACAATATTCCCTTTTCATTTACGCTTGAGTCTTTAGGTGGAGAAAATAAACATGAGGCAGAATTATCCTCAACTCTTTGTGGAAAATAGGTCCCACCTTAAAAGACATCATTAGTTTGTTACAAAAGTTACAAGATATTGTCCATGTACTCAAAATGCCAACTATAAGAAAATAAAAATAGAAAAACTTACGAAGCAAGGCAAAGAAAGTAGAAAAAAGGTCAAAATATGTTAATCTACATTAGCATCACATGCTAATCACTTGATTTTTAAGGAGAGAATAATATTTTACCATGTTGTACCAAAAGTATAATCTGTACTATATTTAGGCTATGTATTATTCTTCTCCTGTCCACTATTCTGCTTATTCACTATGTGTATCTCTTCAACCAAATGTTGTATTCTTCTTCAGTAGGCCATTTAACATTCAATAAATCTTGCACCTTAGTAATATATTGGGAGTACCTTGCATCAATTAAAATCCTAGCTTCCTTAACAAATATATCCATTTTTTATTCAATTTCCACCATTATATCAATGTTTAAATTGAGCAAGATGTAATCGGTGATAGAAAAATGCATCATAGCTGCTTCAAGCAATCCTCCCAAATATTTCTTCTAGGTGTCAAACAGATGCAATTCACCTTTTGAATTCAACACTTGAGGCATACCACAATCCTCCCTCTCCTTGAATATTTTCAACTTACTTTGGACCTGTATACCCAACTTTCCATGGAAAGTAGTTACCTCATTTATTGAGTCAATAGTTTTCAAGATGTTAGGAATATTTGTGGGTGCCTCAAGATCTGCATTCATTCTTGGCATCATTTCTTTCAAAGCACTTACCCTAGCAATCCAATTATTCCATTCATTCCCAAAGGCCTCTTGTACTTGCAGATACTTTGTATTTTTCTCATGAATGTTTTTATACGTGGCGCACACATCATTAGCCCTGTGGACCAACTTGGTCACCCTATGCTTAAGTACATCCTCAAAAATTTCATTGGCCACCCTAACTGTGTTCAATTTGGCTTGCCTGACATTTTCCTTCTAAGCAGTTAACTTTTCTTTCAAATCATCGATTCTGAGGGCCAAAGTCTCCCTATCTTGTGTAGACATATCAAATGAAGAAGGATGAGTCACTGTTATTTGAGTAGCCTAAATGGTAGCTCTCATTTGAATCAGTTTATTCAAAGCCTTGTCATATTCCTTAACTAAAGATTCATATTTCTTCTTAGAAATATGTGTAGTGTCCACACTAAGCATTGCAACATGTGTAGTTAACTCAGTTGTTTAGAATGGAGTTATGTCAATAGCTCTTTTGACCACTATTGAACCAATGACTTCTTCAATAAAACTAGAAACCTCATGTTTTCTAGTATTAGGTGCCATAGACCAAATTGCAAGGGTATGCAGCTTTGGACTATATCCAAAACCAAATACTTTATTCTCAAATTGATCTTCAAATATCAAAGCTTGAGGATCTCTCTTAACTGCATCTATGCTATGGAAGTTGTGATAGTACATCCTAGTAATAACATGATTCCACTATCTTTAACAATTATCCGAGCTTTAGTGGGACCAATAGCTACAGTTTCAGTCCCAACCTTCGCTTCCTCTGCTTTCTCAGCTTCCTCCTAATGAGAAGGTTCAACATTGACTAGGGTTGATTCTAGTCTCTCTTTTATTTACTTACTCCATTTTTCAATCATAAACTCCTGAAATTCTTTAGTCTACACAAATTTATCATCAACAAAAAACTCATCACACTCCCTAATTCTGGGATCATCATTTTCTTTGTCATACTTCCACTAGACAATCCTGTCAGGAGGAACATCTGAACTATGAGTCTCTTCAATATGAGGAAGGGGAAATTTATTCTCAACCTCCTCATTTCCTAGCACATGTTCAACCACTTGTTCTTCCTTGTCCTCCTAAACATCTTCAACCTATTTTGGGATATCCATTGCTTGTTTCTATCATTGTTTCTCTAAGAGGACCTGGGCTTTGTCTATAGCCTCCTTTACCTTTACCTTAAACTCACCAGACTAATAGTCCCCTATCATGGTAAAATCCCTCTCCAAGGGGTTTGCAATTTCATTGTATGGACTAATGTAGAAGGCGTTGATTTTCATAATATTTTCCTCAAGATTTTTCATAGCTATACAAATCCCTTTTCCTAACCATGACAGCCTCATCATTTGTTAGATTCCTTAGTACATCATCTCTATAGAAGAATTCATGATGTATGATGCCTAAATTCTTTTTTCTTCTTTTTCCTGCCACAAATATTTTTGGATCAAAAACTCTAACCTTATTAATATGCATTCTGAGATTATTCACCATAATGCCAAATTTCTCGTACCCTTCAAGGGAAATGGTCTTAAAATAAGCAAAAGTACATTGGGGATTTACTACAGAACCCTTTCTTTCCTTTCTAAAAATTTCATAATCCATAACATCAATTTTCCATATGATCTCCATGAAAGCCAATATGTCTGAGAGATACAAGGGTAAACAATGGGGTGCTACCTTAGCTCCATAGACCCTGATTAAAGTATATTCAAAATGTAGAAACTAGTTGGCCCAATTATGTGTTGTTGTAGAGCCTGGTACATCGTTTGGGTACATAACACTTGTGATCTCTAGTGAAAGTTTGAATCTAGGTGCCACACCCAATGACTCTAAGATACCATGTCTTATAACATTGGAAAACAAGATGTAATTGGAATTGGTGCAATCCCGATCCCATATGTATTTCCACATTTGCACAAGGATAGCCTTATTTTGACTATCCTTAATCTTCAAATTTAATTTCCTTTTCCACTCATAATCTCATTCCCATAAGAGCATATGCATCAATAAGGAATAATGGGGGAAAGATAGAGGGAGTACTTCCTATTTCAAATTGAGAAAATCCTCATGCATTCGTTCAACAACAAAATTAACATAATCAAAACTAGTGTTTCGATTATATTCTTGTATATCTTCCACCATCACCAACAAATCAGGGGCTATTATAACCTCAAAATCCTGAGCTAGCACTTGGTTTAAACAATAGTAAGTGCTTTTGAAATAATCTTCAAATTCTTCACTCAAATGGATCAGCATCTTGAACAATGAATTTTTTCCTGCTCCTTCTATGTTGCACAAGTATTGCGTCTCTGTATGCAAATTTTCTCCTTTCATATTCAACATACAAGTCAACACGCCTGAACTTTGTAGTACAATTGGGATTTAACCCAAATACATCTAACATTTTATCCTTTGTCACCTCCAAAATTATATCACCATTCTCACTCTTGATTTTCTTGTCAATAGGGTCGTAGTGCCTTGCTAGCTCCATCATTAAGTCAACTTCCATAAACACATTTGGAACCACTAACTTTCCCAGGTTCAACCCCCACAAACAACAGGTAGGCTAACTGTAATTTTTCCTATTGAAAGCATACTGAAACAATTTCCATCCACTCTAGGGTTGGGGTTTCTCACCAATTTCACCAACATTATCAATCAACCTAGTGGTAACAACAACTTGTCTTGTGGGCCTTTTACCAATTCCTGACCCTCCCTCTTTGATACCTCTAGAATTTTCTTGCATAAAATTTTCTATTTCCTTTGTGCTTCTGGATCTCATGGAAGCTGCAGGGGTACTAGGCAAAGGGTTAGACATATTCACTAGCTTGGGATTAATTTCAACTGAAGTATGCTAAGTTTTAAGTCTTTTAACCCTCTTTTGCTTTGGTTTCCTTTTTGGCCTAACACTAGATTCACTAGGTTCTGGGTCACTCATGCTTGTAACAAAAATGGAAACTAGGGTTTACAATTTCTTACGGCCAAATAAAACCCTTCACAATTATGACAGAATAAAGCGCTACTATTGAACATGACACCTTTCTTTACAATTTAGACAGTGCTCAATTATCAAATTGAAATCACTAGAAAAGACTAAATTGCACATTCCACCAATTTTCCTATCAGCTTTCTAGGGCATCCACCTTACTACCTCAATTAAAAGGAAGTATCAGTTTTTCTTACTTGGATGAAAGTAGTATCACTCTAGTTGCTAATAATGTCTAGAGATTTCCTTGCAAATTATTCGGCCTCTGGCATTCTTTTTGCTAACCAGTGAATTAGGATGCACGATAAACCAAATATCTACTTTTTGTTATGTTTGAGAGGGGAGCATGTCAATATTAATAATTGATAGTAAGCTTGCACAAGCAAATTGACAATAAGCCATTTTGTTTTAAACCTTGATTGTTGATGCTTCAACTTTAAAACTAGATCAATGGTTATTGATCCACCTCGCCACCTTCCCTTTTGCTTTATACAAAATCCTTAGGATTTCGCCATGTTGCCTCTTCATGTAGTGGTTGTCGCCAATCATTGATTTACTTTGTTCTTGTCCATCTTTATCAGTGATGCAAGTGCCTCATGCAATAAAATCTTAGCCCTTAGATCTATGGTTGGTTTCCCGATCTCATCCATCTCCATCGCTCCTTGCTAAATCAAATTTTCACCTAAACTTCCATTAGCGACAAGAGATGTAAGCTCTATAGTTTGACACGTATTCCTGCATAGCAATCAATGGCACAAAAGATATCACAAATAGGATGTAATCAATTTAGCGAGAGAAAACTCCTTAAAAGGGACCATATCACTCATCGCTAATCCTCCTCTTAGCGCTGAAAACAAATCCGTGAGATGCGATGCAATTGGAAACTCATCTTCTTAGTCATCACTAATTTAAAACAATCTCTTAGTAACATATTGGTGATGAGCGATGAAACTATCATCATAAATTCAAAGGTCATCACTTATCGCTACTACAACTTTAAGAATTCAAAAATCATTAGTGATATGTGATCCCTTAAGAACCTCGCTCATCGCTATTTGCTATCAAAAGTTCAAGGAACAATTCACGATGAGCAATATCAAAGAGATATCATCTCATTTCTTGTTGTTGATTTAAAACATATATTTCAAAAGCGATCAACGATGAGCGATAAGGACATAAGGTCTATTGAACTTAAGTGAAAACTTTTAGGTGCTTGCTCATAAGTTGTTTTAATGGAGGGGACTTCCTAGGATGATACAATAGATAGAAAAATACTTAAGAACCTCAAAATCATTATAACAAAGTTTTTTGGACCCATGATGAGGGAACCGATTGCCTGATAAAAAATTTTAAAATAGTGACCAACAACGGGCGATAGGGAGTCAATAGAAAAATTGAACACTCAAGTTATTTCAAGGAAAAAAATCCTACAACCTTCCTAAATGCAACAATGGTTTAAGATGGGACATGAGAATTAAGGTTCCATCAGGTGAAAACCTCTTCAAGTCGCCCAAGGATGGAGGATTGGACTTTCTCCCCATCACACAAGCAAAATTGGCAATGCTCATTGAGGATACCATGGAAGTCAACATAGCCACAATTGAAGATCCTTAAATTTTACTCTTTGCAACATCTTTGAGAGAGGAAGAAAAACCTGAATTCCAAAATTTCTTATCAGAGCATAAGATTAACTTTGCATGGTCATATGTTGATATGCCTAGGTTGGATCTAGAATTAGTCTTGTACCATTTTCCCTTACTTCCAAACGCCAGACTAGTGAAACAAAAGTTGTGAAAGATGCACCCATAGATCGCCTTGTTAGTGAAAGTTGAGCTCAAGAAATTTTTAGATGTGGGATTCATAAGGTCAATAGATTATGCTCAATTGATTTCAAATGTTGTACTTGTCACCAATCTGAATGGTCAAATACGCATCTGCATAGATTTTCAAGATTTTAACAAGGCATGCCCAAAGGATGACTTTCCATTACCAAACCTCAATATCATATTTGACCTTACAACAGGCTACGAGATGTTGTCCCTCATGGATGGTTTCTCGGGTTATAATCAGATTCAGATTGCCCTTGAAGATCAACACAAAACAACATTTACATGTCCTTGGGGTACATACTATTGGAACATCATAACTTTTGGTCTCAAGAATGCAAGTGCCACATATCAAAGAGCTATGACAACAATATTCCATGAAATGATGCATACCTTAATGGAAGATTATGCAGATGACCTTTTGGAAAAGTCTTTGACATGCAAGGATCATCTCAATGTGCTAGAATTTTTTTTTAAAATATTGGAGGAATACAAGGTCCGCCTAGATCCTAAGAAATGTTCCTTTGGTGTGACATCAGGAAAACTTTTGGGATATATATTTTCTCATAGAGGCATTGAAGTCGATCCCACCAAAGTAAAAGCAATATTGGACATGCCTCCCCCAAAAGGAATAAGTGAGCTAAGGACATTGCAAGGAAAATTATAGTCTATCTGACGCTTCATTGCACAACTAGTAGACAAGTGTCAACCATTTCAATATCTCCTCTGCAAAGGTATCCCCTTTGTGTGGATTGATTAATGTCAAGAGGCCTTCCAATAAATAAAGAACTATCTATTGTCACCACCTATATTAATGCCACCAATTGAAGGAAAACCTTTGATCTTATATATTTTTGCAACAACTTCAACACTGGGGGCATTTCTCACACAAAATTATCATGATGAGAAGGAAAGGGAAATATACTACATCAGTCAAATACTGGTTGGATATGAGATGAATTACACACCTATTGAACACACTTGTCTTGTAGTTTTCTTTGCTGCCTAGAAGTTAAGACATTAGATGTTAAATCATAAGACACAACTAGTGGCAAAGATTGATCCCTTGAAATATCTCCTAAGTCACACAACATTGATAGGTCGCTTGAAAAAAAGGGTTATGATATTGAGTGAGTATGACATACAATATGTGGAACGAAAGGCCATAAAAGGACAAGTGATAGTAGATCAACTAGCAGATGCACCCATACAAGGTGATCATCCATTGGTAGAAAACTTTCTTGATGAGTCAATATTTCATACAGAGCCTAAATCATCTTGAAAAATTTATTTTGATGGGTCTCATACTAGTCAAAGCCCGGGAGCAGGTATACTTTTTATCACACCACAAGGAGACTCCATCCCTAAGTCATTTCACATTGCTTTTCCATGTACAAATAATGTTGTAGAATATGAGGTACTTGTCACAGGACTCAGAATGGCCATAAAATGGAAAATCAAAACACTTCATGTCTTTGGAGATTCTTAGTTGGTCATAAATCAGGTCAACGATGAATATGACACTAAAGACAAAAAATTAATGCCCTAAAAATGAATGGTTGACGTTTTTCAATGATATTTCCACATGTTTTATTTTGAACAAGTCCCTAGGGAAAAAAACAAGATAGCAGACACAATGGCTACACTCGGATCTCTCTTAGACATTCCAAGCAATGTGCCATAGTTTGAGTTCTTGGTGGAACAACTTTTTGTTCTTGCATATGACATTCTAGATTCTGAAATGGTTTGTGAGCTTATTGGTCCCCACTCACCATGGTATCAAGACATATGTGATTACCTTCAGTACCAAACCCTTTCCCTGAACCTATCCAATAAGGTCAACCAAAATCCTTTATCCGCAAAGTTGCCTGATACACCATCATCAGTGACACCTTATACCATTCTAGCTTTGACAATACCCTTCTTCAATGTCTTAACACTGACAAAGCATGAATGAACTTACGTGAGGTACATGAGGGTATATGTTAATCTCATTCGAGTGGCCCTACCTTAGCTAAGAAGGTCACGAGACTTGGTTATTATTGGGCAACATTAGAAAAGGATGCACTTGAGTTTTTCAAAACATTTCATCAATGTCAAATACATAGTGATTTGATTCATGCACCAGCATAAGAACTTTGACTAATTACCTCTCTGTGGCCCTTCGCGCAATGGGGACTCGACCTTGTGGGAAAAATCCATCCTACCTCTTCCAATGGCCATAAATTCATCATCATTGCCACTGAGTACTTCACTAAGTGGATCGAAGCCATCCCCCTCACATACATAACTGGCAAGTAGATTTCTAAATTCATCCTCAACTACATTATCTACCAGTATGATGTCCCACAATCCAACATCATAGACAATGGCCATCCCTTTAAAAATCAAGACGTCTGTGAGCTTTGTGAATGCTTCCATATCCAACACCATTTCTCCACGCCATATTACTCACAAGGAAATGGTCAAGTTGAGGCGTTTAATAAGACAATTATCAAAATCCTTAAGAAGACAATCAATGACGTTGGCCATGACTGGCACACACAACTTAACCCTGCTCTGTGGGCTTATCACACCAGCATCTACATGCCTATAGGAGCCACTCCATTCGCCCTGGTCTTTGGAGATAAAGCCATCTTTCCCATCGAGGTTGAAATCCCATCTTCAAAGGTCTCCATGAAGGGCCTAATTGATGATGAAGAGTATAGACAATCATGATTGCATGAACTGGAGATGATAGAGGAATGCAGGAAAAATGCCTTAAATCATTTATAGGCATGTTAGAACTACCTTTGTCACTATTATAACAAGAGATTCATGGTTATAAATTTTGACATTGGTGACTTGTTCCTCATGAAAAATCCTAAGAATCAGTCTGACAGAGAGAAACACGACAAGTTCAAGCCTAATTGGCTAGGTCCTTACATCATCACAACCTCATTCAGTTCTGGAGCTTATCAGCTAGCCACTCCAAATGGTGAAGATAGAACCCATCAACAAGCTACATCTCTAAAAGGTCTATGCATAGCATCAAAGAGCTAGGTTAAAAACCATCAAAAATATAAAAATATAAAAGTCGTCACTTTGATGAAAACCTGGAAAATAGGCATCTCGGTGACATCAAAAAAATTAAAAAAATTAAAAAAATTAAAAAATGACAAAAAAATAGTAAACATAAATAATTCGTCCAATAGTGAAAACCTGGTAAACAAGTGCTTTGGATAAGTACCATGGTGAAAACCTGGCAAATAAGAACCATGTGTAGTCGGTCTTTGCTTCGCCATCTATTGTCACTCCATTTGCCCTAGTTTATAATAAATACCTTTTTTGACACCATCTCGATGTCCTCTCACAAGCATCTTGCCATTTCTTTCCATGGATGATAACGGTTGACATCAGGTCTAGCATACCGTTCATTTATCATCCCAAGCACATCCTTTTGCACATCCTTCAACCTTGGCTAGTTTTGGACCTAATTGGGGGCAATCTTTTATCACCTAACTACAGTGGGTATCACACATGGTACTGTCAATCAAAAATTTCCTAAAAAAAAGACAAAAAAAATCATAAAATGTCTTAAAACAAGAAAAAAAATCATAAAATGTCCTATTAAAAAAAGGCAAAAAAATGTCCTCAAAAAGAAAAAAAATCAAAAAATGTCTTGAAGAAATACAAAAAAATCAAAATATGAAAAAAACACAAAAACATCCAAATAACCTTAAAAATCTCAAAAACAGAGTCAAAACTGGTCAAGTCAGTCATGTCAGTTAGTCCATGTCATTATCGAACTACGTTATCTCTACACATTTGCTACATAGGCAAGGCTCATCTTTGAGCCCCTGAGACATTAGGTCAGTCCTTTTAGGTTTGTCCAAATAAAATCATGACTCAATCTTTGGTCATCAAGATAAAGTCATTGGTTGTGTCAAACTATAAGGTCTTTGAGTGTATGACGTAGGAAAGGCCATCAATTGATGAGCCCTCGAGGCCACACTAGGTCAGTCCATTAGGGTTCATGACAGTGCACTGACACACACATTAAATGTCTTCAAGACAAACAAATTATTCCAAAACAGATGAACTCCTGAAATAAATTTTAGCAATCGTTTAATCAAACATTCTAGTCAAAACAAGTCAAAATCAATCAATTTTGGTCAAACTCAGTCAAAACATGTAAAACTATAAACTCCTAGTTGTTCTTCAAGCGTGTCCTTCCGAAGAACAACCCATGTCATTTATTTATGCCTTAGGATGTGTCCTTCCTAGGCATCATCACCGTCATCTAGCACTTTGAGGAATTCTCTTGGAATTTGAGGATGGATCCTCTCGACATCGACATCATTTAGGATGTGTCCTTCCTGAATTTGGAATTACCTTGCATTCATCACCTAGACACCATCAAACCTGGCATCTTGGCATCAAAATACTTGACATTCAGACACACTTGGAAAACACTTGGCAAAAACTATCTCATCATTTTGTCCTTTTATTTTTCTTCATGCTACTAGTTCCTTAAGGATGTCCTAACAATAGGGTTTAGAGGAGCAATGACGTATCATGATGATTGGTTTGTCCTGTCTTTTTCAGTCATGTTGCTAGTTCCTCAAGGATGTCTCGACAATAGGATTTAGAGGAGCAATGATGTTTCATGACTTTTTTTTCTTGTCTTTCTTGTTTTTGTGGTTGGTTGTGACAAAAAGACTGGGGCAATTACACTCTTAGTATGAGTCATGATCATCCTTGTCTTCCATCGCTTGTCTCATGTGATGGTATGACCTTGCACTCCATTGATCTATGCCATATCATGATGTTTTTTGGCCATTACAATAATCCGCCCAATGATGATTAAGAGCAACAACTATTAGTTCTCTGGTAATATGTTGAAGGATTCAGTCTTTGCACTAACATCCATCTCCTTTTTTCTTGTCATTTCTCCTCTTCTGTCTCCTAATGATATACTGTGACATACAAAAATATCATTGCATACATGATCATATAGACATTGCATTAGTTCATCACATCTACATATACCCATTCACTTAGTTTCATTATTAAACATTCATTTAGACATACATTAATTAAACATACATTCACATATTTGCATCCACAACATTAGCATACATATATCATTTACATTCATCAGTTTGCATTCACATATCATAAAAATTGCATTTAACATTTCCATACATCATCCATATTAGTAATACAAGTACATCATAACATAAGGCATTGCATGTCGCACTATCCATACATATAATCATACATCAATTAATCTATAATCATAAACATGGCATCCATTACAATTAAAACATTATCCATACATATAAATCATAATTTTCATCATCATATAACCATCATAGATAACATAATATCATCATGGCATATAAGCATAAATAACCATCATAACTGTATACATCACATGGCATATAAAATGCATCATCATAATCATCATCATAAAGGCATATATCGTAGACGTAATCAACACATAATGCATGATCACATAACATAAAGCATATAGGTCGCACCAAAACTGCATCATATATATAATCTCAAAAAATCATGTCATATGATAGAGTCATGAGATATCCCAAAAATAGAGCTCATAGGCTCGATGGTCAAAATATAAATGTCATCACATATTGTCTAAAACATAATGACAAGATAGCAATGTCAATGCCCTAGGAGGTCCTCTCCTCATCCCCTCGAGGATAAGATTGAGGTGACTGGTGCTTGGTGATGGGAATTTATACTGATGGCATTGTGGGCATGGTGGGATGAGTTTGTGAGGAAGATGGATCTGTAATTGGTAGTTGGTTGTGCTCTGATCTATACCCTAAAGTAGATGAACCATGGCTATGGCTGGATCTATGGCTTGAGGAATTCCTATGACTATGATGGGACTGGTGAACTAATGAGTTCCCAGAGGAGGTAGAACCACCCATAGTGCTCTGACTGTGGCTGTTGTGTGTTTGGCTGCTACTCCTTGACTCACTCCCTATGCTGCTTTGAGATCTAGATAACCTAGGCTCCCTCTAATAAGTCGAAACTGCTCTCTCATATAACATACGATACTGGCCCCTACTAGTGTTGACCCTGGCTAACTCTCTAGCTACATCCCCAACTATCCTTGAACATAACTGTGTGAATCCCATGTGTGAGCTCTTTTCCTCTTGTTGTCAACTCCTAGCCTGATCCCACTCTACACGTGTAACCTATAACTCTTCCTTTAGGGATCAGATATGTGCAATGGCCTCGTCTAGTCTCTTTTGCATATCAACCAATCTCTGGTCAATTGTAGCATCATGAGGCAAAGGTGGTCCTCTAGGTATATCATCTTCTCCCTCCACCATCTACTCTCTACCTCATCCATAGAATCCTCACTACCAATGTCTCTCTACCTCATCCATAGAATCCTCACTACCAATGTCTAGCTCCTCATCATCATCAACCCCAATTACCTCCTCTGCTATGTGCACCTCCACCTCCATCTTTGCCTCCTATTTAACACCGACCTCTAGCTGCTCCTCCTCCTATCTAACCTCAACCTCTAGTTGCTCCTCCTCCTCTACTACCTCAAGGATCGCATCAAGGGGTGACCTCTCCACACACTGTCATACTCTCCTACTCGGCCTCTCGCCATCTGCTCTCCTCCTCCTCCTCCCTCCACCCCCACCATCTCCTCCATTACCTCTATCATCTCCTTTGTCATCTCCTCCACCTCTCCCCCATCTCCTCTCCCTCTGTCTCCTCAGCCTCCATCCCTCTGCCTACCCCTACCGCTGTCTCTACCTCCTCTACCTCCTCAAAGTACCTATAATATAACTGAACAATGATCCACAAGTGTTGGTCCATTCAAGTCTGTCAAAAACTATGGTCTATTTACCAACCACCATTTGTCAAACTCTATCGTCATGCCAGGATTTTCTAGGCCCCCACTCCATGCCCACTGCTATGCTACCAACCCATCAATCTATTGATCTACTAGGGGTACTGATATAGATGGCCCCCATATGGTCTCTCAGGATGATCTGGCATACTCCACTGTCCCCACTGGCACATCCTGTCACTCGCCGAACTATCTCAACACTTGTTGGGGCAAGTACATCTCAATAATCAACTGTGACTAAACAGTCCAACCAATGAGATCTTTGAATTATCTACAAAATGGAAAATGATCACCCTCATCAGCCCACTTTGCACAATCCCTATATGAACTTTAGGAAAATGCCATCAGAGTGTCAATCCTATGCCACCAGTATCCTATCTCCTCAACTCTAGCCTGATGAAGGGAACCCGCATATAGATAGACATAAGGCATCCCCTCAGCTAGCTATGGTATCTGAATAGGTAGATGGAAGATGGGGATATGCTCCCAAGCCTAGATCATAAGCAACGTCATCCCACAGCTGATACTTTGTGCACCTCTGTACACCACCTTATGCAACTAATGATAAAGCATACCAAGAAAACATGGTACCTAGGAAAAAATAGTCTTGTCCCACCTCATCCTCACAAGCACATCTCCCCATCCGATAGGAAACTCATGTTTGCAGTGGTCTAGAATCAAGACACTAGAAATCAATGTGCATAACATTGACATTGCATCCCATTGAGGATAATGCTCCACCATGAACTCCCAGCGAATATCATATCCCTCGATGCCTAGTCTTGCATCATCAGGCTCATAATACTCTGTAATAGTCTAATGTCCCCATTGAGGATCATAAACAACACAACGGTAGGCATAAAATCCTATACACATCCTCTAGCATCAAAGTGGCCTCTCCTGTTGGTAAGTGGAAAGAACACATCTCTAAGTGCCATCTCTCGACCAATGTTGTCAATAGCCCCCTATTTTCCCAGACAATGGGCATATAAGTCACATAATATAGTCCAAGTCACATCAGTCATCTATGCTCTCTATCTCACAATTAATCTCTAAAGGAATATGTCGATGGCCTGAACTCATGCATGTAAATGGGTGGTAATCATTTTTGCACATGCAAAAACGAAAGTTAGCACATCATTAAACATCATCATTACCATCTATCTAATAAAAAAGAAGTAGAAATTGAGTCTAAAACTAAGTCAACCTTGGTCAAATTCAAATGTGTCGCGTCAATGGCAATTGCATCATGCTAAGTCAATTGTGTCACTTAGCTCTGCATTTGCATCACGATAGAGAGTGTGTGTCGCACAAGCTCATGAATATGCCATCTTATAGCACTTGCATCGCTCCATCAAACATATGCATCATTGTAATAACACTTGCGTTGTGATAGAGTGATTGCATCTCTATGACTATCATTTGCATCACACGACAACAATTGCATCTCACTAGTCCACAAATGCATCAATTTCTAATGGACCCCTTGCGATTGCATCGTGACGCATCAAATTCATGCAATGCAAACACGAATGTGGCTTACATGAATGTATATGCTTCACAACACATTCATTACTCTAACTTCGAACCCTAAAAAAACACGTAAAATGATGAAATGATGAAGTGGTTAATGGGTACTTACTGGTAGCTCTGTGCCCTCTAGCCGTCTAAAAGTTTGAACAATGTACCTGTGATGCTCGTTCATTGGAATCACCATCTTCGCGCGAAGTCTCCTCTCTCTAAGATCTCAAATTTCAAATAGTAAAAGTGAAAATGAATTGACTTTTTACCCATTTTGAACTTATTTATAGGGTAAAAGTGGGATTTTCTTGTAAATTTTATTATTGGAGGCTTTTTTGACCAACTTTGACCAACCTGTTGACTATCCTAAACACGTCGAAATCCAAAACCGCTTGCGCCAATAATTTTCTGATTATCAAATTGACTTATCGGGACTTTCCAATTTTTTCTATCATCGGGCCAAAATTTGAAAATTTTCCTGAGGGGGCATAGATACTTCGTAACTCCGGTGGGGCATACTTTTGACTGAATTTTCTATCTTAATGCAACAAGCTGCATTATGACAAAGAGGGGCAAAACGTAGACACAAAATTGACCTATGCCTGCAAGTTCTATTTTCCCCATATTTCTTCCTAGCATAATTAAAATATTTAATTATGTCCTATGGTTCAATTTCAACTATTAATTAAATAATTTATAATTATTTAATTAATTCAAGTCTTTTTATTGCTCTTGATTATTTAAATAAATAAATTTTATTTATTTATTTAAATATGTCACTAATTTTCTAATGTCTCCCTATGATTAAATAAATTTCTAAATTTATTTAATTATCTTTCGTCCATTATTTCCTCCTGATTATTTAAATAAATAAATAAAATTTATTTATTTGAATACGTCATTAATTTCTAAATGTCTTCTCATAATTAGCTAAATTCTTTAATTTATTTAATTATTGTCCACCTTGGCATTCTCCTAATTTTAAATAAAATAAAATTATTTAATATTGTTCCACTTTCTAATTTTCTTAGTAAATAATTTTAAAATTATTATTTACTATCACATGACCCCACCTTGAATTAAATTAATTTTTAATTCAAAATGACAACTTTCCTCCATAAATCAAATAGTTTCTAATATTATTTGATTTTTTGGCTCTTTGTTTCCATGCCATTCTTATCTCCTTGTCACATGCAATCTTGTCCCTTGATTTGATTTTCTAAAATAAAATCTTGACCATTCATTTCAAATTTACCCTAATGTTTCCCCAACCCTAATTGTGGGTTGTCACACTCAATTTCAACCATTGATCTTAGGGCATTTGTCAATCTTCAATCTTGGTCATTCACCCAAAATTGAATTTTCTAGAAAATGGCAATTTTGGCCTCATTTGACACACTTCATACATCTTCATCTTTTGGCGTCTTGACATCTTGGCATTTTCATACTTTAGGCTTGCTTCATAGTTTCTTAGTTGCATTGTGAGGTCTTTTGAGTAGAATCCTTCAACATTTGCTTAGGAAATTGGCATCATCATAGGTTGCTCATCACAAATTTGAGGGAAAACACAATATTGCAAAAAATAGAGAAGGTGCAATGGAGGTTAATCATGGAGGTTGAAGAAATTTGGTAAAATCTTTCCTTGTTTTCATGTTGTTACTCCTTTGTGCTTCATTGTTTTGCTTTGGGTTATTTTATTTAAGCTCTGATTTGCTAACCTAGGTTTTCCCCTAAGCTACAATGAGACTCTCTTAGTGCAAGAGAGTGAAAATGTTGACAATTTCCTTAAACCTACACCCCCTCTTATCTCTCCTATTTGTGGGAATGATGTGATAGAAGATGAAAATATAGACAATCCTGATGATCATAGTTGCTCTTCTCCTAATACCTCTCCTACATGCGATGAAGGTATTTCGATGTTAGAAGATGCACTCATTGATAATCATGACATTGTTGAAATATCCCCTTCTATAAACTCTCCTACATTGGGAGATATTATAGCACAAGATGACATTATAGTAACATTTCTAAATATCACCTTACCTAATTTCCATTCTCCCTTTGCTTGTGAGAATGATTTCATAGAAGAGGATGAGATTGTAGATAATGAGGATATGTTAGTGTTAGATGATCAAACCTTTAAGGTCTATAACAACCCTCTTTATGATCCTTCCCCTACTATTTTGGAAGACATTAGGGAACAAAGGAATGAAATAATAAATGATCATGAAAATCATACTTGTCCTTCTCCTAGTATCTCTTCTAGTTATGAAGAGGATACTTTGATCGATGAAAGTCATGAGAATCTTAGTTGCCCCTCTTCACCTAGGAAGAAAATTCAATGATTGATCATTCCCCTACTTGCGATGAAGTGATTTTGGAAGAACCAATCTTTGAATGTAAAGAGCATTTGGTTTGTAGTTCTCCTAACAACTCTCCTCTTAGGGAAGATATCATGGTTGAAGAAAATGATAATGGTGAAAAGGTGATTCTGGATTTCCCTTTATTATAAATACATCAAACCAAGACTATTGATTTCCATTAGATCCCCCTTTACTATTGTACCTCCTACATACCCCATGGGACATACTAAGAATCCTCTAATTCTGTACCCACCATCATACAAACAACAAACTCAAAACAAGTTTGAACTTATCCTTTACCCACCTAAGAACAACATTTTGTAGTAGTTGAGTCATAAATTTTTTTCTCATACATATAATACAAGAAACAATTTGCAACCAAGACAAACACCTCCAACATCCCTCTGATTTCCTAACCTATTCTTACTAGGTCCTCGCTTATCTCCACAAAGTGGAAAGGAGTACAATCTTGTTGAACAACTAAAGAATACTCCTACTAAGATATCATTATGGGATCTTATTTAAGCATCCCATCATTATCATAACATGACTGAAAATGATTTACAACAAGTTTCTATCCCTTCTAATGTGCAACCAAATGACATAGTAGCTATAATTCAAGCAATAAATGCTAAAAAAATTTTCCACCAAATTGAGCTTCCTCCTTTGGAAGTGCAAAGACAAAATAAAGCTTTCATAATAATATCTTGGTATAAAAGGACAAGGATAAAGTAAAACCTTGTTGAAAATGGCTTTTCTCTTAATGTGTTCAGTGTAAACCTTCTGGACAAGCTTGGTGTGGATAAATAAAAAATTCAACCCAAATCCTTATCTATTAAAGGATTTGACAATGTAGGAAAATGACTACTTGGTGTGATCACTTTGCCTATTACAGTTGGAAAGGCCATATTAGAAACACCAATCCATGTTACTCCTCATGATCTTTCATATAATATCCTTTTAGATAGACCATAGATTCATGCAATGAATGAGGTGCCTTGTACTCTTTATTGTAAAATGAAGTATATTTACAACAACAAAATGTACACACTTGAAGCTGACCCTGACCCAAATAGTTGTTTGAACATTGAGAAAAACAAGGATAATCCTTTAAAAAAATTGACACCAACTACACAAGTGGAACCCATGCAAGAACAAAAAAAATATAGATGTCCTAAAACCTTCAAAATGATATCACTAGATGATTTGGGATCATTGGATTTCAACTCAACATTCATGGGAGAATACAAAATCATAAACAAAGACTCTCAAAAGGGAAAAGAAAAAGCAGTAATTTCAATGCAAAATTTGAAAGATCCTTCAAAAGCATCCACCTCAACCAATTTATAATAAGAAACAAATTACACAACAAACTTTGATGAACTTAATTACGAGCAACCACCAAATCCAAAAGAGATGAAGAAACTCTATGGAAGAGGTTATGAGCTTATGAAAAAACTTGGATATAGTGGAAAAGGATGTGGTGCTAGAGAACAAGGTATTTGTTGGATGATGTGGTTGTTTTGATGATATGTGGTTGTCATTGATGTCAACACTATTGGCATTAATGTCTTAGAAGTTGTATATGTTGAGGATATTGAGAAAATTGTAATGAAATAGGTTGCAGGTTATTAGTGGTGAAGTGTAGTTCAGTCTATTGGTTAGCTCAGTAGGTTGATGATCAAAGGTTATGGATTAAAGGGTTTCTTTAGAGTATATCTAGTTTATCCACATTAAGTTTCAGAGATCCACATGAAGATTTGATAGAGTTATGCGCAGTTGTGTTCTGACAGTCATTTTGTTGCTTCAGTTGGTGTTCCTGAATGAAGATGATGTGATTCTAGTAAGTTCAACTATTGTGGATGCTTCTTGGGTGATTCACGATGTTTTTTGGATGTTTCTAGATCATTACTCTATCAATGTTGTTCATTTTCATTGATCGTTGTGCTCGCGATTAGAGATTTTCTCTTGCATGTTCATGGCCAACAAGGTGTTGTAGTGTGTTGTGGATCCTCAAACTGAAATTGTTTGAAGTGTTTTCATGTTTGAGTATTTTTTTTGGGGTATTCATTATGTTGTGGCCGAAATTGGTCAATTCGCATTGAATATTATTTATTGTTTTGGGCCAATAGTTTGCATATGTTTTATTATTTTATTGAGGCCGACATGTAGTGATGTAATCTTTTGTTGTGGATATATATAAGCAATTGTTTATTCCATTTGAAGGTGTGCTTGTACGTGAGATGTGTGAATAATTTCCTAATCATTTGAAGGTAGAAGTAGAGTATGAAGAAGAGTGAATAGAGTGTGAAGAAGTGTTCATGTGCTTAACTAGAACTGTAATTAGGCATTAGAAGATGCTATTTTCCCAATTCAAAATCTTGTGGATGTAATCCAAATATTTTGTAAGACAATGAGTCTTCCTTTTTGTAATTGAACAGTGAGCTCTAGGAAGTGCGCCTGAATGCATGTGCATTCTCCATTCACATTTCTTTTATACTTTTAATAGGGTATAATCTTTTGGACTAACCTCCACCGTGGTTTTTCCCCTAATAGGGCTTCCATGGAAAAAATCTTGGTGTTATGTGTATTTATGATGTATTGATGGTTTATGCTTTCATGGCTATTTATCAGATCTGAGAATAAGGTTAATAAGTTTGATAAGTTCAAATTTCTAAGACAACTTATTCACCCCCCCTCTCAGTTGTATGCCCTTGTGTTTCCAACACTATCCATGTCCCTATAGAACTTAACACATAAGAAACATATAATGGTCTTGGTTATTGTCCTTTGATAGAAATAAACAAGCCTTCACTTAATCTCAACACTATTACAAAAGATTCTTCTAAGCCGACTTTAAGAGTATTGCATCCTAAACTGATAGACATCAATGCTCCTAATTATTATCCTTTGAAATACATGAAAGAAACAAAGAAATCCTTTCTTAACATCAATTTCATCATGTAAAACACTTATGATTCAAATTTTTTAGATTTTACACCCTCCTTTAAATGAGAGAACAAAATATCACAATCGAAAGAGTCTTGTGTAAGTATGGCATCCTATACTAAACAAGAGATATATTTATTAAAAAATAAAGGAACAACTTCTGCTTTGGATCAAGAAGGTATCTTTTCAAAACTCCTCCAAGATATTTTGATATCCCTCCCTCCAAGATCATGAAAGAAATTTTACTACAAACATTCATTTTGCACATATCATAGAATTCATGGTCATTCTACTAATGAATGTAAGGCTTTAAATAACAAAATTCAACATCTTAGGGACTGTGGTGCTCTTCCTTGTGTTGAAGCACCTAAATCCTTTAATTGAAACTTATCCTCATCCTATTCGGCTCACCCTTGTCCTGCACTAAGTGGAGGCAAGGGGTTAGGTATCCTTGTCCACGTATAATGTCATTTGTCATTGTCTCTTTTTGCTAGTTGACCACCTTTAATGTAAATATAAGAGCAAGCTTGGGGATGTGGATGACATGCCTTAAGTTGGCTTGCATGTGACATACTTATTCATTATGTAGTTCGATTTAGAAGCATATGACTTGGCATAGGGATTTCTGAATAAGATATCATCTCTTCTTCTACTTTAAAGAAATTTATCACAACAATAGTGTTAGCAACTACTTTAAAGTGGGGGCATACATCAACACTCATGTTTCATTGTGTGATTTTCTTTCTTCTTGTGATGTGTCCTTTTCTTGGTGGTGTGGTTGAGTTTGATTTTCTCTGAGAGTGTGATATTTCTTTGACTTTTCTTCTCTTTCAGACATTAGGCACAATGCTCCCCAAGAAGAGGCCTTGCATGAAGTAAGAAAAATGCCTTTGAACATTCTTTACATTGTTTCACAATAATCATTATATGGCCACATTGCATAACACACCTTCCATGCCTGTGGTGCCATCTTGCTTGTTCATGAGTCGCAAGCATACAAAGTTTTGCTTGCCTCATGAAGCTTGAAGTTCATTATTTTTTCATGAGCTCCAAGCATATGAAGTTTTGATTCCCTCATGAAGCTCGAAGATCATTATTGTGTGGCACGTTATCAAAGTTATTAGGAGGTATAGCTTTGGTATGGTTGGACGAGAATCCAATCCGAGGCATGACTTTCCCTTAGCCACTCACGTGTGTGTGAGCACATATCAATCGTACGTGTCTCACCTTCTTGGATTACTCACCAAACGAACAACCTAAAGCTTCGTTGCCTTAGAGTGAGTGTGCATTTTTGGAAAAAAAGCATAGATCTGATTTACATCATGTTGGAAAAACAGTCAAGGCTTGATCCACATCATTTTCATTTTTACTTTTTTTCTTTCTTTCTTTTAGTTATTGACATTACATGTTTGCGTATCTTGATGTCACATATCATACACCTTGTGCATGTCCTTTTTTGGTTATGTTAGTTTCATGGAGGATCTTGGATCCTAGGGGCTTAACCACTCCTTGATATTTCTTAGCCTAGACCATCCGCATCAGTACACTTGGACCCCTCTTGAATGTCTACTTTAGTGTGAGTTTGAAGCAAGTTCATCCTCTCACTAAAGTAGGGGCTAAATGTGGCAATGGAAAAGTATCCCTTTTTCTTGCTTGTTTGGGCCCTCCTTGTTAACTAAGCTTAATGGTGCCTTGATTTAGTGTTGTGATGTTTTCTACACATCCATATTAGGCCTTGGGCCCTTGTGAACTAATGAGCATAAATGGTACCTTGTTTAAGTTTTGTGACACACTTTCACACTTTTCTGAGGTTTTATTAATCAAATACACCTAATAAATCTCTTTTAACCTTAATCATGCCTTATTTAAGGTGTTGTAAAGTGTTGTAACACACTTTCACACTTTTCTATAATTTTCATTAATAATTGGGCTTCTTTATGCTTTAATTGGCCTTATTTTGCATCCACAAGCCTCATTTAATGCATATTTTTTAGAATGATCCCAACACAAATCAAAATTCAATCATAATTTAGGTGTTTTCAGGTTGTTTGGCCTAGATTTAGTGATTTGGGACTCATTCACCACCTTGGGTGAATGAGTCCCACCTAGGTTTTTTTGTCATGAACTTGGTTTCACACCTTTTTAAGCATTTTTAAAAATGGTCCCATAAATTATGCCTAATAGGACTCATTCATCACCTTGGTTGAATGTGTCCCGTGTGGCCCAAAATCAAAATTAATTCAAATTTTTGGTGGGATTTTATCCTCCTAGATCTGATATCATCTTGTAGTGTTGTAATTTTAGGAATTCTTAATTAAGTATAAATATAATTTTCTTTCATTCATTTTACACCTCGAAATTTGAATGAGCATCCTTATAAAAAAGTTGAGTTCACAAGTTCATTCAAGTGTTTACAAGAGCATCCAAGGGAAAATTCTTCATCATTTTTTGTAGCAATTCAAGATCCATTATAATGTCAAGATTATCAAGCATCAAGCATGTTGCTGAGCTAGTGTTGTGATGTTGCATTCAAGATCCAAGGTTGAGCATTGTTCTACACTTATCTCAAGATCTAGATCTACATCCTTCATGGCTATTTCATTCTAGATTGCTGATTTGTATTACAAGACATCATTCAAGGTTCCTATATTGAAAAAAAGTGGATTTGAAGCCTTCAAAAGTACCAAAAATGAAAAACTTGCAAATGTCATCAAACTTGTCAAGACTCTCAAAAACGCACATCTAGGGAAAAATATCCATCCAATTTACAAGAAATCAGTTGGAAAGCACTTATTTGATCCATCTATAGAAGCTTGCAAAGTTTCAGTTCAAGATTCTACTCCTGGGACACTTTGTGACAAAATGAGACTAATTCGCTAGAAGTGGAGAATGAGTCCCACTACAGGTGTTTTTTAGAATTTTCGCATATTCAGATACCCTTTTTCTAGAAACCTGTTCATGTGCAGAAACCTAGATCTGGGACTAATTCACATACTTGCGTATGAGTCCCAATAGGCCAAAATTTTAGGATTTTTCAGTGTTTTAGAGCTTATTCTTGCCTTCTTCAGGTTTCTAGGTGCATACTTCTGAGATCTCACCTTTCTATTCTATTTTTCATACATTTTTTAGGTCATTTAGTGAAAGATTGCATCATTTTAGGGTTTATCATTAGATCTTTCATTTCATACATTTTTCCAAGCCCTATCTTGGTGGTGAACCCCTCTTCAATCATTAATCATACCCTAAGATAGTCCATTAGTAGGTCTCTAGGGCATCCTTGAATGCGAAGTATAGAAAGCTTGTTGCCCTAGGTCCTAAAACCCTAGTGGTGATAATTTTCTATGTTTCAATGAGTAAATTTTGTAGAGAAGGGGGATTCACTACTCATGAGTATCTTTATTCTTAATACATTCCCAAGAGGCGAACTTCCCTAAACTACCTCAAGGAACAATGTGAGAGTTCTAGAATCATAAGAGTAAATCACAAAGGTTTTTTGGACATATTGATGAGCTCTCGACCAAAGGATGGTAGCATGGAATATGGACAACAGTGCAGTGCTCTGGTGTCCCAGACGTACAATGGTGTCTTGTACGGACCAGAAAGTGAGAATATCCCAAAAAACAACAAGGCGATTATTGAAAATCTAATTACTGAGAACTTCTAGAATGTGAAAAAGTAACAGAAAGTAATAAGACTGAAATGAGGTAAAATAAATAGTAGAACTAAAGAAAATGGAGAAAGAAAATTCTCACAACAATCCAAGTAACGAAGACTCTAGCACATGAATATCTTCAATAACTACATGCATAAGATCTAGAGAAAGTGTTGGGGTTGTATAGGAGTTTGCCTCAGTCAAACCCCCATTTTGGTGTTCCCACCTCCACGAACAACCAAATAGATAGAGAAAGAAAGTATGAAATGAGTGATAAAATCAAATCTTGCTCGAGGAGGAGAAACCATACCAAAAGATGTAGGTGATAAAAGCAATCCCTGCTCGAGGAGGAGAACCCATATTACAAAATATAGATGCAATAGATAGGGGACGTGTGAAATCCCAAGATGCTCGCAAGCACAAGATAAGGAAGATAGAGCTACAAGGCTTAAGGAATCTGAAAAGAGCAAGAAAGAGAGAGAGGGTCGCGAGATTCAAGCGAGATACAAAGGGTGTTGTGAGAGATTAAGAGCTTGAGGCTATTGTAGCAAGCTATAGAAGGTTGTACAAGCAAGATAGAAAGATATCAAGATAATGTTGTAGAGAGGAGAGGGGAATTCAAAAGATAAGCCTAGAAGGCCAAATAGATGGAAAAGATAGCATATAAAGAGAGAATAGGAGGGAAAAGAAGCTTCTCGAGTGGTTACAAGGCATCCCAAGCTGTTACCATCGACAAAAGATGCTAACAAGTGGAAAAAATTCTCAGAAATGTCCGTTTGAACATTGAAACATCACGGGATGAAAGCCTGGTGCATAGACATATGCACGGTATGCTAGTGTCCATACACATCATGCTACAAAATGACAAGAATGGGAAAAGAAAAAGGTTTAATGTAAAGCTGATGCACGAAGGTAGCTACTGAAAATGGGTTTTTTAGCATCCTAAGAAGGGAAAAAGGATTCTATAGGGGCTAAAATGAGCATACACAAATGCTAAGGAAGTGGACACTAAAGCAGATGCAAGAATGCATGTGAAATTTTAAGGAGTGCAATTTTACGACATTACATTTTTCACCCACTTTAGCGGGCATATGAATCTACACTAATATGCATGCTAAAGGAAATTTACTAAACATAAATAACATCATGATGCCAAAAGGATACTATAGAGGAAGAAGATAACTCTTTGGACCAAGGAAGCATGTCCATAGGCTAAAGACCTACAAAAAAAATGCATTAGACAAGAAAGACTTGTATAGGACAAAACTATTAGAACATAAAAAACCCACTACATCAGGGGGTTAGGACATAAAAATGCACAGGCACGAGCACACAACAAACTAAAGGATTTGAGTCAACAAAGTAAAAGGTTGTTTCAATACTATGCGTTGTCACCAAATTAAAAAATAACACATAGAGGAATTCTAAAACAAAGAGAAGAATGTAAGGATTAGTTGCTTCAAGAGAAGAATGAACCCAAAAGTCAGGGAAGAAACCAATGTCAAAGAGAGATAAGCATATACCTAGGATGAAGAAGATGCATATCTTCGATCCGACATTTGCAATTGAGAAGAAACAGAATTTAAGTGTAAGATGGAGAAGCTAGAAAGGAATGAAAATTCCAAGAGAGATGGCTCCATAGGTCCTTAGACCCTAGGAGAGTTGAACAAAAGGCTCTATAGGTACTCTCTCCTACAGAGTTGAACAAAGTACATAGAAAGGCCCTCAGACCAACAATAGACAAATCCCATAGGATGTAAGCGTCTCACAGGCTCGCAGACTTACAAGAAGGCATTCCCCCAAGTTCTCTCTCATGAAGGAAGCCCTTTGTAGTAAGCACCTTATAGGTTCACAGACCTACAAGAAGGAATCCCCCAAGTAATCTCTCACGAAGGAAGCCCAATGAAAGGGGACTCTATAGAGTCGGATTGGAAAGCGGATTTATAGGCGCACCTATAGAGCAACATGTTAATCTACAAATAGAACATGTTAGAAAATCTTGTTGCAAAGGACCTCTATAGGTTCTCAGTCCTGCAGAGCAAGACTAATTGGATGAACCTATGGCTATTGCAAGCGGCATTGTAGGACATTCACAGAAAAGAAGGGTCTAGTTAGGTTACCCCCAAGCTAGACACAAAGATATGAAATAGGTCTAGTTGAGCTACCCCAAGCTAGATTCCAATGAATTAATTTGAGAGAGAATATTTCAAAGGGTTCCCTCAAGAAACCTTCAAAAGAGAAAGGGGTCCACTAGAGGGATGCTTCATTTAAAAGACAGGGAAGAGGGGGTCCTTAAGGACGCACATCTCCAAAATAAGTTATCACTGCCCCAAACATATAGGGGAGGAGAACCATGCAAGATACTTAAAACATACAGGATAGAGGTAAACCTTGATATCAATTTTCATTTGAAGAAGAGGTGTGTGCATCTGCAAATAGATGAGTTATGGCACCTGAATCACAAAGTTTTTGTATTTGGTGCAAGAGAACCTAGATCTTGTAATGCCTTTAAAAGGATAATTTGTCCAATTTATATGTTCAAGTCTGAATCTTTTTTCAAGGCCATGAAGAGGCTAATTTGAATGTAATAAAGTCATAAAAAAAGTTACTAGGAGGTCCAAATAGAAAAAGAGAATACAAAACTTGTATTATTGGGATATTGTCCAAAACTGTTAAGATGACAAAAGAGCACAATATTAGGAATGCAAAAGGGTAATGAGGTAGTTTAAGAGGTTTAGACAAATGGAAGGAATTTAAAAATCATTTATTAGTTGGAAAAACTATAAAAGCATGTACATGGCGAGGAAAACCAGAATTTGTATTAAAAAGTTCATAAAATCAATAAAAGATACTCTTGTTCAGTTACTTTAAAAAAAAAAACATTCTTCTTGTTTTTGGTTTGCATAGTTGATTCATGCATTTAAAACCTTGGTTCTTGTTAAGAAAAGAGTTTACCTTCATTCTTGAATTGTGTAGGAGTTGTAAATTCAGTAATAAGAAATTTGAACTCAGTTTTTGAGTTTTGGTCTGTAATTACTTAGAGTTGTTTTAAGAGTCATTTGAGAGGTTGAGGACCATCCCACTGATGAAATATTAGTAGAATGGTGGGATGTGATAATTAGGATGTTTTATTTTGTAAATTTTTTTGTGCAGAAGTTTGTGTGTGTGTAGGGGTAACAAGAATAAGGAGAGGAGTTGTTGATTCAAGCCAAAATTTTGAGTTTTTTAGTCAAAATGAAGGGTTTCCAGCATGACAATGAAGAAATAACAATTGTATGGGCTTGGAGTTGGTTCCAAAGGTCTTCAAAGACATAAAAAAACATGTTCTAGGTGGTAGCCAGAGAAATAGAGGTTTGCAAGAGTATTTTTTACAAAACCCTCCTTGATTTGTGCTTTTACACCCTATAAATGAGGGTTTATTGGATTACGACATTTTCATGGTTTTCAATCCCTATAAATGGTGAAATATTGAGTTCTAAGACATGATTGAAGACTTTTTGTGGTTGGTAGATGATTTGGAGTAATCTAAAGGGGGTCTCCTTTGCAAAATAGGCCTTTTTTAGTAGCCTTTTAATTGCACAGCTTGAATATCTGATGGTTTCTTTAAAGAAGATCATTGGAATGTTTATGTTTTGTTGATGTGGGAAATAAGGGTCTCTAAATGTATCTTGGATCTTGGATTTTGAGTTTGGTTCAAGTGATTTACCCAATTTAGGGTAAAGAGTCCTAATTGACAAAATGGTGCCTTGTTTGCATAGAACGTGGAACTTTGATGTAAAAGAGGTAATTATGTTTAGATTTCTGATAAACTTGTCTATACAATGGTATTACAGTTGCATCAATGATTGGGTAAAATTTGAGAGGCAGAGTTGTTTGATAATGTGGAGGTTTTGGACACGTGAGTTCTCAATGTGCTTAGTGATGTTCTTATACAAAGACTTGATAATCTGATAAAACAGTGTAGGGAATGGTTGTATATGTTTGAATACTATCTTTTTGTATATTGCTGCAATTGTCTTTATGTTGTACAAGGTGTATTTGTTGTTTTGGATGTCTTGAGAAAAGATAATGCAAGGTGGAAAGTTGTGTTTGGTTGCTAGGAGTAATGTATCTGCTAAAATAGTGACACAGTAATAGGATGTTGGTTTGATTCCATTGAAGATATGATGTATACAGGAACTTGAAGGTTTGGTAATTGGTTGTGTAGCAAGTGAGAATAATGTGTTACTGTGGATTACTGTTTTGTGAGATAGTGGATTATTTCCTTGAGAATGGTTGAAGGAAAAAATGAAGGATGTTAAGTTAGTAGATGAAATTGAATTTTGACAAGGAATTCTTACTGTTTTATATTTGATCTTCTCCTAATTCTATTGGGATTAAAATTCCCTAATGAGATGAGGTTTTTGATGGTGTTTTTTATGATGCTCTACATCAATATTTTATCCTTCAAGGCCTTACATTCACTAGTTGAATGGCTAGGCACTCGATGGTATGCACAGAAAGAATGTTTGTCTTTATCATGCGTATGAACTTTCTTACGTGTGGGAGAAGGAAGAGTAATCAATTGGGATTTGAGAAGCCTCAACAAGATACACTCTTAATCAGACAAAGAATGAGGAGCAAGAAGCAACCTTTCTCTTGTGGTGAAAATTTTGACTACTCATGAGAAGAAGACATGAAGATTGTAGATAATGACAGATGAATCATTCTAACAGAATGAGGTTGAGCGAAAATCATGCCACCATTCAATTGTGGTTTCTGTTTAGATTTTTCAATCGAACAACCAAGCCCCATATTATGCTTATGAAGTGCATATTATATAGGGATCTGAATTCCTTGTTCATTACATCCACAACCTTTGCACCCATAGCCATATTTAGAGACAATCTTAAAGCCAGGGCCAAAATGTTCTCGCAAATCTTGAGGATCTTCATAGAGAGCATTGTTCCAGAAATAGGGATCACACTCTTCTATAGGATCTCCATCATCCTTCCTAATAGGAGTTCCAACATTAGCCTCTTTAACACAAGTGTGATCATCTTCCTCAGAAGGAGGAGGAACAACATTAAGGACATTACAACTATCGCTCACATTATCTCGTGATACAGAAGAATAATCATCTTTGATAATAGGTTTGGATGATGTTATCAGAAGGTTTGCATGGATAAAGTCAACTTTAAATTTTCCAATGAAGGATTATGTAAAGTCTAAAAAACCCCAATCATCACCAAGACATGCATTCTTTTGAGAAAAGGTAGAAAGAGTATACTTAATATTTCTTGCTTCAGAAGGTTCTTCTTCAAGGACATCTATCTCAAGAGTATCCTTTGTAGTAGGTACTACTAGATTAAACATCGACACATTGGAATATAGTGAAGGAATAAGAGTAGGCACAACTAAAATCTGACTGAAAGTCGCCATCTCACATAAGTTCATAGCCTTAGGGTCAACCTTGACTGTGACTACTTTATTATTGCAAACAAACTTAATAGATTTATGCAAGGTAGACAAGACTGCACCCATAACATGAATTAATGGTCTACCAAGAAGAAGGTTATATAGTAATTTTTTGACATAAAATATACAAGGGTGAGTACAGTAATGGATCCCAATCTCAAAGGTAAGACTATCGTGCCTAGGGCTTGTCGACCGACATTGTCAAACCCATGAATGATAACAAAAAAAAATGTTAAGAGAGAATGAATCAATATTAATCTTAGGCAATAGGTCAATTCTACATACATTAAGTGCCGAATAGGTGTCAATGAGAGTACATATAATGCCAATATCATTAATGTTAACTATGATCATTAGAGGGTTCACTTGCTTCTGCACATTAGGGAGTGGAAATTTTTGCAGATAGAACATGCTATTCAATGAATCCACATGAATATGAGCCATCAACACATTAACATCCATCAACCTAGTAGAGGAAGGCAAGAGAATCTTCTACAAGGCTTCCTGAAGCATAACTTGATAAACTGGAGTAGATTGAAGCAAGTCCCATAGTGATATCTTGGCTAGAGTAACACGGAGTTTCTCGAAAAGATCATAATCATAGGGTTCTTTAGTTGTAGGTTTAGGAGCTTGAAGAAGGCTTGGTTGTTTATTCATTCTATTCTTATAAGTATGGGCTACCTCTCTATAAGAGGGAGCCTTCACGTAAGGATCTAGAGAATCATCATCAAATGAAACACAATTAAAAGAAGAAATCCTTTTAGGAGAAGGACTAATTGCGGTCACATAAATAATAGGTCTCTTAGGCCTTTCAGGGGTAGTTCAAATATAGATTATATTTACAGACTCATCACAACTAGTGGAATAATTATTCAAAGAAATATTCTCAACATTGATCTAGGGAGGATTAAATGTGGAAGGAGATTCATCATTCGCTAATGCATCATTTGTAGAAGGGAGTGAATTGGAATGAAGAGAAGGTAGATTAATGTTAAGAAAGGTATCAATGATTTCATCTTCTTGCAACAAGATATCATTCAAAGCAAGGGGAATCTCATGAGAAGGATCAAAGATACAAAGTGACATGGGAAAAGCCAAGTCACTATCACATGCATGAAATGGAACTTCATTAACATTTTGAATAAAATTAGATATTGAACTAAAAAAAGAGGATATTAAATTCAATTTCATGATAGAACTAAGAAAAATTGCAAAATCTAGAGATTTAGATTTTTTTGGTATTTTCTACGTTCTAGCAATTTGCATTTTCAAAGGTCTTTGAAGAAAAATTTGGGGTCAAAACTTGTGTCGGTCCCTAAAATTTGGCTTCCAAATGAATTTTATTTTAAGGATTGAATTAATCCTCTTGGAGACCTTTCCAATGGTGTAAACGGTTCTGAATTCTGAGCACAAAGTCAAAAGTTATGACCCCACCAAGTTGGGGTAAATAAATTCCTAGTTTTTGAAAAATACCGTGGTTCATGTCAGGTTCACCAAAATGTATAGAATGGGATTCGCTACTCATGAGTCTCTTTATTCTCAAGAGATTCCCAAGGGGCGAACTTCCCTAAACTACCTCAAGAAACAACACGTGAGTTCTAGAATTAGAAAGAGTAAATCACAAAGGATTTCTAGAAAGAATGACGAGCTATTGGCCAAAGGATGGAAAAGTGGTGCACTAGTGTCCCAGAGGCGCGCTAGCATCTCATACGGACCATAAAGTGAGAATATCCCATAAAACAATAAGGAAATTACCGACAATCTAATTACTGAGAACTTCTAGAATGTGAGAAAGTAACAAAAAGTAATAAGATTGAAATAAGGTAAAGTAAATGATATAACTAAAGAGAATGGAGAAAGAAAATGCTCACGACAGCCCAAGTAATGAAGCCTCTAGCACGTGAATATCTTCAATACCTGCATGTGTAATATTTAAAGAAAGTGTTAGGGCTATATAGGGGTTTGCCTCAATCAAACCCCCATTTTGGTGTTCCTGCCTCCACGAACAGCCAAATAGATAGAGAAAGAAAGTATGCAATGAGTGATAAAAGAAAACCCCGCTTGAGGAGGAGAACCAGTATCACAAGATGTAGGTGATAAAATAAATCCCTACTAGAGGAGGAGAACCCATATCACAAAATATAGATGCAATAGATAGGGGATGTGTGAAATCCTAAGATGCTCGCAAGCAAAAGATAAGGGAGATAGAGCTGCAAGGTTTAAGGAATCCAAAAAGAGCAAGGATGAGAGAGAGGGTTGTGAGAGACAAGAGAGCTACCAAGGGTGTTGTGAGAGATTAAGAGCTTGATGCTATTGTAGAAAGCTATAGGAGGCTATACAAGTGAGATAGAAAGATAGCAAGATAATATTGTAGAGAGGAGAGGGGAATTCAAGAGATAAGCCCAAAAGACCAAATAGATGGAAAAGATAACATATAAAGAGAGAATAGGAGGGGAAAGAATCTTCTCAGATGGTTACAAGGTGTCTTGAGCCATTACCACCAAAAAATGATGTTGAAAAGTGGCAAACATGCTCATAAATGGTCATTTGAATGTTGAAATGTCATGGGATGCTAGCGTAGCATGTAGACGTCCGTGTGGCGTGCTAGTGTCTAGACACATCATGCTACAAAATGACAAGAATAGGAAAAGAACAAGGATGTTAAGATGACGAAGGGGTTTTTGAGCATCCTGAGAAGGGAAAAAGGCTTATGCAGGGGCTAAAATGATCCTACACAAATGCTAAGGGAGTAGACACTAAAGCAGATGCAAGAATGCATATGAAATTGTAATAGGTGTGTTAAAAAGATGCAGGACAACTGAGAGTGGGGGTGAATTAGTTGTTACAAAAATTCAACACATATCAATTCCATAACCACATTAGCTGTCATTAAGTATAAGCATTGAAACAAAGATAACATAAAGTAATTCAACACAAAAAACACCAGATTGTATGTGGAAAACCCAAGAAGGGAAAAACCACGGTGAGGATCAACTCACAATATAAAGTAGTTTTAAACTGAAAATAAAAGGCTCAGTGCCCTTAAAAAGGACTCACTGTCTGAGTAAAAAATCCCATTGCTTACAAGAGAGGCTGACTATCTACAAAAGGATTTACAAAACAAAATTGGGCTTTGCAGCCAAAATGAATTAAGAATAGTGCACCTAACAATTGTTGATGTAGTTCCACTGATACTCAATAGATTGATTCAACACACTTCATCCTTTTCGCTCACTACCAACTACTTTATTAATTTTGCATATACACAATTCTATTCATCTATCTCTGTCTCACCTCACACACTTTAAAATTATCCAACATATTCATTTATATACCTGATCTTTCCTGCAAGCATCATTTAGGTCGACCTAATTATATTTACCAAAATTACCAACCGTCAGTTTCAATCATTCACAAAATATTTCAAGAAGATAATTCAAACTTCCACTGTGATACATTATGTCGGCAAGGACCTAAAATAGGTCGCACATATATCCGCATAGAAAAATTAATTCACCATATCATAATTACCCCAAGAAGTCATCCAAGAATAGAATTCAATGCAAAACACAAAAACATTTTGTATGAGTACTATATACGTGAGATCTTGAGAGTACATGCTCCTAATGCCAACAAACCATTTCCCAAAACTGCAAGCACCAACAACTAACTACTTGAAAATGCAGGCAAGAATACCAGAGAGTGTAGCTCGAATACCAGTTTAGATACTAGACCAAAATACTGGATCAAGTACTGTCTTAACCTTGCAGTCACAACATGGTGACATCAATGAAAACAAAAAACTATAGAGATAGTTAATCTTCTTCTTTTTTCCAACAATCTCCCCCTTTGTCATTAATGGAAACATGTGAAAACATCTCCTTCAAACTCTCCCCATACTCTACTTTGAATCTCTCCATACTCTAATTCTCTCCCCCTTTGACATCAATGGCAAAGGGTGGCCAAAAATGATATAAACAAGGGTTTAGCATGGTGACATCAAAAGATTTCAATTTATCAAAAACTTTTAACCATCCAAAAATTTTAGACATCAAATCAATTGACTTTTTTTCCTTCCTCTTCTTCTTCTCCTCAACAAAAACAACAGAAATTTAACACTTAGGATTTAAGTAAAAATGGCACTCCACCTGAAACACTTTCTTCTACCTTTCCTCAAGAATTGGACGCAATTTCTTCCATTTAAATGTAGTTGAATCCATTCTTGTGCAAATTCTTTCCAATAAACCCAATAGAGTAAAAGAAAGTGACCAATATGAACTTTTTCTCTCAACATCTTTTGCGTCAGTAAGTTTTTTGGAAAGATGTTCTAACTGGACTTCAACAATCTCCTTAAGAAACTAGAAGGTTTTCACTACATCATCTCTTTGTCTTTATACAACAACCAGTTCAGCCTGTAGTTCACCAACTCCCAATCTTTGCTTTCCTTCTTTGTCTTCAAAGATGTCAAAATTCTTTCCAATATTGTTCACTTCAGATTCAATTGCTTCAATTTTACTTCTGAAATTATCTACTGTAGTAGGCCACCAGAGAAAATACTTGTAAATATCAAATATTTCTTTAATGCATTTCTTTGTTTCCACGATAAGTTTAGATAATTTCCCTTTAGCTTTAACACACCTCTTCTCTACCAAAGCTTCAAGCTTGCGTCCTTCTAGACCTTCAAGCAAAATACTTTCTTCAACAATCTCAACTAGATTTTCTGACAAGGAATAAAAAACAATTGATATTCTAATACCTTTTTGAAGTAGATATTCTACCAAAGCATCATCAATCTTAATTTTGTCTATAGGAGAGGCCACACTCCATAATTCACAAATCTTCTTCAACTTTCCCTTAACAATAATAGACTGGATGTCAACAAAGGATACTTTCTCCTTTTCTTCTAAAATTTCAATGATGTCTCTAGTTATAACTTTCTTCCTCTTTGATTCCAGAGGGGATTCATCAATGACAATCTCCAATTCCCTTTTTTCAGAGGAGGAGCCTACTTCAAATTGACTCAAAGAAGATATACCGAAGCAAATATTTGTTTTCAAGGATGTGAAATAATATTTACACATACTTGCATTATCTACCAATGCTCCTAGATATTTGTAGACCTGTTTTCCAATAGGAATGCCAGATTCCCATACCACATTATCCTTTCCTGGTGTATAACTGAAAATATGTTATACTTCTGTGAATCCTTGCATGCAAGGATACTCAATAATGAGTCCTTGCAAATCAATTCACAGCTCTCTATCCGAGAAGAGCAGGGATTGATATTGTGGCCCTCAGATTGACCCAGTTACCCCTGCAAATATAGTCTCGGAATGAGAGATTCAAAGAGGAGAAGCAAGAATGCCAATCTCCATGAACTCGCTCTTGCAATGCAACAATGAAAAACTAATCTAAATGACTCAGAAATGCACAAACAAAACTAATTTATTGAAATGAAAATTGATCTACATGCAATGCCATAAATGAATTACTTTGCAAATTAATCTACTATGAAGATTAAGCTAAAATGTAATATTAAACTATATGCTCTAAAACTAAGATGCCTATAAAATCAAACTAATGTGTAATCTCAAATGATAAAATTCAAGAAAATTTGTAGCATAAGTCTAATGTAAAAATTCATGATTCTTGAAATGAGAATGAGAGGGCTCATTTTATAAGCAAAAGTGGAATTGATGGCAAATTCAGAAGCAATGTGGGATAAATAGAAAAATAGAAACAAATCTTGATTGGAATTCTTTTTTTTAGTTTATTTCCCTTTTAACCGATTTGTTTCCTTTTTTTCATCACAGGATATTCTTGAGAGGATATTTCATTTATTTTATTTAATTTAAGATGATAATATCTCTTTTAATAAAATAAAATAAGATTATGTAATTTAGAAATTAATATTAATAAAATAAAATAAAATTATTTAATTAAAAATAGATTTAATTAAATAGCATCATTTTATTTAAGTAATATTAACTTCAATTAAATAACATTATTTTATTTATTAAAAAGGATTTATTTCTTTTGATTAAATAAAATTAATGAAGCATTCAAACCTTAGGGAAAATTGAAACATTTGAAATAGTTATGAATTGATTAAGAAATTTGATTTGAAAATGCGACAATCATTGATTCAAAAAGTTGATGTTGACAAATTAAATAAATGGGGCCCAAAGTCTAGGTGACCATTTTAGGTCAGTATTACTTGCCCTCTTTTGACTAATGAGGTCAATTCTCAGATCACATGCAAATAAAGAATGAAGTTGCAATGTGAGATCGATTTGGGATCACAAACAATCCTCGATGTGAGGTCGACTCCTGATCAAGACCGACAAACATAAAACAAAAGGCCTTTGAACATGAGGTCGCATTCGTGATCACATCCAAAGTGAGAGATAAGAATCTCTGCCAAGGTTGCCCCAAGAGAAGCAATTGATAAATTGATAAAGTTGAATCAAGGATTGAAGTTTGATAGGTACTGCCCCCTCGTGATTGAAATCGAAATGAGATAGAGGAGAAATAATAAATTGAAAAATTTGATCAAATCAAACAAAAGATAAGGTTCTTGATGTAAGATGAAAAATCTAAGAATCACAGAACCTAGGTAGATCAGCAAGAAAATTATTCTCTAAGGTTGAATTAGAAGAAAAGAAGTGGGGTGAAATCGAATGGAAGATAGAAGTTTGGAAGAAATGGAAAGAAATGGAGAGAAGGAAGAGAATCCGCCTCAATAAAGAGGATGCATCAAAATCAATGAATTTCGATTGAGATCATGAAAGAAGATAAGGAAATGAAGAACGTGATCACAGTTGATGAAAAATCCACAAGAAATATGAAGGAAACCCTCTCAAACCCATAATACAGCCTAAAAGTGCAAATTAACATGAAGTCTAAATAATGCAAGCTACATGAAAATGCAAAGGTGTACTTGCAATAGGGTAACATAGGTTTTTGTATGCTCATCATTCATTAGAGAATGTAAGAGAACTTATTTTCATCATTGGGCCATTATTACCAGACATTGGACAATCACACAATCATCACTAGTCACAGACGCAACTATGAAGATATGAATGTGATTTATATCTGCTTGGAATGTGGAAAGATTCTAACATGAGCATCAAAGACATGAAGGTCAAGATGACTACAATGTTAGCTTACCCAATTTAATGTAGCAAAACCACGCTTGCATCAAGACATAAATGCCAGGATTACCATGAGAATGGTTGTGCAAAAACATTCAAGGATGATGCCATAAATCTCTTAAGTGTGTCAAGGAGACAACAAGAGACACTAAAGAGGTTCAAGACAACACCCACAAGTAGAAAGCAAATAAAAACATGCCCCATGCCCCAAGTCCTCTAGCTATGCATCACGGAGAGACTTATTAGACAAGGACACTCAACGAAAATCAATATTAGTCAGCACACAAAGAAAAGATCATGGCATATCTCAAGCATTAAGTGTTGCAATTAAAAATTTTTTAAGTGTGTAAACTGACATTGAGTTCCGAGGATAAGGATTGAATGCTTGCAAGCAGGTAAGATCACATGACCGAACTGGATAAGACCAAACTGATAAGTGTTGAAAAACACACGATGTCAGGGGTTGTGTTGAAAAACACAGTTGGGTTAGTGTTGAAAAACACCGTTTGCGAGGTGTCCTAAAGACAAGCATATCCAAGAGACCAAAGCTAACACAGTGATGCCCCTAGACAAAGACAAAGACCAATTCCAAACCAAGGCAATAAGGACAAGGCATGATGGAGAAAGGCTAAGTGTCGAGGATGCATGCTAATAAATAGGGATGCAAAGGCCTCAAGTAGCGCCTGTTTCCAGGTTTTCACCACTTGGAAGAATTTTTTCTTTTAGGAATTTATATATATATATATATATATATTGTATTTTTATGCTAACAAGGCCGCTTCTAGCTTTCAACAGCACTCTCTTTTTCTTTTTCTTTTGAATTTTGAATTTTTTTGTATTTTTTCAGCATCATATTTGAATTTTTTTTTGGATTTTTTGACAATATATCAATTTTTTTTTTGTAATTTTTTCAGTATCATATATCAATTTTTTTTGGAACTTTTTTCAGGGTCATAATTATATACAAAGGATGCCCCCAGATAGAATGGGCATCAAGGATAGAACTTCTTCAGGTGCAAAACATTGATAGGCTCAGGGAGCTGCTCCCCCTCTTCAGTAGATAGTAGATAGGCACCTGTGCCAAAAGCTGCTATGATGATGTAGGGTCCAAGCCAATTAGGTTCAATTTTTCCCTTCTATTCTCGATTCTGTTGGTTCTTAGGATTCTCTCGCAGGACAAGATCTCCTACTTGGAATTCTCTAGGGCGAACCTTTTTGTTGAAGGCTTTGGACATCCGCTTTTGATAGACCCTCATATGGTCAAATGATGCTTTACGCTTCTCATCAAGAAGTTCCAATTTTTGCAATCTCATGGCGCGATAGTCTTCATCTGTAACTAGACCTTTGAGAGAGACCCGAAGTGATGGAATCTCAACCTCTAAAGGTAACACTGCTTCAACGCTGTATGTGAGGGCAAAAGGAGTAGCCCCAGTTGGAGTACGAATACTCGTTCTATAGGCCCACAGGGCCGGATTTATCTGTAGGTGCCAGTCTCTACCATTCTTATGAATTGTTCTGTGCAAAATCTTGAGAATGGTTTTGTTTGAAGCCTCTGCCTAACCATTTCCTTGTGGGAAGTAAATGGAGGACCAATGTTGCTTTATCTTGAATCTTTGGCAGAGTTCTTTAAGGTCCTTGTTTTTGAACTAACCTCCATTGTCAGTGATGATCTCAGATGGCACACCATATCGACAGATGATATGGTTTAAAATAAATAAAGACACTGTCTTGCCTGAGGCAATAGAAAGTGGAACAGCCTCTACCCATTTTGTGAAGTAGTCAGTAGCAGTGATAATGAACTTATGCCCACCTGATGAGTTGGGATGAATCTTCCCAACAAGGTCAAAGGCCCATTGCTGAAATGGCCAGTGAGATATAGAAGGAATTAGCTCCCTACCTGGAGCATGTATCAGGTGTCCATGTTTCTGACATTTTTCACAAGACTTAGCAAATGCTACTGCATCTATCTGCATCGTAGGCCAATAGTACCCTGCCCTAAGCAACCTTCTAGCCATGGAAAGACCATTAGAATGTCCTCCACATATGCCCTCGTGGATGTCAACTAGCGCTTGATCGGATTCCTACTTTTCTAAGCACTAAGAAGTGTTCCATCTAGACCCATCCTATACAAATCACCAGAGATGAGGGAATGGCAAGAGGCGTTGCGGATAAGGTTTCTTCTTTCAGATAGGTTAAATGTATCGGGGATGATGCCATCACGAAGATATGAGTAAATAGCACCATAGCGGGAGGATTCATGATTGACAAGGGTACAAATGACATGGATTTCGGGTGAGTCAAATATGGGATATCGTAGGTCTTCCACCAGGAATTCATATCTGGACTCATGTTCCTCTAACTGAAGAAGTGAAGCAAGGGTGGCCATAGCATCAACTGATTTGTTCTCAGCCCTAGGGATTTGCTGAAAGGTGACAAAAGTAAAATACCGTCTTAATGAATCAACCATTTTTTTGTAAGGTACCAACTTGTCATCTTTTGTTTGGTATTGTTCATTGACTTGGTTGATGATCAGCTAAGAATCCCCATAGACATGTAGTTCTGTGATATTCCACTCTATGGCCAGTTTTAGTCCATTTGTCAAAGCCTCATACTCAGCTATGTTGTTTGTGCATGGAAAGAGTAACTTGTAAGATTTAGGAATAGTATACCCATGAGGAGAAACAAACAACACACCAGCTCCAGAACCATTTTGCATGCAAGAACCATCAAAGAATAGTTTTCAGGATCTTTCAGTCATGTACATAAGATGCTCATCTAGAAAGTTGACTTGAATGGGCATATTATCTTGAATAGGAAAATTAGCCAGTTGATCTGCAATAGCTTGGCGTTTGATTGCTTTGCGCTCAATATACTCTATGTCAAATTCAGAAAGAATCATCATGCATTTAGCAAGTCTACCTGTGAGAGCAGCTTTACCGAGCAAGTATTTGAGAGGATCAATTTTTGCTATGAAGTGTATGGTGTGCGCGAGCATATAGTGTCACAATTTTTGAGAAGCAAACACTACTGTGAGGCAAGCTTTTTCAATACTAGTATAATTAACCTCATAAGAAACAAGAGTGCGACTAATATAATATATGGCCCTTTCTTTCCCTTGTTCATATAATTGAGCCAACAATTCCCCCAGTGAAGATTCAGTAGCTGAGACATAAAGTGAGAGGTTTTCCTGGAATGGGAGGCATTAAAATGGGAGGATTTTCCAAGTATTCTTTAATTTGATCCATGCTCTTTCGGCAATCCTCATTCCAGACACATTGAACACCTTTATGCAATTTTTTGTTGAAAGGTTGTGCTCTATCTACCAATTGTGAAATAAACCTCCTTATGGATTGAAGGCACCCTTGAAGACTCCTCATTTGGCTGACATTTTTGGGAGGTGGCATGTTTATAATGGCTTGAACCTTTTCAGGGTCCACTTCTATTCCTTTAGTTGAAATGATGAATCCCAATAATTTTCCAGAAGTAACACCAAATGCACACTTTTTTGGGTTTAATCTTAGTTGAAATTGTTCCATGCGATCTAGAATCACTTCTAAATCAGCAAAATGTGTTCCTCTTCTCTTAGACTTAGTCAGGGTGTCATCCACATAATCTTCCATATTCTTATGCATCATGTCATGGAAGATGGTTGTCATAGCTCTTTGGTAAGTAGCTCCTGCATTTTTCAATCCAAAGGGCATGACATTCGAATAATAAGTACCCCAAGCACATGTGAATGCAGTCTTTTCTTGATCCTCAGGAGCTATCTTGATCTGATTATACCTAGAAAAACCATCCATCAAAGAATAGATCTCATATCCCACTATCATGTCCACTATCATGTCTATGTTAGGAAGTGGAAAATCATCCTTTGGGCATGCTCTGTTAAGATCTCTAAAGTCTGTGCAGATTCGAATGGTTTTATCATGTTTAGAAATAGGTACAATGTTGGAAATCCAGTCAGCATAGTCTATGGCTCTAATGAATCCTGCACCAAGGAGCTTTTCTAATTCAACTTTCACTAAAAGAGCTATATGAGGGTGCATTTTTCAACTTCTATTCACTAGTTTCACACCCGAGTTATGAGATTAGTGTCCAACCCCGCATGTCTGAGTATGTCCATGCAAAGTTAATTTCCTTCTTTGGAGGAACTCGCTAGGCTTTCTTTCTTCGTGATAAAGATTTAGCCAAGTGTACAATTTTTGGAACTTCCTCTGTGCCCAAATTAACAGCTTCTATAGGTTCAACCAATACTGATGATCTGTCCTGGAAATAGCTTGGGAGACTATCAAGTACCTCATCCATAGGTGCCTCTGGGAGGTTTTCACCTTTGGATACATCTTTTATTTTTTCTTTTTTTGGTTCTGACACCGCCACATAGTGGTTTTCGCCATCAGAACTCTAATTCTTTTTATCTTGTGACTAAGGTACTTGATGTCAGGTTCTGTCATACTGGTAGCCGGTTCACTGGTGGAAGAGACTACAGGTTCAATGGCATTTAGATAGCAGGTGATCTCATAGTCATTGTGAAATGTCAAGAGTTGAGGCTCTTGGTACCGTTGAGACCAATCAATAAGGTTGGGGTGAACAAGGGGTAGGTTGATGACCGGTTCAAGATTAAGGATATAGGTGGTGTCATCTCTGGTGACTGTAGAATTGGAATCTGTCAAGTTTCCCTCTAAAGTGTCTAAATCAGAATTTATCCTAGCAAGCGAAGAATCGTCTACTAATGTGACATGTGGGTTCCAATCTTCTAATCTAACACATGACTCGTCAGTTACATCAGGTTGAGAACTATAAGCGTGGACAACATCCATATCCAAGTCAACTGTTGCATCTGAGAGTGAATCCCATTCAAACTCATGAGAGTCTATTTCTGAATTATTGTTGGAGCCTCGTGATGTAGAAGCCTCAAGATTTGGAAGAGGCTCCTCTCCTCTAGCAATTTGCTCAATCACAAAATTATCTGAATTATCACCATCCGTTGCAGCTGGGATGGAGACACTATCCATAGTCAATCTTGCATTCATATAGTCACTATCTATTGCAAATGAGATAGGAGGACTATCAATTATTAAATCTCTTGAATCTTCCCAAAGGAGATTTGTTGAAGGTACCCAATCATCTGTTATGTCTTGTTGATTGGTCAAATATGGTACATATTTTGTGTCATCTTTACTATCCCACCTATCAGAAATGGGGACAGTGCATTTATTGTTGTTCATAAAGCCTAGGCCAACCAGTTTCTTAGACTTACGTGCAAAAAGATCATGATTGAGTGGTTCGGCTCTAGCATCTAACCTGTGACTAAGAGGGCCATATCCTAGATAACCCATCTTCTTGACAAAAGTATATTCTCTCCCATAGGACTTAGGAGAGGGGGAAAATTTTTCATTGTGCTGGTATTTCTCCTCTTTGTATATCCAATCTCGAATAGCTACTTCCTCTTTTTCATATTGTATTGGTACTGAGGATTCAACAAACTTGTCAAATAGTGTCATTGCTGAAGATGATGGTTTCATCTCCTGTGAAGGCTTTCCATATGTCTGAGGGGAAACAGGCATCTTTGCAAAAGAGTCAAGTTGATATCCCCCCATGCCAAGGTCTACTGACTTAAATTTGTTTTGACAGTCTGCTAAAGTTGTTTCATAATCCTTTGCTGCTCGGTTAAGAGGGACATGAACATTATCTGAGATTGAGTTAATTGATAAGGTGTTATCCCCTGGTATGCAAATTTATGTTCCATTGTAGGGGAACTTAACACACTGGTGGTAGGTAGATGACACTGCCTGCATATCATGAATCCATGGTCTACCCAGTAAAATGTTGTATGCAAGGGGTCCAGTATCAACAATTT
>VDFB02086081.1:88806843-88861219 GCA_007258455.2 Sequoia sempervirens
AATTATTCATTTATGGGTGACACAGGTTATTTTCTTAAAATAGAATATTTACCTCAGATTTGAAGAATAATAGAAGATTTCATAATTAAATAGAATATTTAATTATGATTCTGAAAAGATATGGAAGATATTCAATTAAATAAAGATATTTAATTAAACTTTTAAGAAATGGTATGTAAATGAAATTAATTAAATAAGATATTTAATTAATTAGAAGAAAGATTTGAAAAGAAATATTTAAATTTGATTAAATCAAAAAGACTTAATTAAATTCAAAAAGTGATAATTAATTAAATAAATAAAGTTTATTTATTTAATTAATTAAGTGGACATATGAATGTGAAATAATTAAATAAAAAAACTGATTTATTTAATCATGATAGAAGAATAAATTGAATGAACAATATAATTAAATTAATTTAATTTAATAATATGTAGAAGACTTTAGAGAAATTCATTAAATAATAAATATTTAATTAAATGCCAGGATTAATCAGATATGACCAATTTTATGCATCTACAGAGACAATGTTGCATATTTTGATAAGGTGGTAGGGAAGCTCAAGGATGAAAGGATAGTGCATGATAAAAGGAAGGCCAAGGTGACTGATGAACAAGCTAAGGGGGAAACTCCCATGTTTGAAAGACCAACAAATTAGCCTCCCAGGAAATTACATGTGTTTGCAAGGAAGAAGAGTACAGTGAAAAAGTAGAAAATAATTGCCACCCCTACTCAATTAGAGGGGTTAAGGGCTTCTTCACCTACACCAAAATTTCTAGCACTTTCACCTCCAAGCTCAGATGCTCCTCAAGTTATTAAGCTTGATTCTTTGTCTAGAGAATCTCCACCACTAAGGCAACCTTCACCAAAAAGTAGAAAGGTTGAATAAACTGGGCTTGTTGACTATTGTACTGATTTAGATGAAGAAAGCATTGTAACTGAGGATGAAATGAGGCAAGGTATGCCATCACCCCCAAGAGGGATGATTCCACAAGCAGTGAACCTCAGATTAATAAAAGGTGATTTATCCGGGATTAATAGTGTGGATGATGTCAAAGAGAAAGCTTGCAATGATTTCATGGATGATCAATCTTTTGTGAATACCAAAGCCTTTCAAGAGTTTGTATAAAGGGCTAGAAGGGATGAATATGATGAGATCATAAAGATTAAAATGATTGAAAGACCAAAGCTCCCAAGGGTAGTCATATAATCAAAGGTCCTCATAGAGATGAAAGCTAAGTACACGGACATCACACCAGTTGAATGAAAGGATTTAGTGAGAAAAAGTAGAGTGCTCCTATTACTAGAGTGGGACTTGGCATCGACCATTGCATTGATACTGTAAGGAGGCATGCACCTCCAATATTTTCCACATAAGAAGAGGCAACAATTTCCTTATAGGGATCAACATTCAACCCTCAGTGGGACATGTTGATGAGTGTTTTAGCACTACTCAACACAGATAAAACAAGAATGTTCTATCTCTTTTGAAAGGTACTTTCTTCAGAAAAAATTCATAAAATAACCCCAAGGTCTCTAAGGTCGGGTCTTGACAATGCAAAAAACAACTCAGTGGTAATGTGTTTTGTTAGTAATCACAAGGGGTCTTACGAATTAACAAGGCTAGAAATGTAAAACACAAATGAATTTTCATGAAATATGAAAAGTATGAAGACCTCAATTGTAAACTCTAGATCAAAGATCTGAAAATGACTTATCATCATGTAAGGTAGGGGACCTCCACGTGCAAGGCCCCATGTCACAGAGGGCCAAGATGCAGAAGGTTGCCCTAACTTACCTCAGCTTAGTGGGATGTTTAGGGTATAAGGATGAGAATGATGAGGACAATGGAGTCCAGCAACCACTTTGCAATCTTGAGATTCAGAGTGGGGCTAGGTGAGCTAGTTTTCAAACTCTATACTATATCTCAGATAGCTCTCTATTAGAGGATGGCAACATAGTTTCGGGATGGCATGCTCGTGTCTCTTAGGTGCGATGGCGTTTGTATGGCCAAAGGAACAAAAACACAATATGAACTTATCAAAAAATGAGCTAACAACCTCTAAGAGAGAGAAATGAAACTATGAAATATGAGAAATGTAAATGAAGGTGATAAAGTAAATATACCAAAGCTAGGGTGAGGAAGATGATTTCGTAGAAGAGCATATTTTCCAGCTGGCTCTGCCAAGCACATACACCTACACATAGAAAGAAAGGAAAATGTTGGGTGTTTGTATAGGATCCTACCTTAGTTAGACCTGCATTTAGGTGTTTCCACCTCCATGGATAGCCAAGGAAATGAGATAAAGAAAGTAAAATAGTAAAGAGAGAAAAAAGCACTGCAAAACAGTAAAGTGCTAACTCAACCAAGTGATAGAAGGAAAGAAAGGGAAGCTTACCACCTCCACCAAGAGCACTCAAGGCTACTTGGGGAATAAAATGAGATTACTCGAGCCTCTGCTGCAATGGTTTTTCATTCCCAACTTGTTCTACCAAAGTGATGGAGTGTTGTGTTTGTTGCAATGGAGAGCTTGTATGCTTGGAGTGAGTGAAAGTGAGCTTGTGAAGTGATAGAATGAGTGCTTGAAATTTTGAAGAAGCTTGATTGAATGCTTAGAGGATTGGAATGCTTGTTCAAGGAGTGAATTTGAAGAAGGAATGAAAGAAATGACAATTTTTGGGTCGGTCAGCTGAAAGGGGTATTACAACTTGATTCCCAATGAGAAGTGTAATGCCTCTACAGGTTCAACCGCACGAATCTGCCAGGGACATAAGTGCATTGTGCGGATGTTTACACATCATGCGGTCCTCCCCAATAGAAACACCTCCACTGATGCTCAAAATAGGTACCAAGTGGGATGCAAGCAACAAACTTAGGTGGAATTAAGCCTCTAAACTTGGTTTTCTAAAGTGGAGAGGGAAAAAAAGGGAATTTACACATGGGGTGCAAATTCACTCCTAAACCATTTTTCCCCACTTTAGCGAGCACAAATACTAATGAGTGCTCGGTAAATTAGATCAAGGAGAGTGTAAGGTTAGAGATGCATACTTGAACCGTTGAGGAAGCATAGCTCGATCTAGCGTACCTGAAGGTGCAGCACAATAAAAGGACTCCATAGCTACTTGAAACTATGAAGTTAAAGAAAGAAAGTTCCCTATAGGTTCTCGGTCCCATAAGGAAGGTGTCCCCAAAAACTCTAGCATGGAGGAGACCCAAAGGAAGCACCCTACAGGCTCTTAGTCTTGTAAGGAAGGTATTCTTTATGAACGCAAGCATGAAGAGTACCCAAGGAAGCGCCCCATAGGATCTTAGTCCCATAGGGAAGGTATTCTCCATGAACTCAAGCATGAAGAACACCCAAGGAAGTGCCTCATAGGCTCTCAGTCCTATAGGGAAGGTAACCCCCAATATCTCTCACATGGAGGAAAGCCAAGAAAGCACACTACAGGCTCCTAGTCCTGTAGGGGAGCCACCCCCAAGATGTATCACATGAAGGAAGCTCAAAGGAAGCACCTTATAGTCTCTTAGTCCTGCAAGGAGGTATCCTCCAAGATCTCTCACATGGAGGAAACCTGAGAAAGTGGACTTCGCAGAGTCAGCAAGCGACCACGTGGGCGAGTGAGCAGACAATTGCACAGAAAATTAATAGTTTTGAAAACTTTCGAAGGGGTCCTTTGGGAACCTGCCATGAAGAGAGGGTCCACTCAAGGGATGCATAGTTCAAAATTAGATTTTCTCTCTCTCGAATCAATACTTCATCAAGGAATCATTTTGAAAAATGTTCACTTCATCAAGGAATTCGAAAGGAAGAATATGCCCCCATGTGAGGGGAAGGTCAAGGCTATTCCCACTTTGAAGGAAGGTTTAAGCCCTTTCTTTGCAAACCCATGATGAAGGAAACATGTTATGTTAGGGTTTCAGGTTGAGAATACAATTCTGAAGAAAATTTTACAAGGATTTTCAAGAAAAGATTCGTTGACAATGAATGCATTTTTTGAAAATCAAAATGTTGGAGAAAGAAAGTTGTCGCACATGAGAGGGACAACTCAAGCAAAGAAAAGAGAGATAAAGAGAAAGAAAAAGAGAGAAAAATATAATTAAAGGGCACAGGGGGATCTAGTTTAGTAGGGTCAGATCTGTCTAAGATCATAATAATAGGTAACTATGGTGCAAGGTGAAAGATCATCAATCCCAAATCAAGTTAGGAAGAATGCATGGAAAACAAAGTAAAAATAAAAAATCAAGTCAACATGGAAGGGAAGCCTAAATGCTCCCAACACTTTGCATCATCCCCAATTTATCAAAGATCAAGCAAAAATATGGAAGAATGATGATAAAAATAGAAGAAGGTTTATGACACAAAAACCACACTTGTATCCAAGCACACATAGCACGATCATAGGGGAACACATCACAAAACACACACACACACACACACACACAAGATCAAGAAGAGGCCTTGTCCTAACATTGGTCATCCAAGGGGTCATCTGCTTCCCACTCTAGATCATTGTAGGGGGAAGGAGGATGAGCCTGTAGTGGAGGGTTGTTAAGAGGAGGGTTGTCTGGCCCTCCCGCAACAAGGGCTATGGAAGAGGGCCCTTCAAGGTCCTCTCCACTGAGCTCTTGTGGAGTCAAGGTCAACAATTTTTTGAAGATCATTGATAAGAAAAAACTTCATCCACAGAGTTAAAAAATATGTACCCCATAGGAGCGTTGTGTATAACTTTAGCGGATTGGTCAGGATGAGCCTGAGATTCACTACTAGGCTCACCGAGTGACTTAGGAGTGGTGACAAACTTAGGGGAAGTCAAGACTGGTTCTGTCACTAGGATAGAACAAGTCAGCATAGGGCCACCTTGTGAGGAAGGTGGGATCCTCTTATTCCCTTCATTGCTAGAAGGACCACTCTCCACCTCTTTCTTTGTTGGAGGAGGTGAACTCCCCACAGACGAGGCTAGGGGTGTAGAGGAAGAGAAGGAAAGGATTTCAATCGATACGACCAAGGTATTAATCATATCCATGAGCTTTGGAAAAGGCTAGATATCTGGAATGGACATCAACAAAGGTAGCTCCACTAAAGGAGTGATGAACACTTATACCCCCTTGGGGTTAGGTGTATTTACACTCACAGTAGAAGCTATAAACATTATAGAAATGAATTGGAGAGAAGCAGAAGGGAGGGAAGAGGGCGACACTGCAGGAGGCCCTAAAGTAGGGGCAGTCATCTCTTCCTCCTTTCTTTTTGAGGTGGCCTACTTAGCTAAGAGAGTGTTTGCCAATACTTGTGTTCACATGCAAGGTGCTTTCTTTGACTCTTGGAGCTGGAGGCTAGAAGCTGTGAAGGAGCAAAAGGCTCCTGCTCAACCATAGGAACATCCACTACTATCATTTCTAGCTGAGGAATGGATTCCTAAATGGGCGCAAGGGAAACAAGTGGTGAGACAATGGGAGGAGTTGGCTTAAGAGCCTTAGCAGCGGGCCTCTTCCCACTCACCACCTTGGGAGCAGGAGCGATATGAGGCCGTGGATCAAATTCCCTTCAGGAACCTTTCTTTCTGTCATATAAGTAGTACCACGATTTGGGGTATTCATTAGGAAGATCCATGATCCTGAGCTTGGGCCTATGCCAAGGAGGAATCATCAGACTTAGTGGATAGCCACTAGGCCTATTCATCCAGTACTCTTCCCAGGAAAGGGGAGAGGATGAGGCAACCCAGGGAAAATTCACCTTCCCTTTTCCTTTACGAGAAGGAGAGGGAGTTGACATGGGATTCTCCTCTTTCTTCAGAGAAGGTAGAGCGATAAATACAACCTTCTCCTTCTCCTTTAGGGAGGAGGTGATTGATTGTTGCACTACATGAAGGATCAGTTTTGGCTATCCCTTTCCCCCATTCTTATACCTTACATAATCCTTGTAAAGTAGGTTTGTTCTTGGAGGAAGCAGACCAACTGGGGAGGGCCAAAAGTGATCCAGTGAGTATCCACCATGAGACATGAAGGGTTGATATCCGTTGTCATGCACTACATGCACAACACCTTCATGAGAAAAAATTTAAACACTTGTGAATAATGGAGGCAATTCCATTCATGGAAGCTAGCCAAGGAATGCCTAGCTTCACCCTAAATAGATCCAACTTTGGGATAACATCAAAAATCATGTCAACAACCTTGGGTCCAACCAGGATGGAAAAAGTTATTGAATTGTAAGGTTTAAGAGTCATGCCATTGTGCGCACAGATGGTAGATTTTGTTTCTTCATTTTTTTCCTTTTGTAATGAATTTAATACTAATGTTTTATCAGTGATAACATTCATGTGGCTCACAGGATCTATAAAGACTCCCATGACAATGTTACCATTGACATGAGTGGGAATGTAGAGAGGTGAGGGTTTATTGTTTAAGGGAAAATCTTATGATGTGAATGTAATGTCCAGCGAACTAGGTGAAAGTGGAGTAGTACAAGTCATCGTGAGAATATTGACATTAGCCTTTGGTTGAGTAACATAATCAACAGGATCAATAATCATGTTAGCAAAGTGTGACAGAAACAGGTCTGTGTATATCTGTAGTTCACTACTAGCTTTTTCCACTGATTTGTTAGCATTTTGTTTATTCCCATTGAGATGAATGGTACTGTCCTTGATGCAGTCTTGTATCTCATGATGTAGTCACATACAATGTTTGGTATCATGTCCATTAACTCGATGGTACTAACAATAAGTGCTCCCATCATACCAATTAGGGTAAGGCTCTTTAACAGGCTTAGGACATGGAAAATTTATGATCTTATCCTTCAACAGCTTCTGTAGGATGGAAGTATAAGATTCTGATAAGTTTGTGAACTTTCAATTATGTTTGAGATCATTGTCATCGACAGTAGCTACTACATTCGTAATGGCCTTCCCTTTCCAAGAGATTGATACAATGGACTTTCACTCAAAACAAAAGCACGAGGAGGATCCCCTAAACTGAACAACCATCTGTTGGTATTATTGTAAGGTTGCACACAAGTGCACGAAATAAGGGTATTTCATAAGTGTGAACTTTTCTTGCCAAGGCCTTTGTAAGTTTCCTATGAATACCTTTTGCACGTCAAAATCGAGCAGCTAATACAAGATTTGTGAGAGGAGCACTTGGTAGCATGCTATGAAATTAGTAATTTTTTTGTTATCTCCTTGTTTACATCAGATGAGATCCATAAAGGTCATCTTCAGCTCGATGTTTTCCTGAAATTGTCTAAGAAACTAATTAACAAGTTGGTCAAATGAGAAAATGGAATTGTTAGGAAAGGAACACTACCACTCGAGCACTATGTCCTTGAGAGATCAGGGAAATAGTTTGGCCATCAAGGCATCATGATGGAAAAAGTCTATGCACAGGGTGTTAAAGGCAGACACATGTGTCTATGGATCCCCTTTACTACCATACTTTTTGAAATTAGGTATCTCCATCCCCTAGGGGAAAGGAGTGTTCAATATTGCAATAAATAGTGGGCTATGTCAAAAAAAGGGCTAAAAGATAGGCTGGGCAAAGGCTTGGGAAAGACTCGCCAACCGTCTCTGCATCTTACCCATATTATGAAGAAGAGTGTTCAGAATAGGGTCAATAGAAGATAGAGGGCCAAAGGAACCTCCCCAAAAATCATCACCAAGGCCACCTCAAGAACTGCCACCGGTGTTACTTCTGCCAGAGCCACTACCAGAGGCACTGCCACCAGTAGGGCCTCCATCAGAACCATCACTATGACCTCCGCCGAAGCCACCTCCACCAATATTGCCTCCACTATCGAATCCACCACCACTACAAAATCCCCCATCACTCAACATTCCAAAGCCTCCACCACTAGAGGTGATAGGAGGGGTGAAGATAAAGCCCAAGGGGACTTTATTCACTTTGATAGTTTTAGGTTATTCAGAAATAGAAGGGATACTGATAGAAGGGACCACATTAGCCATATAAACAAAAATGGGAGGGATCAAAACCTCTAACTGTCCTTCACGCTCTTCGAAAGTGACTCATTGTTCAAAACTAGGGTTGCTTGAAGGAGCGCACGCTTCAGTGAGATCGAGGAGGCTAGTCAAAGCTCTATGCCTATTCGATATTTACCCATCATATGTTTCAACTCACTAACAACCTGAGCAGCCCTGGCCATCTTTTCATTATTTTCAAGTGGTTTTTTAAGTCACCTATTCCTCTAGCAAGGGCAGACACATATTCTGTAGGGATCTAAATAGCATCATGCTCATCTATCAACGATGGTGTAGGAGATGCAGGAGGAGTGGGTACATGATCGGTCTTGTCAAAGAAGCCTAACTTGCCCCTTGACAACTGCTCTTGCATGGCTAGACCAATGGTGGGACCAAAGAAAAGGCATGTAGATAACCCGATAGAGACTTTCATCCTTTCCATCGAAAGGTGTTGTACACTTCTCCTAATGATATACCTCAAATTTGTGGATTGGGTTGTGATTCTCATAAACCTTCACAACACTCAAGAACACAATAGTCATAAAGTACTTGAGGGAAGCCTCAACACCAATGAATGAAAAGACATTGGTTCACTTTGGGTTCACCAAAATGTAAGGTAGGGGGATCTCCACGTGCAGGGTACCAAGTCACAAAGGGCCAAGATGCGGAATGTTTCCCTAACTTACCATAGCTTAGTGGGATGTTTAGGGTATGAGGATGAGAATGAGGAGGATGATGGAGTCCAACAACCACTCTGCAATCCCGAGATTCAGAGTGGGGCTAGGAAAGCTAGTTTTTGAGCTCAATATTGTATCTCAGATAGCTCTCTTTCAAAGGATGAGAACACAGTTCTGGGACAACAGTGTGATGCACTAGCGTCTCTCAAGTGCATTGGTATCCATACGACTAGAGGACCAAAAAAACAATATGAACTTATCAGAAAATGAGCTAGCAACCTCTAAGAGAGAAAAATGACATTATCAAATATGAGAAATGTAAACGAAGGTGATAAATTAAATATACCAAAGCTAGGGTGACAAAGATGATTTCGTAGAAGATCCTATTTGCTAGCTCGCTCTGCCAAGCATGTACACCTACACATAGAAAGAGAGGAAAATTTTGGGTGGCTATATAGGTGCCTACCTTAGTCAAACCCCAGTTTAGGTGTTTCCACCTCCACAGACAACTAAGTAAATGAGATAAAGAAATTAATATAGTAAAGAGCACAAAAGCACTACAAAATAGTAAAGTGCTAACTCAACCAAATGATACAAGGAAAGAAAAGGAATATTACCACCTCCACCAAGAGAACTCAAGGCTACTTGGGGGAGAAAATGAGAGTACTCGAGCCTCTGCTGCAATGGTGTTTCATTCCCAACTTGTTCTACCAAAGTTATGGAGTATTTTTTTTGTTGCAATGGAGAGCTTGTATGTTTGCAGTGAGTGAAAGTGAGCTTGTGAAGTGATAGAATGAGTGCTTGAAATTGTGAAGAATCTTGCTTGAATTCTTAGAGGATTGGAATGCTTGTTCAAGGAGTGAATTTGAAGAAGGAATGAAATAAATGACCATATTCAGGTCGGTCGTTTGAAGGGGGCGTTACAACTTGACTCCCAATGAGAAGTGTAATGCATCTATAGGTTCAACTGCAAGAATCTTCCAAGGATATAAGCACACCACATGGACGTCTACATTTTGCGTGAGCTTCCCCGACAAAAATTACTCCACCGACGCTCAGAATAGGTGCCAAGTGGGATGCAAGTAGCGAGCTTAGGTGGAATTAAGCTTCCGAACTTGGTTTTCTAAAGTGGATAGGTCAAAAAAGGGGAATTTACACATGGGGTACAAATTAAATCCTATACACATCAAATGTGGCAATGTGGTGATGCTTTTCATTCTACAAGTAACATAGATTTAAAGAAAGAGCAAAAGATAGGGTTGAGAGAGAAATCCTAAAACTAGCACTAAAGGACACTCACGACAATGGTTAATGCTTCAGACAAATAGATCCCTAATAAACCAACTCTTGCTTAACATAGATTAAATCCATAATATTATAGAAACAGTGCAATCTTCAAAGGTATACTCAAATATTTTCAGATTGTAAACATCCATACACATACCCATCAACTCATAATCAGCAAGCCACTAATAGTAGAACCAGAGGTCGAACAATGTCTTCAACACTCCACTATGAACATGAATGAACATGAAACTAACATTTGAGAATCAGAAACAAGAAACCATAACACTTTAAATCTCAACACAAAAATTCACCAAATCAATGACCTATCTACATTAATTTCTCCAACATTTTCTTAGCAATCTCTTGTTCTTCTTCTCCTAATAGCTAATCTAATAACTAACTTTTCAATTCTAACTCTTTACAAATGAGAAGGAACTGCCCTTTTATAGATTTTACATTTTGCATCAATGGCTTGGATTTAATATAAATCGAGGGCATAGATTGCATCTCTAAAAATGTAGGAGGTTACATTAAGCTTGACAACACATGCATCAATAACATCCAATCAAATAATTCTATTAAAAATTTGGTCAAAAGAGAAATTGGTATTCCTCCAACTTGATAAAAACAACTTTGCATGTTGTCTTGAAATATTTTTTCAGCTGGCAAGGCAAGGGTTCATATGTGAATGCTCATTAAATATTTGGGTTACACTTTATATCTAGCTACAATCTCTTCCATATTTCCCTCTTGGAACCTTGGGATACAAAACACCTCCTGGGCCATTAAGCATTGGCACAAATCCATATGCAAGTCCCCTTTTGATTTATTTAATTCTAAAAATCAAATATCATCATTATAGCTCACATGCTAAAATCCACAACATAAAAATTAATCTTAAATAATCCTTTGGAAATTTTAACTCCGTCATAAAATTCCATAATTTTGGCATATTAATAAATTTTAGAGATTTCAGGAGCCTAGGAAATCCGCGACATGGAGAAATACATGATAGGAGGAAATCTGCAACAGGAGGAAATTCCCGACAAGGAGAAATCTGTGACAAGAGGGAATCCGCAATAGGGAGAAATCTGCGACTGGGGAAATCCATGACAAGATGAAATTTGCAACAGGAAGAAATCTCCAACAAAAATTTTGAGGATTTCATAGGGACATGAAATTTTTGGATTTTTAATTTAGGGAGATTTCCTGAGGTCGGGAAAGTTTCATATTTTTGGATTTCAGGGATTCCTTGAGGTCATGGATTTTCTAGATTTTTGAAACAGGGGAAATCCTTGTGGTCATGGATTTTTCAGATTCCTTACTAATCGAAATCTTTAGAACTCCACAACTTTTTACCTAGAAGGAATTTCCCAAAAAGTCAAAAAGCAACCTAGCTTAATTTTTCATTCTCTATTCATATGTACAAGAAGAATTTACAAATTACATCCAAAAATTCACTTTAAGGTCCCCATGATACTTAAAAAATTTCCTTAGTCAAATCAAACCCAAATTTAATCTCAAAATAACCTATCATCATAAACATCTGAAAAGGAGCAAGACTAGAGATTAGCAAACGCAAAATATAGAGACAAAAAAAAGAGAGTTTAGCAGGGTGTGTGTACAAAAAGGGCACAATAGGACACTTTGTAAATTGGGCATTGGCCCCAAACATAAAAAATCCAAAAGTGGCAAACCCAGCATCAAATCTCAGGGGAGGATTGATAATAAAAAGAGTGTCAGATACCTCTGTTGTGGAGGAATACACATTGGTTGTAAATGTAGCTCAATTCACCAAGGCTACTGCAAAGTCCTTGTAGGAGAAATTTGAAGCTTAAAATAAAGAATATAATGATTTGGTGTTGGTGAACAACAAGGATAAACAAAATATTGCATAATTACAACTTGAGAGTGCACCATTGAAAGAGCAATTGCAAGCATTGCAATCTAGGCCAACATTGTTCATAGACATTGTTCATAGGCCATCAATAACTCAAGTGTATACTCCAACCCCACCAAAATCTCCCATTAAATCACCACCTCCTGCTCATTCTCCTCCCCCAACTTTAATAGAGATAATAGTGTATAATCCAGATAATGTACCTATTGCATATATTACTCTGACTACATCAACTGCAGCACCTTCAAGAGAAGTAACTAGGGAAGAATTGATACAATAGATGGAGGCTTTTGATGAATTATTGTCTAATGACAACAAAAATTTTATTGTTACAAATCTATTGGAACATTTTCTATCCAAAGCAATAAAAAAGTGAGAAGTGTCCACTCTAATTATTCTTTAATGTTTCAATCAATAAGCATGTTGGAAAAGGATAGAGCCATTTCTCTCCCTTTGATGTAGACATGGGTTCCCATGTTAAGTGTGTTGAATAATATGGTCATTGGGTCTACACATGACCAAAATAAGCCACCACAAAACACTCCAACATATAAAATGGTGAAGGAGATCATTCATTACCAAGGATTGGTTGACCACTTGGAGAAACGAATTAAGGCATTGCTGCAAAATTTTGATGAGAGTGATCTTGGCCTCTTGCCATACATTCTCAACAATGAAGGAGGTATTAAGACCTATGTGTAGTGGAGAGGTCACATGGATGTGGTCATCAATGTTGAGGCTATTTTAATTTGTGAAGAGGGAGATGTGAAGATGTCAATGTTGAGGGACAAAATGAACAAGTTGTCCAATACCAACACCTTTTTGGAGGAATCTGATAAAGATTCTACACAGATAATGGTGAAATATGGTCCCTATAGAACTAAGTTGGATGAATTTGTGGCCTTCAATTGGCCTACTAAGGAGGACTATACAACATGGGATGATAGGTACAACAATATTTCATACTTGTAATCTTCTCTAGTGGTGATATGACAACATTTTTGGTCTACTTGGCATCTCCAATGGTCTACAAAGTTTCCAAGGGGCCAACAAAAGGTTTTGTCATTTTGCACACCAAGATTTTTTTTCTCCTACCAGCTCAGCTTTCCCAGGTCCACCATTTGAAGATTGAAGACTTGAAGCGGAAAAATTATCAAATAATAATTTCAAGATATTTTGGGAAAGCAATATGGATGTAGCAAACTTTGTAACTACCTTGCACTCTGAATATTCTCCATGAGCTGACAATTACTTATGTAATTTTGAAATGTAAAGTAAATGTCAAATCAAAATGTGACATGTGTAATGACCTGAGGCTTGTTGTTCCCTTTCTTTATAAAAGGGAGTTCAGGGCCATTTATATGGATTGATTGATTTATTTTGAAGATAAATTGTAATACATAAATGAAACATGGAAAAATGAGGTTAGGTTCACTACATATGGGTTTTTATACTAAATTTGGAATATTTCACCAAAATTACTATAAATGGAAAGGGAAAAATGGGGTGAATGAACCTACCTATTCTTCTATTTCATTCAAAAAATGAAATCTCTCAATTCAAAATCCATTATCAACCCTTAGGTGAGTGAATTATTTGAGGAATCTTGCAATTTCCCTTTTTTGCAAGGATGGGGGTCTAGGTCAAACAACACTTTCGGGAGAAAGATTAAAAATAGAAAATCAATTCTAAAATGCACTCTATAACTTGGATTTGATAGATTAAACTCAATACTGATGGAACCTACAAACTTTTTGGAGAATTTGGAAGAGATAAATCTTGAGTACCTCTCACAAAAAGGTGTTTTTAGAAGCTGATTGAGGACTCATTCACCCTATGGTGAATGGGTCCCGGGTAGGGCTCTCCAAATTACTTTTCTAGTTTCTCTACTCATGTTTCTATAGTTCCATATTCCCAATTTTCATCATTGGATAGTCAGAAATAAATTTGAGATCTGAGTTTCCATGAGATGACAACAAAGGTGACAACTTTGACAATTTTGCATCTTTTTCAACTTTTGAGATCTTCAAATTTTCTTCAACTTACAAATCTGCAATACACAAAGAGAGAAAAATCTTTATTTTTTGGTAAATACGGGTTTTCCTTGGTCAAACCTCATTTTGGTAATTAAACCTTGTAATGAAATGAAATAGCATGAAAAGGATGATGAATGAATGAAGCAATATCACAACTCACCAAACCCTTGGATGAACCTTTGATAATGGAGGTCTACAACTTGCATGAAATGGATTCAATGGACGCAAATCTTGACTTTGAATCTTTTCTTGAAATGATACTTTGAATGCTTGATTGAATCATGAAACCTACATCAACAAATTAGCTCCAAAAACATGTATGACTCCACATAACTTTGATATAATGTTGGATCTTGATTGCTGCAACAAATGATGAAGAAATCCTCTCTTGAATACTCTTGACAATAATCTTGGCTCTTGTAATTGATCTCTCGAAAATATAATTTAAAAATTCTAGTTGATTTGATAAAATAACCTTATATTTATAGTAATTTATCCTTAATTTCCTAAAATTCAAATATCACAAGCCGAAATTGGAATATAGATTCGAAAATATTAAAATACTGCCAAAAAACATAGTTAAATTTAGGTCCAAGGTCACTTACCTAGGACACACATTTCTCAATGAGAAGTGCTATGTTATGGAATTAATTAATGTCAGGTTTTCCTCTTCAAAAAATGCAATTAATTAGGCTTGGATTTGAATTAAAGGGGCCAATTAAGGAAAATTAACTTCAATTAATTAATAAAGCCCTAGATAAGTGTGAAAGTGTAAAGGGGTACACTTTACAACACCACATTAAGGCACAATTAAGTCCATTTTAATTAATAGGGCCCTAAAATTAATGTGTATATGTAAAAAAAATATTACAACACTAAATTAAGGCATAATTAAGTTTGTTTTATTATTTATTCCCAAAATAATTAAGTTTGTTTTATTATTTATTCCCAAATTAAGTGTGAAAAAGGGATACTTTTTCCTACACTACAAGAATGGAGATACAATTTTGTCTAGGTTTTAAAGTTTTGAGTCTTTTGGTTATTAGCATTGTATACCAATACTATCACTTATGAATGAAAATGGCATATTTTCAAGGCCATTGTTCCCCATTGTATACTTTATATGAATCATGAATGAAATGAATCAAAAATCTTTCAATTCATCTTCTTTGTCTTTCCATTGATGTTTTTCATTGTTGATGCACTTGTTCAAAGAACAAGTTAAATTTTCTTTAACATGAATAAAGATATGTGTGAATGTAAACATGGATAATTACGTACTATTGGTTTGGAATTGTAAGTTAAATGGTGTAATGCATCGTTTAATAGCTATATTGTGATAGGTTGAACACTGTTGTAGGTTTTTAATTGAATGGTTTAAGAATCCATACCCTAAGACAAGGCATTGGTCCATAAGTTGTGTCTATGTTACAATATTTTGGTCATTCACAACATTACATTCAAAAATCAACTTAAATCTTTACTTTCAATTGGAATGTATGCTTTAAATGGTATTTCATCATATTCTCATGTTCTAAATTGATAAATGTTGTAAGATTTTCTAGATCTTCAAGGTTTTCATCTATTAAACAACAATTAGGAAAATATATTTGTTAAGTTTGCAATGTACAATATAATTTGGCATAAGAGTATCTAAAGGATACTTTGTAGGGATCACCCTCCTAGGTTTTACAAAGCCTAAAGTGTAGAGGGAAATTTTAGCAAACTTTCACCTGTTAGTTGGCCAATCCCTCCATATAGTCAATCATTGGAAATTGCAGAGTCTATAGATTATATGTGAGATCAGACTGGTAATTAAAGAAACCAACAGAAGTAATGAGTGCACAAAAGGTATGAAGAACCTAATATGTCTTAGCCATTGTTTTACATGAGACTTCCCTATACATGCAAGATAAGTATTCTCTTGGGTTGTACTACAAGAACATCCAACAAGCACAAAAAATGAAAGATAACAATCAATGCCTCATTCCTTTCTCTCTAAATTGTTTTGATAGACATCATCAAGAGGTCATTGGAATGGACCACTAAGATAAATCATAAGAAAAGATCAAAATGAAAAAATAGTTAGTGTTATTCATATCTCTTGCTAAAAGGTGTGATGTTGAGGATAAATACCCAAAATTATTGCTAATGATGATGCCCATTGTAGGAAATATGTATCCTAGGACATGTTAGTGGATGCTAGCTATTAATTTATAGGTTGTTTGAAAGGATATTGATATAAGGTTTGATTGAAATGTTTGATAATGATCAAGAGTTTGTTTTTCCACGTTTAAGGTTTGATTTCTAGTTATTGTTGCACTTGCTTTCTGTTTGTTTTACCAAAGGGTGAGGGTGATGATCAATTTATTATGGATGAAATTTCATTGTGGGTTAAAGCGAGATGGGATGGCTGATTTTTTTTTTGAAATATTTCAATGTTTTTGACATTTTCCAATGTTTTTTAGGTTGTTTTTTATTTTTTGAGATTATGTGAATGCTTAAGCTTTTCAATTATTTGAGGCTAGTTAGGGTTTTTTGAATAATTTACAATGTTTTTTATTTTCAAGTTTTTCCAAATGTTTTTGTGTTTTATAGGATTAGACCAATACCTAAGGGGAAATTGACCTAGCACCTTAGGGGCTCATCGGTGATGGCCTTGCCTACATTATACACATAGAGATGACGTAGTTTGATTGACTCTAACTAGTGACCATTTATTGATGACATATGAACATTGATGGATTGCCAGTTTATTGTGACAGACTCCTAAAGGACTAACCTAATGCATCGGGGTCTCATCAATGATGGCCTTGCCTACATTGAAGCTTAGAGACAATGTAGCTCAACAAGGTGTTTCTAAATTTTTGAATTTTTAGACCTGTGTAGGGATTTTGATGTGTTTTGAATGTTTTTGGATTTTGAGATAATTTGGATGTTTTTGGATTTTGACTTTACAAGTTTTTAGATGTTTTGGGATTTTGGCTTTACAAGTTTTCAGATGTTTTTGGATTGTGACTGTACAAATATTTTGGATGTTTTTAGATTTTGATTGTACAATTTTTTTGGATATTTTTGGATTTTATGAGATTTTACAACTATTTTTTTCTTTTTGAGATTTTGAGACAATTTTTTGATTTTTTGAGATTTTGAGACTGTTTTTGGCTTTTTTGAGATTTTGTGACTATTTTTGGCTTTTTTGATAGGTTGTGTGACTATTTTTTAATTTTGAGATAAATGATACCTAGATCACGATGTTGATGTCACATTATGAGATACAAAACATGGATCAAGATTTATTCGTAAACAAGAGTGCAGGAACCTTCCCCTAGTGTCTAGCAATGTTTCATAGCTCAATGGGAAAATCTATATAGATAATGTATGTATGAAGAGTTCAATAGAGTTTTAGTGTGGAATAGGATCAATACTATAGATAAGAAATGCGACTTCATAGGATAAAATGGAATCGAAAAGACCATGTCTAGAATTTTCCATGAGTAGAATTGAAGTATACGTTGAACCTTTATCAAGATCAAGATAAACTAGAAGATCTGGATAAAGATGGATTGGATGGATGGAGGTGGAATTGGATTTATTATGAGGGGGATGAGATACTTCCATCTGAAAAGGATCATATAGATGCTCAATTCTACTCATGACACTTGTTTGCCAAGTTTTCATCATAATACTTTCCCAAAGCACCGCCAAAGTGGTTTTCATTAGAGGATGATTTTTATCTTTACTTCTTTTTTTTTGAAATTTTTTTGTCATGTTGAACCACTTAGTGGTATTGATGTAATGGCTACTATCATAATGTGCCAACGATATCCTTCTTGAAGAAGTTTCTTTGCTAAGATACGAGAACTTGAATGCTACATTTTAGAATTTTGACCTACCTTGTTGATATTGGATTTAACCTCATCTAGGTGAATACATCATGATAGAGTACCTTCAGAATCATTGTGATGAAGAGTAGTTTCCAAGACATGGTTGATGTGAGAATTGGATTTCATGAATGGAGTGGATGGTGGTGTGCATGAAGGGAGATGAGATGGATCGATTAACAGTTTGGGACTTTTGACTCTCCAAACTTGGGAAGATGAGCAATGATAGAAGATAGATTTTTGAGTTGAATTAGGACCAACCACTTGATATACCTTTTACCTCACTTGAGAAGATTTCTTTTGTATTTACAAATGACTTTGATAGATACATTTCCCTTTTTTATTTTTCCCCACAATTTCTTTGACTGATGGAGTATGATAGGGATGATTTTCTTTTGTATTCTTTGGTATCCATTTGTATTGGCTTTGTTCTTTTGGATTTACTGCTTCCTTTTCTTCAAGATGATCTTCTCATTTATTTGATTAAAATCCTTCTTTCTATGTTGGTCCCAATTTGTGGATGGGATGATGGGTGGATGATGATTCATGATACAACTAGTTGTAGTGTTGGAAGCATTTTCATCATAAGGATCCTTTGTGCCCCCAATTTTGATGTTTGCATTAGACAAAGTTGCCCCTAGTGATATGGATATATTATTAACATGTGTTGATTATGCTAGCTTCAAGATGTCATGCTTAACAATACCTAATACTTTGCTTTGGGGATGCATCCATTGATAAATGACTACTGAATATGAATTTGAACACATGATATTGCCATTGGTTCCCATTGTTCAAGAATGTTAAATGTCTACTTTGATTCCAAGATATCTTCATACTTAATATTCTCAACTAGAACTTGGGATGTGTTATTTTTTATGCCAATTCAAGAGATTTTGATGATGCACAATCACTGTAAGAATCCAAAATCTCTACCATTACTTTCTCTTGTATGATAATATCAAGAGTGGGAGACCCCTGTTTTAGAGGAACAATATCTATGTGTCCATTAGAAGGAAATATTGTAGGTATATCTTAAAAATTTGGAATGGATTGGAAGATTTTCATCCATTCATGATAATACTTTAGGGAATTAATCTCTTTGTCTTGACTTATGGTATAGAAACTATCACTTATGGATTGAAAGATATTATGCAAATCATGACAATTTTGTGGGGATATGCGCTCTTGATCCTGACTTGATTCGGAGCTACTTTCATTATACTCAAGAACATCCTCTTGACATGATCCTTGGGTATACGATATAGCCTCATTGAAAGAATCTTTGCAACCTTTAGTAGGCATGGGTGAAATAAGGGATGCTTGTTTCTTCGAAACTTCTTCAATATTCCCAATCATGAACTCATATGAGGGAGGGATATTACAATCTAATACATATTTTATGCCATCTCAATATGAAGCATTGCTAGACACTATTGATTGATTTGGACTTTTTTTTAAAACCATATCTTGATGCATGTTTGATTCCTCATATTTTGATGAATAAGAAACACAAATATTTCCTATTGTGTTATCCTAGGTATGGTCTGCATTGTTTGAGCTTGATGCCTTTTTTGAATATTTTTCTTTTCCATGATCTGGCATAGAAGTTTTGTAAATTTTTAGATTTCCATTCCTTGATTTTTTTATCAACATCGATTTCTCCTTATTCAATAAGATCTTGGATTAGGCATTTTAGTTTGAAGCAGTTTTGTCTGTTATGACCTTTGTATTAGTGAAATTCACAAAAATGATCCTCTCTATACCCAAGAGGTTTGACTTGTGGTTCTTGGTATTTTTTGAAATCTAGGAGTGTAATGACATTTTATTGGATTAACTTCTTAAACACCATTTCCATGGGTTCCCCTAAGGGAGTAAATTTTCATTTAGGAGCATTGTTTCGAGGGGGTGGTCCTCTTTGAGTGTTGGTAGCATTGATTGATTGTTAGTTGTTTTGTAGCTACGTGTTTGGATGTTGTGTGTTTTGTTGCATATTTTTTTGTGTATTGGCCTGTTTTGGAGCACTTAAAACCACTTTTGTGTCAACTACGCCATCATTAGTAACATTCTTTTTTTAGCCCAAAATCAGGGTTATTAATTGGAACTAGATGATGGTTGATTATCTGTGTAAGCTTGTGTTGCTCCTTCTGCGATGAGGGATTTTTCAATGTTAAAACCCCTAGGAATGAGTTCTTCATATGATGAGACACATTGCATTTTTAGTTGGAAGGATAGATTTGTCTCCACATTGGTAATAATGATATCTATTTGTTTCTTTTTGGGAATTGGCCATTTGTATTTACTAACTCTATGCCTCCATCATTGCAAAAAATATGCATATGATTCACCCTTGTTCTATTTTAGGGTGTTTAGTTCCTCCAAACTTGCATCCATATCTAGGTTGTAGGAGTACTCTACAAACCGATCTATTATTTCTTGAAAAGTTTAGATTCCTAGAGGTAAATGTGAGAACCATTCTATTGCTTTGCCTCCCAAACTATGTGGGAAGAGACACATCAAATAGGACTCATTGTATACTGCTTCCATACATTCCACATAAAATTCCTTAATATGATCTTCTAGATTTCCATGCCCTTTGTATTTTCCAAATTTGGAGATCTCAAATCCTAGTAGGAATGGCATCATTGCAATGTTAAGATAAAAAAGATATGGACACAAGTCTCGTTGTGCATATAATTTCTTCATCTTCCCAGCTTGGATAATGTTAGGACCTACTACAAATTTTGTCAAAATTTTAGGTTCCCATGATGAAAATTTTAATTGCAATGCTCAAAAATACAATTGCACAATTTGTCCCAGGAGCCTACTTTGAAAAATCATAAATTGAAGCCTATTCAGCTTCATGCCAAATCACTTTGCAAGCATGTTTATCTCCCATATGTGAGTATGTATACTTGATTTCAATTTACTATGATCAGTTTTGAAAAGGTTTCAAAGCACCAAGTTGGAAGGTTCTGGAAAGGTTTGTTGGCTACATAGTGTTAGATCTACCAGAAGGGTCAACTTTCGAGGACAATATCTATCAGTTGGATGACTTTCTTGATGAACTAATTGAAATTTACAATTCTCCCTATATTAATGTGCTCCCATGTTCATTTTTAGAACCCCAACATCTCGTTTGGTATTTTTTCAAAGCCAAAAGCAAATATATTTTACATAGTTTTGACATTTACATTCTAGAAGGTTTCAAAAAGGTCAACTTTGACCTTTGATATTTCATGAATAAAGTGAATTGGTGAAGAAACCTTCTGCATACATGTTCATGGGACCTAAATAAACTAATTTCCCAAGTTATATCTTCCCAAGAAGAGATTTGATATATTTTCTCAATGGCAAGTTGATGAGTTTTCAGATGATTTTGACAAGTGCAATTTTCAAAAAAGACTAGATGAGCTTCTTTGAAAATTAATATCTTGCAATCCTGGTGGTTTTATGTGAATCCACTTGTCAATCATACTCCCATTTCATAAATTAACATCTCAATACATTTTTGTGGCTTTGGGAGAAAGTTTGATTAGTTTTCTAAGGTGATTTTGGAGGTACTTGGCTTAACTTGGCTTATTTTGGTCATAGTGCAAATGTAAGATACATTTCAGATTTTGATGAACTAATTGTAGGAAATGAGGTATCATGAAATTCAATCGTTAGGGGTTATCTTCAGAATTATTATGGAGAAGAAGTCATTAAATTATTTGGTGAAGTGATTGATGGCATTAATTTAAAAAGAGAAACTCCTCCCTAGACACCAAAAGTTTTGTAATATGAAATCATTTGCAAACAATATGTTGATGTAAAAGGCATACACTATCTTCGAAGTATGAAGGAAACCCTTAGATATTACTTCAACTTGCAAAGGCTAGGGAAACCTCGAATTCCTTGATGGGGAAATTGAAGGAGCATAAATGTGTTGACTATAAAGCATAAGTTCCAAAAATCAAAAGTCATAGTTTTGAAAGTTTGTATCAGGAGGCTTCAAAAATTAGAAACATCATTGCAAATGTCATGAATGAATTGAACCTACATCTTACTCCAATTGGAAATTAATCAGAAGGACCCAAATGTTGTGATGAATACAAATGATATGTATTCAAAATTGGAAAAGAGACAATATAGCGAGCAATGTGACAAAAAACTATTACTTGTCTCTATACACTAGAGGAATTTGGAGCTAATTTTGGACTATTTCATTCCTTTAATGGGTCAAGATATAGTTCAACTGAATATTCTTCTCTAGTTTTTAATAGTCGAATGGAAAATGTGTGTTGCATAGAATTTTTTTGGGATTCAAGTTCACTAAGTGATTCAATGACATTAGATGATGATCTCGAGTATGCCATTATCAGTATTGAAATGAGTGAACAAGAAATGATAGATTTGAATTTGTTACTAGATGGAATTTTTCCACAGAATTGGATTACTACTAGTTCCACACCAGAAAAAATTCAAACAGTTACCAATGGAGGATTTCATGTCTTTGATAGCTCCAAGCTAAGAAGATCTCAGGAAATGTTTCTAAATTGCTTAAGATACAAAATGATAATGTAAATGAATTGTTGTCATTTTAGTTACATCCCACATTGTGATCTGTGGTTCAGGTTCAAAATTAGATCCAGTTATGACAAGACTTGATTGGGGGTGCACTTATTCATTGAGTGTTATAGAGTGGGTAATTATTTTACCCAAAAGAATATTCTTATTAATTAAGGTGAAAATACAATTTCTGGAAAAAGAGGGATAAATTATGATCATTAAATTATGAAATAAGCTAAAATTAATTATTTTATTTATGAGAGATAATTAATTTAATGAAGACCTGCATCAGATGGATATATGAAAAGTCACAACCCCTGGAAGTGTAATGTGTATATGTAAGATAAAATCAAAAGGTAGAGGGGAACCATCAATAGTTAGGGTGATCAGATGCATCAAAAAATGTTATGATGTGTATTGTAAAATCATTTTAAAGTATATATATTGACAAGAAATTATAATTCGGTGGATGCAATTCTGGTGTTCAATTTGATAGGGAGTGGGGTTGGAGGAATCAATCACTGATCCCTACTCTAGGCCTTTCCTTATAAGACCTCCTTGGTGTTTTGCTTCACCAATCTAACCCATAGGTCCCCACTCATGACATGGAGCCCTTGGTTTTTCTTCCCAACCCCTCTTCCATCACAAACTCCAACCACCAAGTCCACCTTGGTTCATTGCCACAACTCTTCCTTAGCCTTTACACCATACTAAAGACCAATCTTCCTCAACACTCCATTAACTCTTGCAGGGGTGGTGACATGTCCTACAAGGCCTCAAACTATCCTCCAAGAGTTTTTGAAATTTCACCAAGTCTTCATCTATCCATCGCTCCCATCAAACTTACACCTAGGGTTTGGAAGGCTAGTAGCCCTTGAGCCCCTATTAGGTCTCCTTCACCAACAAAATAGGTTATAACTCACAAATCTCAAAAGGACTCCCCAAGTTGTCTTCAAGGTTCCTGGTCCATTTGAAGCCCTCTCAAATATTTTCAAGGTCTTGTGCCTTAACTGTCCGTACAGTGCTCAATCTTGAAAATGGCCTTTCTCTAGGGTTTCAAGCCTTTCCTGGCAGTTTTCAAACTTCCAACTTGTTTACACACCAAATGGATAGATGGAGCCTTCTCCTTCATATAGCAACAAGGTAACACACCACCCTAACTCCTCCTAGAATAAAATCATCCATATTTGATTACCCCTGCAAAAAAATGTGACCTGCACAACAAACTTTTCCTAGTCAGACCTGCACTGGCTCGCCTAGGGAATCATCTTGCTAGCAACTCTTGCAACCACACAACTCCTAAATTCTACCATATGTATAGGCATGGAGTCTAGGCACATTTCCCAAAAGGCCGTACAATTTTTACAGTGGGAAGGTGCTCTAAACCTCCATTTTCTCAAAACTGCCTATTTCAGGCTAGCAATAGGGTGAATTCCAAAATATTTACAAAAAATGCTTGAAAAGGAATAAATTGACTATCTATTAACACAAAAATCTTGTAAAAACACTACTCTACATCCTACATAGGCCTAAATTCCTTGATCAATCCATTTTAGCACTGTTCTTGAGCAAAAACAAGAAAAAAAATGGAAAAAACATTTTTTTCTTCAACTTCCAAAAAAATAGTCCGTACAAATGAACTTCCAACCTCCATAAAGGTCGAGGCAACTTTTAAATATGATTCTAAAATAGTTATTCTTCAAATGGGCACCTTTTGGCCACTCAAACTCAAAAAGAGCCTTATTTTGCAAAAATTGTCAACAATTGCAAAAATTGCAAAACTTCAACATTAGACTAAAACTTGCTATTCCTCACCTATGGTCAACATGACCTTTATTTGGAAACATAGAAAACATCTAAAATTCCATGAAAGAAAACATCTAAACCATCAATTCACTCTTGAGCTCCTGGTGTTGCCTAGGTGCTCCTGCACCACAATTATTTGTTAATATTCTTGGATATGATTCTATCTTGTTGTCTCCGGTTTGATTTTCCCCTGTTATTTAAATAAATGTATCAAGGATATATCTGATTTACCAAAACACATTTATTGTTTCTGTGTGGCTCATTTAACTGGTTCCTTCAAGGAAGGATTAAATTCTTTTAAATAAGTCACAGTAATCTGGGAGAATCATTTGGATCAATAAAAAGAGCTTGGTAAACTACATCCTTGCACGTTTATGCAATCCATAAACAATTAAAATGCCAAATAATTAGAGCTAATCCAAAAAGAGGTCACATACCATTTACACCTTGACTCCATCTACCCAATAGGAATAGGCATTAATCACATTCTTCACAAAACAATATTTCACTAAAACTTTATTCACATATTTAAATGTCAACATTAGGAGTGGGAGTAGATGTTAAGTTTGCATTTGTTTCACATTTCATGCCATTGTGGATAGATCCCTAAGTTAAAGAATTCACATAACCTTTTAAATCTCCATTAATTATTAAGGTACACCCACCTAGGTCTAGCAGAGCCTGAAGTGCAAGGTGTTCTCAACCACATCGGTTAAGTCTGTTTGTTAGCCAAAAATAGTGTAGGCCTGACCATAGAGCCCGATGACATCCTCTTAGGGTTTACAACCTATGTTTTTGAGACCTAATAGATATCTTCAATTTGTTGTGTAAGCATTCTGATTTGTGGGGAAATATTGCCTTGAGGATTGTTTGGTGGTGGATCATACTGTGCCATAGAAAATTGGACCCTCTTGAGAAAAGAGACAATTTCACACATAATTAGACCCACTTTTGACCCCTTCACATCATTTCCCCTTCAAAACAGCATTTATAGGCCCCTTAGACCTATAAATTTTGATCTAGAGGCATGTTTCACATGTGAAATCACATAAAACCCAACAAACAACATTTAATAGCATCATACCTTGACAACCCACCTTCAAACAGTAGTAGTGGGACCCATTCACCACCTTGGGAAAATGAGTCCCCTCTAGTGGGACCCATTCACCAAGGGTGGAGAATGAGTCCCCTTTGAGGGAAAATTCAAAATCAAGTGGGAAATTAATTAATTTAACTCTTATTTCTGGTGATTGTCTGCCTCTTAGGTCTAATTAATGGGAAAATAAGGTGTTGTTTCCTATAAATACACATTTTAATTCATTTTACACAAATTTTGGATCATATCCTATCATCACATTATCATTCTCCAAGAGCAATTTCAAAGCAAATCATATAACAACAAGTTGCATCATCAAAAGTTGAAGTTTTAGGGCAACAAACTAGGGTTTTTGCAGGTCTTGAAGCTCACTAATCTTATCAAGATCCAACATTTCAAAGGGTTGATGATGGATGCCTATGGTGAATCATGAAGAAATCTAGGGTGAAGAGGTGCAACTAGCCACCAAATCATGCCTAAGGACTTGGTTTCCTATTGATTCCATCTTCCATTTTCACTCTATCTTCATATTAAGGTTTGCATTGTGTTTATTTAGTATATGCATGTAATTTCATATCCATGTTTCATGTGTTGTAAGGTTTCTAGGGTAGATATTTTGCATCATTTCAATCAATCTTGCATGTCTCATTCTAAAACAATAGGATAAGGCCTCTTTCATGTTTTAGTATTTCCTAGTTTTTAACATGTTGAAGGCTAGGGTTTATGCATATTTATCTTCATTCAAGGTTTGATTACCTATCTAGGGTTTTTACCAAGGTAAACCCCCCATTAGATGAACACTTTTAAGTTGTTTTGTAGAGATTTTTTGAGATTTGGAATCGAGATTCCATTAGAATTTGTTGTACAGGTGTTAAGGTGCAGATCTGAGTTTTGAATTTGTAGGAATCAGAAAGTGGAGTGATTCACCATGATTGGAAAATGAGTCCCACCTAAGATGCATAAGTGAGTTAAATGTTGTTTCAGATCCCCCACTGTCAGAAAAGAGGTTTTGTACAGAAAAGTCCTGATTTGGGATTGATTTTCCCAAGGTGGTGAATGAGTCCCATTCAGCTAAAATCCAAATTTTATCAAGTTTCCAATTTTTCATTCAATCCTCTACAGCTTCCCAAGAACACACATTCTCAGAAATAGCCTTTTGTTTAGTCAAATATTGCATTTTGTTCATTATTTCTATCTTTCTGCATATCATGCTATGTTTTCAAACAAACCATAAATCTTAGTTTTGCATTTGTTTTCAGTCATTTAGATTAATCTATTGCATTTAGTTAACTTTATTTACATCATATCACATTGCATACATCCTAATTTGAGTGTTACATAAGCATTTTTGGATCTAATCTCTCTCCTTTTAGGTGAAAAACCCTATAAGAGTTACAAAGTCCATTGGGTCCAAAAAATCTATGTCACACACACATGTTGTATTGAGGAATGGTAGATGAATTATATGTGGGATTTTGATAAGGAGGTTGTTTTTTTGTTGAATGTGTTATATGGTGTGCATGGTGGGATGTTTTGATATTGCGGATTGAGTGGTGATAATGGTGGTAGTGTGTTGCATGCTCCTTTTCAATTTTGATTAAAGGAATTTTTTTGTGAATTTGCATATGGTTGTTGTTGGTTGTAATACAATCCTTGTTGTTGTTGGGAATATTTTTATGATTATAATTGAGCTTGTTGTTGTGCTTGCAATTGAGCTTGTGCTTGTTGTTCTTGCAATTGGGCTTGTTGTTTCTTTTCTTGCAATTGAGCTTGTTGTTGTTGAGCTTACAATCAAGCTTGTTATTGTTGTTGATATGTAATAGATTATTGATAAGCCAAAGACTTTTGTCCTTGAGGTGATGGAATGGTTGATTTAATGTATTGGCTTGATGGGATGTTTTGATTTTGTGCCACAAGTGGTGGATTTTTGGGATTCATGTTATGAGTGACTTGTGATGGAGGATTGAGTTGATTTTGTGGTGGTTGATGTGTGATAAAATGCTGATTGTTGGAAACTTGATTTTGATTTGGCATATGTTGATTTTGTGAAACTTTTCTTGGATTTTGTTGTGTTATCAATCCTTGTAAAATTTTGGATTGTGATGGAGGAATGTAAGTTTGAGGACCCATTTGATTTGGCATTGTTTGAGGAACTCCTTGATATTGAACCAAAGGTTGGGATGTTTGATATGATGCCACTTGGTGTTGTGATCTTAGTGGCATAATTTGATTTGGGGCCAATTGATTTGAAGTATTTCCTTGATTGATTTGATGTATTTCCTTGATGTTAGGGAAAACTTTAGTGGAAAATCTTCGCCAATTGGAAAATTTTAGATATCGAACAAGCCAAAATTAGTGAATTAATTGCATCCAACAGGGTGGCTAAATCATCTAGATTTTATGAATTATCGGTCCAATGCATGTCCATAACATTTAAGTAACATATTCTCCATAACAAAATATGTGTTTCAAATGGACCGATTAATATTTTTGCTTGGAATCCCAGAAGCATGTAATAAAACACCTACATATTTTCCAATACTATTAAAACAACATTGTATCAAGATCCCATTTCACCAATTAAAATTTACAAATAGTTTCTTGTGAAGACCCATTTCGCCAATTAAAATTTACAAATAGTTGCTTATCAGGACCGATTTGTCCAATAACATTAAAAAATAATTACATTTGAGGACACATTTCACCAATTTTCATGACACCTCCATGCTAATTGTAGGGCCATAATTGCCTTCCAAATTACAATGTATTGTTTTATAATCACGCAAGATTTGCCAAATTTTCAACCTACCATTTTAAAATATTGTGGAATTTTCCAAATATGGATTGATATAAATACAATTGAAATTGTCATTTATTCTTACACATTTTGTTCAATTCTTGATTTGGAAGTTAGACTTGGAACCTTGAAGTTGATCGTAGGCAAGTTACAAACTTACAACACAAGCATTCTTGCCTTAACGAATAGAAAGTCAATGAAAACCTAAACTTAAAGGTGATTGATCATTTCTTCATTGTGTTCTAATATTTCTTTATCTCTTTTCCATTCTTGCTTCAATCTTAAAGATGATATTGAGTAAGGAATGGGATCTATTATCTATATTCTTTGTCCTTCTTAAACAAGAAGACATTTTTTTCTAGATTTTATTTGAAGTGAGAGATCAATATGTCGAGCAACAAGTGAAAAAGGTGTAAGAATCCTCAGGGTGGTGAAGGGACTAGGAGGCCATCAAAACCCCCAAAATATGGAGTTACCATATAGTCTTACTTTAGAATTGGCAATGCTTTTGATCCATTAGATCAAGATGGAGCTACATCATCAACTCTTTTACAAAATATTAATGAAGAAGGAATTCACAATACCTCACCACCACCGAAAGGTCAAGGTGAGATCATCATTGAGTTAAATGAGTCAAATGAGGACGGTGATATTGTAGAATATGTTCCAAGGGATACCCTAGTTAACCAAAATGAGATAATTGACTTGGATGATGATGGTAGCATGAAAATAAAAGGCAAATAAAAAGTGGGTTGGGAGTGGGAAATGATAAAATTTTCAGCTTGGTTAGTTGTAAAAGTACCCATTCATTGTACCAATGGAGAAAGAAAACAACTATGATAATACAATAGAATGCATGTGTACGATTTGTAGTTGGAAATGTAAAAGAGACAAGAAGTTCTAGCTAAAGCTTGACACTATAGAAAAGCATATCGGTAAAGTTTATGAAAAGAAAATCATAAACAGAAAGTAACAATCAGTTGTACGATGGAAATCAAAGGAAGAATGTCTTCATGTTAAGTATGTCATGGAATATGAAGAGCATAATCAAAGAATTTCGAAGCTTGTTGAATGTCAAGGTATAATTGAGGCTCAATTTGGAAAAGCAATAGAAGAAGCACATCTATCAAAAACTATTTAGATGAGTGGTGTTTTTCATATTTTGTCTAGGGGCGGGTGCAAAATGATGGGCATCCAAAAAGTGGCCAAATTTTCAAAAATGATTTGATAGGATATAATGCAAGTGTGTTATAACATGCTTGCATTATGGCTTGGTGTGACCGAGCCAAAGGATCAGTCACATTGAGCCTATAACATGCCCACGTTATAACACGAGTGCATTACAACTCATTAAAACAAAAAAAAGAAAATAACTTCATTTTATTCTCACTGTGTTTTTTGTTGCCCATGACCAAGAAACCCTACACTTGTGCCCTCACATTTTGGAAGGAGCTTAACTTGCAATTTCTTCATTGATTTTTTTCAATTTCATCACCAAGATGCCACCACATCGATGAGGGGGTCAAACAAGTAAGCATTGTTTTTTTTTTTTGTGAATTTGTTGTTAAATAGGTAATTTTAGGTTATTTTTTATATTCATTTGTTTAATTTGTAGGAGATGTTAATGAACCTAAAATCCCTCCTCAAAATCATAAACAACCACAACAGCAAAAACTTGAACAAAATTCTCAAAAACCACAACAACAATCTCCACCAATTCCTCAACATCCTTCTAGCACTCAACAAAATTTTATGGGGGTAATTAAAAATAATAAAAAATAGATTGAGGAGTTAATCATGAGGTTGAACATTCCAATAAGTTCAAGCATGGAAAGAAGAACACTTGTGAGTTCACTTCAAGAAATGTTAAAATATGTAGATGCAATCAACAAATAATTAAGTGGTTGGGTAGATAGGAGGCAAGTGTCTAGGAATTTTTATGCAAGTAAATTATCATAAAGAGAAGTAAAAGGTGAAAAAAATACAAAATATAATTTGTGCTCACTATTCACTAACCCACACACAAATAAAAAATATTGACCTTAATTCCAAGAGGTTTCCTATCCATTGGTGCCACCACCAAGGGATTAGGAACAATTTTTGGGATAGGTGGTACATGGTTTTCGACTATCCACTGTGCAACAAATTCAAATTCCCTCAATATTTCTTGAGGAAACTCTACTGTGAGTTCATCCTCAACAAAATCCCCAAATACTTTGATATGAGGGAATTTTAGGGGAGAGGTGGGGGGTCGGCACAAGATAGACCTGGTGCAAAACTGGATCCTCAATGGCAAGGGAGACGAGCTCTCGCTAGGCCAACTTGTGAGCACGTCATTATCCCTTTCATCATGAAAGAGAGTGTTGAGGTGGACACTTTTCTATCTATTAGCTCTTTGACCCAAAGTATCATTCAGCCAGTCCTATAGTACAATTCCATCCAAGAGAGTCTTTGAGGGGTAGCCTTCCACCCCATTCTTTTCAGGTTTACGGGTTGACTTGTACATATGACCCCCCAGGCACTCAAGAGGATGGTGCATAGGATATGTCTGCAGCCATGGGGATGGTGATGGCAGCTAACATTTTGAATTATAATTTCAGCATTGATACTCAAGTAAATGTTTTTTATTGGATAAGAAGGGTTTTTGAAAGGGCCCTAAACTCTTTTACAAATTGAAAGATAGATCGTTCAACTCAGCAAAATAGCAAAACCAACAAAGAACAACAAGACAACACAAAACAACAACCAAACAAAACCACTTCTGCTCCATCGAAATGGAGTACAAAAACAGCACACCCAGCTCAAGGTGGTTTAAAAAATTGTTCCAAAGATTTTTTTGAACCATTATACAAGGGTTCTTTTTCATAGATGAAGAAGAAGGATCTACAGGGGAAAGATGGAGGTCGATGTTTTTAAAAAAAATTGGAGGGCAATAATGAGGATGACGAAGATTCTGATGGAGATCTCGCCACTTCTATAGATGGTGATAAACTTGCTTATGCGGATTCGCTAATTTCTGCTCCTGCTGCTTCTACGAGCTATATTCTAGAGGGATACCTTGGTGGCTCCCCTGACTCCCCTGTTGTTGACCTATGGGCTCTTGGGGGAGATGAGGATGATTTTTTATTCTCTAACTTTGAAGATCTCATTGAGGGTTCCTCTGTTGTTGCTTCTAGTGGGCCTGAGGATGGGCTCTATGATGGGTTGGTTGAGGAGGAGGAACTTCTTCTTGACATCCTTCTGGAGGCCCATCAGAGGACCCATGAGAACTTGAATGCTAGTGAGGTTGAGAATACTAGTGACAAAGCTTTGTTTTCTAGTCTCAAAAAAGGGTTCCTTATTCCTGATGTTGTTGTGGAGGGCACTCCTTTCCCTATTGCATCCCCTTTGTCCTCTATAGTTTTTGAGATTGATGGGCTGGACTGTAGGGATGATGGTTTGAATCATTTTTCTCTTCCTTCATTACCTATGGCTATCTCAAAGGTTGGTGATGTCTCTGCTAGTAGCTCATCTCTACTAGTAGCTCCATAGCTTTGGAGGAAGGACAAGTTGAATTTGGCATTCCTGATTCTACCATTTCATAGACCTTGTGTTGGCTTAAATGCTCCTTGGTAGGGAGATTATGTGGTTTTCATCCCAACATAGATGCTATCAGAAGATGGGTTTGTCGGATTTAGAAGTTATGCGATCAGGTCAAGGTAACTACTATGATAAATGGTTTCTTCCTCTTTTCCTTTCCTTGCGAAGAAAGTTGCTCTAAGGTCCTTCTTAATGGCCCTTGGTTTTTTGGTCAAAATGGCCTTTGTCTTCAAAGGTGGTCTCCTAGTTTCAACCCTATGATGGACACTCTTATGTTTCCTATTTGGGTCTATTGGTCAGGGATTCCTTTGGAGTTTTGGCATGAAAAGGTTTTTATGGGTATTGCTAATTCTTTTGGGAAGTTTTTCTCTATGGATAAGATCACAAAATCAATGAAGAGATTACTGTCTGCTTGGTTTTGTGTGTTAGTGGAGAATAACCTTATTCTCCCTACTCAGATTACCTTAAGATTTGGCATGTGGGTGCAGCAGATTGAATATGAAAATTCTCTCATTATTTGCTATTCTTGCAAAAAAGTTGGTCATGCCTCCTTTACTTGCCTAAGGAGAAAGAACCAACACTTTTTTTGGAAGAAAAAAGAGAAGATGTTTTCTGATATGGAAGATCACACCACACTCGTTCAAAAGCCTGTGAATAAGTATGTTGTTGTGAAAGATCACACCTTGCTCCTTCAAAATCCTTAGGTTGAAGATCCTAAGAATCCCTCAGTTGATACTCCTGGTTTGTTGAGTCACATGAGTGGTTATGTTTCTTATCCTTGCAATAAAAAGATACTCAAGTAAATGTTAACATGTTCATTGAATTGAATTTATTAAATTTCATTTTTTAAATGCAAGATTAACTAATTTAGTTTAATGATTGTAATAAAATTTTAGGGTCACAGTGTTGATACTGGATACACCAACATTCCACCTATTTATTACTCCATTGCATCTACCGCTAAGGTATGTAACTAGTAAACAATTATAAATTTATTACATGTGAATATCATTGTTATATGAATGGTATTCTAATAACTGATTTTGGATGTTGAATAGGCTAACATTGGAGGTTTTGTGGGAACACCTCCCAGTGCCAGTGGAGTTGAATAAACCTTCACGTAGGTAATAGAATAAAGAGTTGAACTAATGAATTGTACTTAATAGATTTGTGTATTTTATATTCATATCATTGATTACATTGCATTGCACATCTTTCAAACTCAAATAATTACTTCACATTGCATAACTCATAACTAGATGTTGATAGATGACAAGATTTCAATTACAATATAGTTGTTTAGAAATTCAACATAAGAAATGATGCAATTACCTCACATAGCATAAGTAATAACTAGGAGCAGTTGTCAATCGCATTTTCTTTTCATGGCATTCCATGAAACCACTTTTTATTGAGGCATGTTTTCAAACATTTCACTGGATTGTCTATGCTATGGATCCTTGGAAGAAATATATTAAATAATAATAGTAAGCAATAGCATAGACAAGGAAATGAGTTGTTTGAAAAAATACCTCAAAGAAATGTGGTCTCATGGTGATGTCCAACACCATGAGACACAATTTCTTTGTGGCATTTTTTCAAACAACTCACCCCTTTTCTATGCTACTGCATTTTCCATACATGTCTACCAAAGAATTTTATCAAATAGTTCACTTCCTTGTTGCTATGGCTAAAAGCCTAAAGAAGGTGCTTTCCAACAAACTATGGATTCTTGGAAAAAAATCTATCAACGCATAATAGCAAGCAATAGTATAGACAAGGCAGTGAGTAGTTTGAAAAAATGCCTCAAAGAAATGTGGTCTCATGGTGATGGAATTCCATTCCATCACCATGAGACAGCATTTCTTTGAGGAATATTTTCAAATAGCTCACCGCCCTTTCTATGCTACCACATTTTCCATACATGTCTACCAAAACATTTTATCAAACAGTTGACTTCCTTGTTGCTGTGGCTAAAAGCCTAAAAAAGGTGCTTTCTAACAAACTATGGATGCTTGGGAAAAATATATCAAAGCATAATAGTAAGCAATAGCATAGAAAAGGTAGTGAGTTGTTTGAAAAAATGCCTCAAAGAAATGCAATCTCATGGTGATGGAATAATGCCATTCCATCACCATGAGACCACATTTCTTTGAGCCATTTTTTCAAGTAGCTCATCGCCTTTTCTATGCTACCACATTTTCCATACATGTCTACCAAAGCATTTTATCTAATAGTTCACTTCCTTCTTGTTATGGCTAAAAGCCTAAAAAAGATGCTTTCCAACAAAATATGGATGCTTGGAAAAAATCTATCAAAGCATATTAGTAAGCAATAACATAGACAAGGCAATGAGTAGTTTGAAAAAATGCCTCAAAGAATTGTGGTCTCATGGTGAGAGAATGTCATTCCATCACCATGAGACCACATTTCTTCGAGGCATTTTTTCAAACAACTCATCACATTTTCTATGCTACCACATTTTCCATGCAAGTCTACCAAAGCATTTTATCAAACAGTTCACTTCCTTGTTGCTATGGCTAAAAGCCTAAAAAAGGTTCTTTCCAACAAACTATGGATGCTTGGAAAAAATCTATCAAATTATAATAGTAAGCAATAGAAAAGACAAGGTAGTGAGTAGTTTGAAAAAATCCCTCAAAGAAATGTGGTCTCATGGTGATGGAATTCCATTCCATCACCATGATACCACATTTCTTTGAAGCATTTTTTCAAACAGCTCACTACCTTTTCTATGCTACCACATTTCCCATACATGTCTACCAAAGAATTTTATCAAATAGTTCACTTCCTTGCTGCTATGGATAAAAGCCTAAAAAAGGTGCTTTCCAAAAAATATGGATTCTTGGAAAAAATCTATCAAAGAATAATAGTAAGTAATAGCATAGACAAGGCAGTGAGTAGTTTGAAAAAATATCTCAAATAAATGTGGTCTCATGGTGATGGAATGCCATTCCATCACCATGAGACCACATTTCTTCAAGACATTTTTTCAAATAGCTCACCACCTTTTCTATTCTACCACATTTTCCATACATGTCTACCAAAGAATTTTATCAAACAGTTCACTTCCTTGTTGCTATGGCAAAAAGCTTAAAATAGGTGCTTTCCAACAAACTATGGATGCTTGGAAAAATCAATTAAAGTATAATAGTAAGCAATAGCTTAGAAGAGGAAATGAGTAGTTTGAAAAAAATCCTCGAAGAAATGTGGTCTCATGGTGATGGAATGTCATTCCATCACCATGAGACCACATTTCTTTGAGGCATTTTTTCAAACAACTCACTGCCTTTTTATGCTATCACATTTTTTGTACACATCTACCAAAGAATTTTATGAAACTACTCACTTCCTTGTTGCTATGGCTAAAAGCCTAAAATAGGTGCTTTCCAAGAAACTATGGATGATTGGAAAAAAATCTATCAAAGAATAATAGTAAGTAATAACATAGACAAGGTAGTGAGTAGTTTGAAAAAATGCCTCAAAGAAATGTCGTCTCATGGTGATGGAATGTCATTCGATCACCATGAGACCACATTTCTTTGAGGCATTTTTTCAAATATCTCACTTCCTTTTCTATGCTTCCACATTTTCCATACACATCTACCAAAGCATTTTATCAAACTACTCACTTCCTTGCTTCTATGGCCAAAATCCTAAAATAGGTGCTTTCCAACAAACTATGGATGCTTGGAAAAAACCTATCAAAGCATTATAGTAAGCAATAACATAGACAAGGCAATGAGTAGTTTTAAAAAATGCCTCAAAGAAATGCCATGTCATGGTGATGGAATGTCATTCCATCACCATGACACCACATTTCTTTGAATCATTTTTTCAAACAACTCACCGCCTTTTCTATGCTACCACATTTTCCATACATGTTTGTTGCAAGTATGAGCATCTTTTGGTGGTGTTGTCATTATTGTTCTCATTGATGTCAACACAGTTTTGTGTGTTACAGATTGTACATGTATAGTTGATATGTTGCTAAGATGTTGTGAGTAGATGGAGCTATCTTTATGGTGTTGCATTTGTGTTGGTTTGAGTTTCCAAGTGCTTTTGAGAAAATTAATAAAGAAGAGAAGAGTGATGAATGTGTTCAGAATGTGCTCTGGTATGTGCTCCATGTTTCTCCTATGATGATCCTATGCTTGTGTGGATCTTAAGGGTTACTAATGGTGATCTTGTGGTGATATATCCTAAGTTTTAGCTTTTGGTGTAATGGTATGTGAAAGTCATGTTCACCGATGTGTGAATTGTTCTAGTAGTGTTGGTCTTTTGTGGACTGTGAGAAATGTTTTTGCTCCAAAATCCTTCGTTGTTCTATTTCAGATCTTGCAAATCTAGCATATTTTTTATAATGGTGTTATCTTAGTTCTGGAAAATATGTGTACGGTTTGGTGATCCGGAAGTCATGTTTATGAGTTGTTGTATGTGTTTACATAGTCTAGATGGACTGACAGAAGAAGTTCAGTGTTTGAAGATTGTTTCACTTGTTGCAGACATATCTGAAGTAATTTGAGATGTGTTCTCATGCATAATGAAGTGTGTTTTTTTGTCTGTGTTTCACCTTCTTGTTGGGGAGTGTGTACATCAATGTTTTTTCATTAGGTTTGGTCGACCTAGTGTTTACACTTTATTCGAAGAATAAAATTTAATTAGGGAAGTGTGTGGTTGATTCGAGACATTTTATTTTTGGTCTTGGTTAAGTTTTTTTTGGTCCACTCTTATTCCTTTCCACTGCGGGAATGTTGAGTTGCCAACCTAATTTGAATTTATGAAATAAAGTTTATGTAGTTTACCTTGGAGAAAGTTTCTAAGATTGAAGATGGTATAAATGCAAGTCGAATTGTGAAGAATTTCTAGGGTGTGATGCAAAGTGAAGAAGTAAGCCACAAACCATAAAAGCAAAAGTGAGTGTGAGTGAGTTGAGGCAACAATTCTTCATTGTGTTAGATTCTTGAAGGCAGTGAGCTGAAGGTTTCTACAATCTTCTGATCTAGGTTGTATATGTGTGTTAATTATTGTGGTGGATCTTTTGTTCTCTTTTGTATCTATACGTAGTGAGCCTCCCTAATGGATAGTGAGTCATTTATGTAGGAAACGAGGCTCTTTATTTGGATAGTGAGTCCTCCTCTAGGTAGTGAGCCTCTATATTCATTTTTATAATCTCTTTATATTGTGATTTAATCCTTGCCATTTTTCCCTCATTGGGTTTTCCACATAAAAATATGATGTTTATTTTATTGATTTACTTTATGTTATTTGTATTCCATGCTCATACTTAATAATAGAATAGTGTAATTGTGGAATTGATAAGTGTTGAAGTTTTAAATTTGAATTTGTGTGACGTTTAACAATTGGTATCAGAGCCTTGGTTCCTTGGTATAGATCTTAACTGCTTGAGGAAGATCTGATGGCACATAAGTTGGTGATCCCTATGTTCGATGGATCTAATTACAGTGATTGGAAAGTGCAGATGAGAGGATATATTGTTTCTCTTGGTTACAAGACCTAGAAGGTTGTTTAGACGAAGTATACTCCTCTAATGAATGGTCCTACTTCTACAAATGAGGCTTCTGCTTATGAGGAGAATGAGAAAGTGAGGTATGCTATTTACAGTGCTTTATCTAAAATTGAGTGAACTAATGTTCTTCTTTAGATACTACTTATGATGTCTAGAAGAAGTTGGAAGAACTGTATGAAGGAAATGAAAGAGTAAAATTGACAAAGAAGCTAGCAGCAAAGCGAAAATTTGAGAATTTGAAAATGGAAGAAGGTAAAGAGTTTACAAGCTATTTCTAAAGGGTTGAGATGACAGCAAATGAAGTTAAGAATAAAGGGGGAAAGCTGACTGATGAAGATATTATTGAAAATATCCTGATCACCCTACCATATTGCTATAGTGATAAGATCTCAGTTATTGAAGAGATGTATGATCCTACGAAGTATACTATAGAATAGTTGTTCGACACCTTGCAAGAATTTGAGATGAGAAATTTTAGGAAAGAAGAAAAGACAGAAACAAAATTTAAGGAAATGAAGATTGAAGATGATCTGGAGAGTGATGGTTCTGATGAGTTGGAAGCGAACTTCACCAAGAAGTTGAAGAAAGGTACCAAAAAGTATAAAGGTATGTTTCCCTTTAAATTTTTTAGTTGTGGTAATATTGGTCATTATGCTTCAAGATGTCTGAATAGAGTTGTACATAAGAAGAACAAGGATTATAAAGATAAGGATAGAAAGGATAAGAAATACAAGAAGTTGTATTATGTTAAAGAAGAAGCTAGAATCACTGATGATGAATTTGAAAATGAGGTTGATGATAGTGAATGCTTGTTTTTAGCTTTGGAAAACAAATATGTATCTACTAACCCTGGAAAATGTGCAAGAAATAAAACTCCAAAGAACAAAAGGAATAAGATGGAAGGTACTTTGGTCACCGCCTTTCATGCAAGACATGATGAAGACTACTAGGTGATTGACAGTGGATGTTCTAATCACATGACTGTAGATAAAAGTAAGTTTACTAAACTTGAAAAGTATGATGGTGGTTTAATCATGTTTGGTGATGATTCATGAGAAAATATTTGTGGGAAAGGTTCAATTAGTTTTGATGGAGAGCACAACATTGATGATGTATATTATGTGAAGGGTTTGAGGCATAACCTTTTGAGTGTTGGTCAAATGTGTAGCAATGATTTTAAAATTGTGTTTTAGAATAGTACCTGTGAAATCATAAAAGGATCTGAAAATGGAGATATGGTTGCTACTAGAAGGAGAACTCATGAAAACATCTATCAGCTTAAGGGAGTTGATGGTCAATGCCTTGTATCTCAAGCCAATGAAATTTGGTTATGGCACTGGAGAATGGGACATGTAAATTTTGATAATCTAGTCAAAATTAGTTCAAAAGAAATTGTCTGAGGTCTACCTAGAATCACAAGGCCTGCTAATACTATTTGTAGAAGTTGTCAATTGGGGAAACAAACAAGATGCAACTTTAAGGGAAAAGAGCACTCTACTACCAGAATATTGAAGTTAGTTCACACTAATCTCAGTGGTCCAACTAGAATAAGAAGTTTGAATGGTGATAGGTATTTCATGCTTCTTGTTGATGATTATACTCAAATGACATGGGTTGCTTTTCTTAGAGAAAAGACTCAAGCTTTGGATAGGTTTAAGGTATTCAAAGCAAGAGTGGAAAATGAAGTAAGTTTGAAAATCAAATGCTTGAGATCTAATAGAGGTGGAGAATTCACATCTAGTGAGTTTAATACATTCTATGAACAACATGGCATAAAGAGATAGTTTTCTACTTCAAGAACCCCTTAGTAGAATGGGGTAGTTGAGAGGAAAAATAGGATAGTACAGGAAGTTGTAAGAACCATATGAAAGAATCAAATGTACCGGATGTGTACTGGAGAGAGGAAATACACACTACTGTTTGTGTTCTTAATAGAGTTCAAATTAGAAGCAACAACACAAAGACTCCTTTTGAGTTATGGACTAGTAAGACTCCCACTATGAAGTACTTCAAGGTATTAGGAAGTAGATGTTACATTAAAAGAGATGATGAAATTCTTGGAAAGTTTGATGCTAGGTGTGATGAAGGAATTTTTCTTGGGTACTCTACTACTAGCAAAGCATATAGATACTTCAATAAAATATTGAGAAAGATTTTTGAAAGTGCTAATATGAAAGTTGATGAAGACATACACAGACCTATTGAGATAAGTGAAGTTGATCCTAATGATCCTATCTGTGGACATGTACCTGAGGAGAATAAGGAAAAGGAAGAAGAAGAGAAAGAAGAACAAACTAAAGAAGAAGAAGAAGAGAATGAACTGGAACCTACTATTAAGACTCGTAAGTATGTATAGAAGAATCATCTGGAGGAATAGATGATTAGAGATAAGAGTGAAGCTGTGAAGACAAGAAGTAAAGTAGTAGTTGAGGTAAATCTGTATTTACTCTCTAAAATTGAACCTAAGTTTGTGAGTGAAGCATGTGAAGATGAGAGTTCGATGAAAGCCATGAAAGAAGAGTTGTAGCAAATAGAAAAGAATCAGAAATGGGAATTAGTCCCTAGACCTATGAATAAGAATGTAATTGGTTGAAAATGGGTGTTCCGGAATAAGTTGAATGAAAGTGGAGAAGTTGTAAGGAATAAGGAAAGAAATGTATGCAAGGAATATTCACAAGTTGAAGGCATAGACTTTACAGAAACATTTTCCCCTGTGGCTAGAATGGAAGCTATTAGAATATTTTTAGCATTTTCTTCCTACAAGGATTTCAAAGTGTATCAAATGGATGTCAAGTCAATATTTCTGAATGGTGAATTTGACGAAGAAGTGTACATGGAACAACCTAAATGGTTTTAGTTATCTGACAAACCGGACATGGTTTCTAAGTTGAAGAAGGCATTATATGGACTGGAACAAGCTCCTATAGCTTGGTATGCAAGATTGGATAGATACTTGACAAAGCAAGGATTTAGCAAAGGCTTTGCTGACAATAATCTTTACTTCAAAGTGCAAGGTAACAAAAATGTTGATAGTAGTTGTATATGTTGATGATATCATCTTTGGTGGAAATGAAGGCATGTGTAAGAGATTTGTTGAAGAAATGAAAAAAGAATTTGAGATGTCCATGATTGGTGAATTGAATTTCTTTCTTGGTCTTCAAGTGAATCAAACTGATAAAGAGATATTCATTTCACAATCTAAGTATGTAAAAGAGTTGTTGAAGAAGTTTGGAATGGATGAATCCAAACTGGTTAGTACTCCTATGGTAACCAAATGTAACCTAAGCAAAGATGATGAATTTTCTAAAACTGATTAGAGAAAATAAAGATCTATGATTGGTGGACTGCTATATCTTATTGCTACCAGACCAGATATTATGTGCATGTAGTATGTCTAGTTTTCAGATTTCAAGCAGATCCTAAGGGTGCTGATTTCACCTTGAGTGCTTATACCGACACAGATTTGGTTGGTTGTGTGGACGACCAAAAGAGTACCAATGGAGATTCTTTCTTTCTTGGTGGAAGATTGGTTTCTTGGTTGAGTAAGAAACATGACTCAGTTTCTTTATCCACTGCAGAGGTAGAATATATTGTTGCAGCATCCTGCTACACATAGGTTTTGTGGATGAAGCAAACTCTGAAAGACATTGGAGTAATATGTGATAAGCCTATCCCTATTTTCTATGACAACACAAGTGCTATAAAACTTTCAAAGAATCTGATTATGCATTCAAGAACTAAACAAATATTTATCAAATATCATTTCTTGAGAGAAAAGGTGTTGGAGAATGAAGTCAAATTGGAGTATGTGATAACAAAGGAACAAATTGCAAATATATTTACTAAGGCTCTTCCGAAGGATACTTTTGAGCATCTCAAGGAAAGGTTGCAGGTCATTGGCCCTCCGAACTAGGTGCACATGAAGGTGCATCATTCTAGTGAATTCATAGATTCTTCATTTATTTGGACTAATAAATGGGTCTACTTTGCAGGGGGAGTAGAAAAGGTTTTCATTGTTGCAGTATGAGTACACTCCTAAGGGGGAGTGATCAAAGTCTTTGTTCTTTACCACTGATTTCAAAGGGGGAGAGAAAGTCATGTGAAACATAGTTGTAGAGGAAGAGCAGGTGTTCTCTCGGGATATGAAGGATGTTGTCTTTGATGGTTTTTCACATCATGTGTTGTCATCAATGACAAAGGGGGAGATTGTTGCAAGTATGAGCATGTTTTGGTGGTGTTTTCATTAATGTTGTCATTGATGTCAACACAATTTTGTATGTTGTAGATTGTACATGTATAGTTGAGATGCTACTGAGATATTGTGAGTACATGGAGCTATCCTTATGGTGTTGTAGTTGTGTTGGTTTGAGTTTCCAAGTGCTTTTGAGAAAATTAATAAAGAGAAGTCAGAGTGATGAATGTGTTCAAAATGTGCTCTAGTATGTGCTCCGTGTTTCTCCTATGTTGATCCTATGCTTGTGTGGATTTGAAGGGTTTTTAATGGTGATCTTGTGGTGATATATCCTAAGTTTTAGCTTTTGGTGTAATGGTACGTGAAAGTTACATTCACTAGTGTGTGAACTATTCTGGCAGAGTTGGTCTTCTGTGGACTAGGAGAAATGTTTTTGCTTCGCATTCCTCTGCTGTTCTATTTCAGATCTTGTGAATCTAGCATATGTTTTATAATGGTGTTATCTTAGTTTTGGAAAAGATGTGTGTGGTTTGGTGATCTAGAAGTCATTTTTCTGAGTTGTTGTATGTGTTTGCACAATCTGGATGGACTGACAGATGAAGTTCAGTGTTCAAAGATTGTTTCACTTGCTGCAAACATATTTGAAGTAATCTAAAATGTGTTCTCATGCATAATGAAGCATGTTCTTTCATTCGTGTGTCATCTTCTTGTTGGGGAGCATGTACATCAATGTTCATTTGTGTTTTCATTAGGTTTGGCCGACTTGGTGTTTACAATTCATTCAAAGAATAAAATTTAATTAAGGAAGAATGTGGTTGATTTGAGATTTTATTTTTGGCCTTGGTTAATTTTTTTTGGTCCACTCTCATTCCTTTCCATTGCGGGAATGTTGAGTTGTTGACCTAATTTGAATTTATTAAATAAAGTTTATGTGGCTGAGTTTGGAGAAAGTTTCTAAGGTTGAAGATGGTATAAATGCAAGTTGAATAGCAAAGAAGTAATAGGGTGTGATGCAAAGTGATGAAGTAAGCCACAAACCATAAAAGCAGAAGTGTGCGTGAATGAGTTGAGGCAGAAATTCTTCATTGTATTAGATTTTTGAAGGTAGTGAACTGAAGGTTTTTGCAATATTTGATCTAGGTTGTGGATGTGTTAATTGTTGTGGTGGATCTTTTGTTCTCTTTTGTATCTATAGGCAGTGAGCCTCCCTGTTGGATAGTGAGTCCTTTTTGTAGGAAGCGATCCTTTGTATTTAGATAGCAAGTCCTCTTTTGGGCAGTGAGCCCTTAGCAATGAGCCTCTATATTCTATTTTATAATCTCTTTATATTGTGAGTTAATTCTCACCGTGGTTTTTCCCTCATTGGATTTTCCACGTAAAAATCTGGTGTTTATTGTGTTGATTTACTTTCTGTTACTTGTGTTTCATGCTCATACTTAATAATAGAATAGTGTGATTGTGGAATTAATAAGTGTTGAAGTTTTAAATTTGAGTTTGTGTGACAACTAATTCACCCCCCCTCTTAGTTGTCCTATGCCATTTAACAATGTCTATCAAATAATTTTATCAAACTACTCACTTCCTTGTTGCTATGTCAAAAAGCCTAAAAAAGGTGCTTTCCAGCAAATTGAGGATTCCAAAAAAAATCTATCAAAGAATAATAGTAAGCAATAACATAGAAAAGGCAGTGAGTAGTTTGAAAAAATGCCCCAAAGAAATGTGGTCTCATGGTGATGAAATTTCATTCCATCACCATGAGACCACATTTCTTTGAGGCATTTTTCAAATAGTTTGCTTCCTTTTCTATGCTATCACATTTTGCATACATGTCTACCAAAGCATTTTATCAAACAGTTCACTTCCTTGCTGCTATGACTAAAATCCTAAAAAAGGTGCTTTCTAACAAGCTATGGATAGGGCAAATAGTAAGCATGATTGTAAGAAATATATAGTTCTATAAGTACTCAAAAAAAAATTCATTATCCGATACATTATAAGCCATGGCATGCACAACCATTATAGTTTTTGTGATTGAATAATTTGTTGTTTTATTTTTAGATGTTGCAAGCGGAAACATCTCCAAATGTTCAGAGGGAAACAGAGCTTGGTGTTTCTACTAATATAGACTCCTTGATGCCTCTCATGAGGGTATGTGGAAAATTACTAAATTTTAATTTGCATTCGTTGTTATAGCTATTAGTTAGTGAAAAATCAAACCATTATTGATTCATAATTTAATTTCTCTTTGGATGGTTTCTACAGGGATTCAACGTACCACAACATGGGCATGCAAATATTTCCCTTGAGGAGAGTGATCATCATATGGCGATAAGTGATTATTTTGATAAATATATATTTTTTATAATGTAATTTCTATATATTAATGTATTTACTTGTTATAGTAACAAATATGGATTGACTAGGAATTAAACCCTAGGAGGAGCACTCCTTGACCTCAGAATAAACGAGTTATAGACTTATCGCCATTCGGTCGACAAGCAAAGGGAAAGAGTTTATTTCGAGAGAATGAAGGGAGATGAGTTTTGATTCTAGGACCCTTTGTTGTATGCCTATATGGAATTTTTTGACATATTTTGTATTCCATATATTTGACATTGTATGCCTATATGGCATTCTTGTAAGCCTATATGGCTATTTTGTATATGTTTTATACTTATATTGACATATATTGATGTATGCCTACATGGCTATTTGATTAATACAAATAATTTTGATCGAGGGTGTCCATATTTACATTATAAATCCACCATTCAATAGATATGAGTTACGTGTATTCAAGTGTATACTTTACAACTTACGTGTATACTTTGTGACTTATGTGTTTTCATTTGTATATCTTATATTCATGTACATATACTTTGTATTAATGCATATACTATGTATTCATGTGTATACTTCAAGGCAAGTACGTGTATTTGAGTACTTGTGCTTCACTTATTCACATGTATGCTTGACTTATTCATGTGTATGCTTATTAATTGGTTAGCCCTAGCATTGCTCATTGTTTTCCTTCATAGTTTTTCTTGAATATTGATTGATTGATGCTAAACAACTTTATTAGTTGATGCTAAACAACTTCAATATTTCTTGGAATACTAGTAAAGTTACAAATTGCACAAATTGCACAAATTAAAAAGAAGATATTAACTGTAAATAAATGCACTAATTATTAACTCGATAATTTCTTAAGAATGAGTATAATATATATATATCAGGAGATGAGCATTCTAGAATGGAAAATACCAACTAGAAAATAGGCATGCAACTCCATGCAAGATTGCATAACTAAGAAATCATTATCCTAAAAATCTAACTAGCAAACTTATCTAAAAGAATATTTTAGGAAAAATATTCTACACTAATATTTTCATAATCAATGGCTTGTTTCCATGCTCACTCCCCAATTGTCAACCAAACTTTTTCAAGAAACCCCTTTGATATATTTCTATGTCCATTAGATCGATGGGTATAAATCTACCCAAAGCATTCCCAATAAAGCAGTAATCCACCCAAAATTGCCACGGGAGATAAGGTAAATGAACCCACATAGGCATAACTGAATAAAGAATAACTCACCCTTCACAGCTTGGTGAAGCCATTGCCAAACTTAGATGATCTTAAAGATAAAGAAGAATTATCATCTATATAATATAGAATTAGTACCCACTTTGATCACTACAAAATTTTCAACCATGGGCTTATCATGCTTTTTCAAATTTGGTAAGAAGGCTTATTTAAGATCCATAAGCAATGTATTTCCTAGTGCTCCCTTGTTCTTACATATCTCAATTCAATTTAATTCAAAGAGTTCCATCAAATGCTTTATATAAAAGAAAAAAACATATTTTCAATTGGTATTCCATGAGATGTTTTATAAAAATATTCCAGTATATTTAATCTTTTGATTGGAACAACTCAAGTAAGCAAAGGATACATAATCTTCACAACACTTGCAAAACATAATATTCATAGTAGATGATGAGTACTTAACTTCTTGACACATTATCATACAAACATTTATCTTGAATATTCTTTAAAAAAAATTATAGCATAATCCTCATAGTACATAATGAATTGTTATGTTCTTGATCCATCACCATATAAACACGTTGAAAGATGTATATGTCAAATTTATGCAATATTATTTCCTGTATAGGAAATGGACTTGCGAGAAAGCTTTATAATTTATAATACAAATAAGAAATAGACTTGGGTGAAAACTTTATTTTTCACACCAAATAAAAAATGTACGTGAGAGCATCACTTAGTTTCTCTTAGACTCCAATTTTGAAGCATAGCAAATCATTTCAAATGAAAATGACAAAATGCTTCATGAGCAAAGTTGTTAATTGAGGAAAAAATAAATGTTTCCAAGTTCCACTATTGAACGCATTTTCAATTGGTTGTATATTGTTGTAAGGGCAAGAAGGATAATTAAAAAAATTCTTGCCCTTGTTAGACTTGAGGATGATCATATGGTTTTGGTGTAGAAAACTTAGACTTTTCAACTGTCGTGTGAATGTTTCTCTTTTCGATTGTTTTGCATGCTATCATAAGGGATCGTGTCAGTTGAACTTAGCTCGGAGTGATTCAACATGTTTGGTCACACAAGTTGTAGAACAAAAGTTGCACCACTTTGCAACTTTACAATGCTTGCATTTGACACTTTTTTCATCAAGTGAAAACTAAACACCACAGGAAAATGACTACAAGATAGCAAAAAATGAGAGAATTTATTGTAGAGGGGCCCAATGTGATCTTGGAGGCTCAGATAGAGAGTTCGTAAGCGTCACAGTTTTTGAGTAATAGCTCATCAAAGATTGCAGTCATTTTGCAATTTGGACTCTTAAGGGATCGAGTTGGTTGAATGTAGTTCAAAGTGATTCAACGTGTTTGGGTGTGAAAGAGGACCATGCCTAGTGTAAATGTACCCATCTGAACGCGTTGGAACAGTCTATTTGGTCATACGAGTTGCATAATGAAAGTTGCACCACTTTGCAACTTTACACTGCTTGCATTTGACACTTTTTCCATCAAGTGAAAACTAGACACTACAAGAAAATGAATCTGAGATAACAAAACTGAGAGAGGTTATTATAGAGGGACCCTACATGATCATGATGTCTCTAATGGAGAGTTTGTAAGCATCACAATTTTTTTAGTAATAGCCCGTCAAAGTTTGCAGCATTTTGCACTTTGGACTCTTAAGGGATCAAGCCGGATAAACGTAGCTCAGAGTGATTTGACATGTTTGAGTGCAAAATAGGACCATGCCACTCCATTATTTATTTAATTTATTTAAACTAAGATATCTATAGTAATTTATTTAAGAATTATTTTATAATTTTAATTTAAGAAAAATATGACTATTACACTCCATTCTTTATTGTCATTGTAATTCCTCCTTGACAACGATTCAACAAACATAATTTTAACAAGTGCCACGTAGTGGCTAGTACTTGCCTAGTATTGTAATTATTATTTTTTAGATTTGATCAACAATTAATGTAAGTTTTATTCACAAAAATGTAAGTTTTATTAATGTGAATAAATTAAATGCAAGTTTTGTTAAATATAGTGTTTTAGTTTTGTTAATTATAGTGTTTAAATATTTTTAATTAGTTAAGGTTAGAATTTATTGTTAGGGTTAGGGTTAGGTTTATGGTTAGGGTTATGACGATAGTTAGGGTTAGAGATAGGTCTAGGATTAGAAAATTGGTTTAGAATTTATTGTTAGTGTTAGATTTTATTTGTAGTAGACACAAGTGCAACTAATTTTTTCCATTCAAATCAAGAATTGTTAAATATTAACGAACCAATGATTATAAATGGTATGAGTTTTCCAAAGTCCGTGAATGAGTAAACACTTCTAAATTAAATTGTGTATGCTATTTTGAATGATGTTTAGCACACTCGATGATTCATTATGGGAAGAGGATAATGAATAATATGATTGTAGAAATTATCTTAAGAAGAGTTAAGTGGTGGGAGAGGGTAGGGAGGGAGGGGATTGGAAAATGAAATAAAAGTGAAAATAAGGTAAAAAATGATGAAAACATAAAGAAGAATGAGAAATATAGTAATATGATATAGCACAAATAAAGTTAAATATTTTAAACAATGAATAAATAATTTTAACAAAAAAGATGAATTATATAACAAATTGAAGAACCAAAATTATTAAAAGAAATGAAAAAATATATAAAAGAAAATATACTACACTTAAAACAATAATAATTTAATCAAAGTAAAAAGAAAAAAAAAATGAAATAAATATAAAATATAAATTAGAAACTAAATAAATCATTCAATTAAGTGGGTGGATGAGTGGGCTCCCCCTCGCCCCTAACATAAGCTTCGGGGGTCCAGGGTGGATGAGAGGTGGCGGACGGGTCGGACAGGTAGTTTTTGGCTTTGGTTTGTTCTAGTCACATCAAACATTCTAAATTTGGCATAATGAGGGAGTTCCTCGCTTGGTGTATCGGTTATCTATGAAGTTTGAAACTTCTGGAGTTGGAGTAGTGGCATGTTGGGCGTAGTTTTCACGACATCGCCAATGTGACACGTCAAGCACAACAAGCCTTGAACCGTTCGCAGACGTGCTGAGTGGAATTGCCATTAATTGCATTGATTATGGTTCTAAGTTGGATGGATGGTGGTCGTATTTCATTTGATGCCAAGGACAGTTTTTCTTTGCCATAATTCTATTCCATATGCGAAGTCTAACTGATCATTATTCTGGTTTTATATTAAGCTAATGAAGCCCTTTCTTAAGCATGGGTTCTGCATTTTGGTTTTGCCTTCTATGTTTTTGTTGCAGGGTGTGATTGGAAAACTCCTGATAATGGATAGACCATAAAAGTCAAAGTTTACCATTCTCATCTCGGTGGAAGGTCTGGAATCCTTCGACGTCGATACTCCAGTTTCATTAGTGGCTAAGGAGAGGCAAATTGCCTTTCATGAGGTCACGGATCAGCGGTTAAAGTGCATCTTGCTCTTGGATGACCTGGTGCTGGTTGCTACTGTGAAGATGGTCCTTGGCAAAGGGCACTTAGAAAGGAATGAATTCGCCCGAGACAATGCTCACATTTCATCCCGGTTTCTTGTCGTGCTCCTAGATCTTGATACCCCGAAGCTAGTGGCCATGGAATTGTTGGTTCGTCTGTTCCGAGATGGTTTGCTTGGCGGCCTCGAAACTACCTTGAAGGTGGCTTTTATTGGTAAGTGTATTCCGCGTCCTACAGACCTAGCTTCTCTTTGGGAGTCTGACGAAGCTGTCAAAGTTTACCCTTTTCTCCTGGATCTCAAAGGGCCCGCATTATCAAGGCACCGTAAGATTGCAGATGTGGCGGTGGATTTCCTGAAGTGAAAACTGAAGATAGTGTCGGTTGTTGGAACGGATTGGTTGGATGGTTTCATTTGTTTTGCAGAGGTAAATGGTTTCTGGTGAACTCGTGGGGTACTTGTTGTTGCTCGTCTAGTTTTTGATAGCTATCGACTTGCTATACTCTGTATTTTCAAACTTGTGCTATGGTTTTTTGGTTTTTTGTGGAGGTTAGACCTATGTTTCTCCTCCTCCGTTTCATTACTCTTTCCTGGTTTGGGACTGTATGGAGATGTTTATCCTTGTTAGCTCCTTTTTGGCTAACTGATGGTTTTTCTCTGATGAAATATTTCCTGCTTAGTAGATGGATGGATGTAAATTTTTTTAATATCAATAAAAATACCACCTTACGGATCAAAAAAAAAAAATCATTCAATTAAAATAAAAAAATAGATGGTTAAAATACAAAAGATTATAATAAATAACCTATAATATATATTAATATAAATAGATAAAATCATAATAATTTATATAATATATTGATTTATATAATAAAAAAATACATAAGAAAAAAACTTATTAATGAAAAAATATACATATAATGATCAAAGTATATCATAAAATATTAAAAACATAGATAAAAAAATATATTATAGTGTGAATCAAATCTCTATAAAATAGTTAATTGATTTTTGTTAGATTTTTTTTAATAAAAAATAACAATTATATATATAAAAAAATTACTTAAAAAAACATATTTATTTATTTTAGAAAGATTTAATGAAATGACTTTATAAAGTAAAAAATAAAAATCAATCTTTTTATTTTAATTTGTTTAAAATATTATTTTTGATTGAATGAAAACTAAATTATTAATAACTAGTTAGTTATTATCGATAACTAATTAGTAAAACTCATTACAATAATACTATATCTCACTAAATAAAAGTAAATTAAATATTAACAATACACAAAATTATGATTATCATTTATTAAACATTATTTATTAAAAAATATAATATATACTGAAAAATATACTATATATTGAATAATACTTAGAAAAATAAAACTGCCATGAAAATTAATCAACCTTACAAACAATACAATAAGATCAACAAGAGAACAGCCCAGAGAAACACAAGGACCAACACTTATAACAATATAATTTTAGCAGACAAGAAGAGTTTTCTGCCCTTTCTTTTCTTGTTAATTTGATTATACTGCTGTGCAGTTATATTTTTTTCATTGAACTCCTTGTTTTTTGACTTCATATTTCTTCTGTATCTAAAAATTGCTCAATAAAAAAAAAATAGACATGCAAAATAATGAGCATTTTTTCTTTTATGTTAGAAAACTAAAATACAATGATAGGACCATCAAAAATTTGAGTTGACCAATTGCTCATCAAAACCAAAAAAAAACATAGAAATTGAAAATTCAAACTTGCATTACTATCCTTGTAAGGCATTGACTATAAATGTGGATGAGTTTTCTACTTTTGATCGCTTTACCCAAGTTGCACAATCTTGAAGGTGTATGGCATAGCTGTCTGACCTCATATATTGCCAAAGGATGTGCCAGAAAGAGTTGGTTTCTAGGAGGTAATGTGGCAACTGGGAAATGTTGAGAACAACCATTTGAAGGATCAGGGCAAGGGAACCTTTTTCCCTACATACACATGCTTCTTTGACTTTGTAATGATAAAATTTGTATGGGATAAGATTGATGATATACTCAAGGCTCTTGAGATGAAGAGGGTGAGATCATGAGACCATGATCCTAAGGGATTTATGGCATTGTTGAAAGTACAGATTAGAAGTTCAAAATTTGTTCATAACTTCTATTTCCCAGATGTGATAGAAATATTTTTGAATTTTAGTTACAAGATGATAGAAAGATGAAGTGAATTTCCTTTGGTAAATTGGAGAAGTAAATAAGAGTAAAGGATCCACAATTTACTACTCTTGCAAAGATTCCAAATGAAATGCAAAGAATTGAATATGTTTTATAGAATTTTGAGACAGTTGTTGGGCATTTGAAGGGAGAGATATTAATTCAAGAAAATGGGAAGGTTGTTCTGATAGAGGAACAAGGCAAGGGAGATACCCATATGATGGAAGAAAGACTAGTCTCTTAGCCCCCTAAGAAAGTGATTGTATTCAATAGGAGAAAGGACATGATGAAGGAGAGGAAACAATGAGTGTCAACCTCTTCTGAGCAAGAGGAACAAAGAGCCCCTTTACTGGTGCATCAAATGCCACCACCATCTCCTCCTAGGTTTATTGGTCCTACAATCATTGAAATTGATTCACCACCTAGACATTCATCACCACCAAGGAAACCACCTTATAAGAAACAAAGGGTTGAATCAGTTGGCCTAGTAGATTATGAGGAAGATTTAGAAGATGAAATATTGGTGATTGAAGAAGAAATGCAACAAATCATGCCTTCTCCACCCAAGGAGATGGTGCTACCTTAGCAATTGGGCCTTAGATTGAGCAAGGATGACCTCATAAGCATAAATAACAAAGATGATTTTAGAGAAGAGGCATGTGTAAAGTTAATGGGTGATGACTCATTTGTCAAGTCCCCAACTTTCATGGAGTTTTCTTGGAGAGCCAAAAAGGATGAGCATGCTAATAACATTGCAAAGAAGAGCCTCCACCTAGAGTTGCTTGATGCTTTCATACAAGCTTAGGTAATAAAAGAGATGAAAGAAAGCTTTCAAGAAATAACTACACAAGAAGGCAGAGAGCTAGTGAGAAAAAGTGGTATCCTCCTATTACCAGAGTGGGACCTAGCTTCTATTGTTGATTTTGATAGGGTCAAGAGGTATGATAGGCCTCTATACAATTCTAAGGAAGAAGTTACCATTGCACTACAAGGATCTGCATTTAGTGAGCAGTGGGATACATTAGTTATATGAGCTTTAGCCTCCAATACTACAAGGCCAGAAGGTGCAAAACCTGTTGCATACTACAAATGAGGTTTGATCACAAAAAGGGTATCTGATACCTCTTTTATTGAGGCTACTACCATGTCCATGAATGTTTCTTAGTTCACAAAAGGAACAATTGAAACAATGATATTAGAAAAAAGAGAAATTCAAAAACTTGTATAATGATTTGTTTATTCAATATGGCAAGGGCTAGCAACAAATAATGCAGCTGCAGACTAAAATTGCATTATTGAAAGAAAAGATGCAAAATTTGTAGTTTGGTGTGCCCATACAAATAGATTTTAATTCTACTTCTACTACATCACAAGATCCAAGACCATTTTCCCCCATCCCTCCCAAAGTTCTTCATGGGAAATTGTGCCTTACAATATGGGAAATATGCCCATCTCAATGGAGGGACCTAGCACATCAAAGGCACAACTAGGAGAAGAAATCAATAAAGAAGAATTGCTTGAAAATTTGAAGGAGTGTGAACAAAACTGCTTCCAACATGATAAGATGATCTTTTTCAGTAATTTGAAAATTGTGACTGCATTGTTGGAACATTTGAATAGAGGAATTGACAAGAGATTAATTAGCATCCATGCTAATTATTCCTCCATGGTTGGTGTCGTAAATAATTTTGACAAAGACAAGGAGATGGAAATTCCCCTCATGGAGAAATGGATCCCAATACTCCAATATCTGAGGCTAATGGTTGTGGGATCCAAGCATGATGTAAATAATCCTAACAAAATCCAACCCACCCTTAGAACTATGAATGTAATTCAAAAATTCTAGGGAAATATTGAGACTTTGGAGGCTAAAATAAGGGATTTAGTTAAGAGCTTTGATGAAATGAGTCATGGTCTCCTTCTTGATATGTGAAAGGATAATGGTGAAATCAAATATCTACAAAATTAGAGAAAGCAAGCTAATGAGGTAAATTCAAATCAAGTAGGCCTGATTTGTGAGAAAAATGACATGAACATGCTAAAGAAAAACATGGACATGCTTGCTCAAGCAGGAATTTCTCTAGAAGAATTTGATAAAGAAGCAAATCAAGTTGTCACCAAATATGCTCCTTACAAGTTAGAGGCTGGCAATATTATAACATTCAATTGGCCCACAAAGGAAGAGTTTCAAACATGGAAGGATAAGTACCTTGATGTCTTGGAGGACTGAGCTGCTGCTAAGGGATAGTCACTACAATTTTGATCTTTTGGTCTGGGTGAATAATGGTTGGGAGAAAAACATTACATGGTCTGGAACCTGTATTGATCAGGCCTTTCATAAAGTAAGGATAAAATATTTTTTTCTCCCCAATTTGAAATTGTTGACAAGGATGCAAATGTGGAGGTAATTTTGTCCTCTTTCTCTCTCTTCACTTTATTTTTTTCTTTCATTCAAGCTTGGTGTACTTGGTCTTAATTTTGAAAGCATGTGGATATATTGCTACATCAAATGAAGTGTTCCTTTTGGAAGGCAAAACAAAATTTGCATCGGCATTAAATATAAATGGTTTTTGTTCCATGTGACATTTCCCTCCATTTGAATTGAAAATATAACTATGTAATAGGAAATTTATGTTGCAATAGTCCAATAGAAATAAGACATGTGTACTTTCTAGCCAAAAGCTTGTTTGCTCCTTCATTTTCTATAAGAAGGAATTCAAGGAAAAAAGTACGCGTTGGTTATTGATTGATCACAAAGAGAATTTTTGTAATGAGAATATAGAGAGCATTTTGGATTTGTGTCTTAGGTTTTGAGTTTTTCAATATGCATATGTAATTTTTTATAACAATACTAGCAATTGAATATAGAATGGTGCAAATTCAAAGCCATTTCTCTCCTGTTGTTTTTAGATCATGATTTATGAATAAAATGATCAATGATTATTTTATTGGTATCATTGTGTTCCAATGATGTATGGTTTTCATCTTTGTTTTAATTCATTAAATAAATTAGATTGCTCAGAGGAAGCTATAGATTCATGTAATTCGAGTGCAAGGATCTTTATACGAAGTTATGATTTAGGATACAATGTTGAAGTACTATAATACAATACTGTCAAAGATTTATGATGCTATGTGTTACTTTGTTATCCAATTATGTTTGTGTTGAGATTGACTCCACTCCTAGGTTAAGGCATTGATCTAAGATGTGTATTCATGGTATATCTTCTTGTTCATTCAATAGAAAATCAAAATTCATAAAGAAACTTTCAAATGAACTGCAATTGTTACCATTTGATGTTAGGATCTTTCATTCTCATGCTCTAAATGTTGAGTGTTGTAAGGAGTTGTCAGATTCTAGAAATATTCCATTTATTGAGTCATTATATTTGAATTTATTTGTTGTTTTCAATGTATTTGGTTATTAAGTATATGAGCTTTTAGGTACATTGTGGGATTACCCTCCTACGTCTTGCAAAGCCCAAAGTGGAGGAATGCATTTTTTCTTTCACTCATTCATTGGCCAATCCCTTCAAGTTTCTAAGGGTTGGAATTGGAAATTCCATATGCTTTCTTGAAGATTAGCTTTGTTCTTAAAAAATAACCAATAGATTGGTGACTCTACTAGGGATAATTTGTGTAATTTGTGAAAATACTCATGTCCAGTATGATTTTTCTAAAGAATTGCAATTAGAGTCATATACTTTCATAATGGGGTGTAAATTTTTGTAAATATTTGTCAAATTTTACTAAAGGTTGTTGAATTCTCTCACCATTTATCGCTTTGAAGGTCACTTACATAAATCTTATCAA
>VDFB02086081.1:88861319-88880564 GCA_007258455.2 Sequoia sempervirens
GATCAATTTATCAGTACTGCTAAACATACAACTGTCCTTACGAATTAGTTATGTTCGGCACTGGGTAGTTTTCATGTTCCCCCCACCCTACTTTTTCCTCTTTAAACACAAAGAATTTACAATGTTATCTCTCCTCAGATTGGAGACCTACCTACTGAAAGCTCTGCACTGCTGAAACTCGTTCACGAGACAAATATGCTGTACGTGAACGTCTTAAAGCCAATGAAATCAAGTGGGTAACTCGAATCCTAGTGTATTTCCTTCCGTAGCATTGTCGGGGGCTGGGAATTTTTACAGGCACCACCAGTCTTGTCTGCATGTTTATTCATATTCCAAGCTTGATGGGGACATTCACATCTCTTTAATGCACAACTTGCAGTAGTTCAGGCTTTTGGGTAGTTAAATAACACTGATTTCTGGATTCTATTGCGGAAGAATTTTTACATCGACGTTTCGGATCATACATTCTGTGATTCATCGTTCCGATAATGTTAAAAAATATCGTGGAATTCAAATAGGGTCCTCCAATTATGACCCTGTGAACTTTACTCAGTACAAGACATCAAACTACTTACGAGCTGAGCTTCACCTCTGGAAAAACAGTGGTAGATTTCTAGGGAATAATACAGATTCTTGATTTAACATGACAATTATTGTTTTGGTTCACAGCTTTAAGTAGCACTCATGGTTTGGCACTGGGCAGCACCGAAGCTTCGCGGCTGCATTGATAATGACCTCTGAAGACTTAAGTACATGAATACGGAGATGTTCAGTACACCACATGTTTCTCCCACAACTTTGACAGCGAAAAAAAAGACAACAGTCATCACCTATTATCTAGACTCTAGACTTTAATGGAGGTAGGACAACGAGGTTAAAGTACAACATGGGTAGCCTGTTTTCTAAAAAATCAAATCCCTAGTGGGCCGAATTTCATGCAGTTGTAAGTACCACTGTACTATCCACAGTGTGGAATAGTAAGTTTTAATGATTTTTTTCAAAGATTTTATCCTTGAGTGATCACTAGAAAGGATTGAATTTGAAAGGCATTTTAGTCAAATTTATTTTAAACTTATATTAGTTATAAAGTAATCAATATTAAGTCAGGAATCTATTTATAAGTCATAATAATTCAACTTTGATAACCTTGATTATTTGGGTTGTTATAGTTAAATATCATGATTTTCATATGTCTTTCAATGGCTTAACCATCTAATTTACAATATGTGACCAAATTTATATTGGTCTTATCTTCTATTCAGTCAAATTTGATTTTTAAAAGATTTTTGTAAAATCAATTAAAGTATTAGTTTTTATTTTTTGAGAGATATTTTCAATGGGATTATAATATGAGATTTGTGTAATCTATTAGATTGAATAAACGTTTTTGAAGTAATTTGTTTGCATCGATGTTTTGCATTCTATGATCTAGGGGGTCATAAAGACTAAGATACTTAGATTTCAGATGTAATATAATATAAAGAGTCAAGATATATTAATGAGACACAAAGAGTGATTTACTGGTCTCTTTGATATCTCTTAGTAAATTGGTCTTTGTGTCCTTGTTAATTTCATTTGGTTATGTATATTGTACTACAAACTCAATCTACTTGTTTTTTATTTTCATATGATGATGCATCATGGAGTGTGACCTAAAAATTGATACCAATAATTTGCTTTCACATTTTACACAAACTTTTGTTGAATACAATAAAAATCTAATGATTGTTTGCTTTAGTTAACATTATATGCATTTTGTTTTTTGATTGAATGTCTATTTTCATTTTGACTAGTAGTATTAAACTTTAAGAATAAAAATACACCTTACAAATATATCTAAGATTAATAAATTAATTATAATTTAAATCTTATATGAATTATGGATTTGAGTGTGATAAATAATTGAACATAAATTAATTGAGAAATTAGACATATGTTGAAGTAAAAATGAGATAAATTTAAATCTTACCTTAAAATTTGAATTGTTGTTGCTTTTGATTGTTGAGATGCTACAAGGATGACCTATTAGTTATAGATTGATACTTGATTATAGTTAAGATCATTTCAACGAACAAAATTTAAGAATATAAGATCTTAAAAAGTAATAATTACCCCTCTAACTCTCTCTTTGTTCTATGAATTGCTCTAATATATTAATTTTTAATTTTCATTTCCACCAGATTGGTTTGCTACAACCCTTAATCCCTTTAAATTGTTCCACAACTAGCTCGGACTTCTAACTCTTTTTGAGTTTTTTTCATTTCTTCCTTGTCATAGCTTCATTTCTCACTTCTACTCCTCACACCTCTCTTTCTATTAACACTATTTCAATTTACTATTTTAAAATTTAAATGCTTAACAACTAATATACCTTACTAATATACCACTATTACAAATAAAAATAGATAAGCTCGACTTAAATTAAGTCCACAACAACAAACGTTTTAGCATTATGTTAACAAAATTGATACACTATAACTTATTATTTTTGATAGCTGATCATAAACATCGCAGCTAAACAATAAATGATAATTTTAACTTAAATTAAACCTATAACTAAATAGATACTACTTTAACCATTTCAACAAACCTCTTAACATTAAGTTGAAAACTTTAATGCACTCTCATATAATTGAACACCAATATACCTTACTATTATTGATAGCTGACCATAAACAAAAATAGATAAAATTGACTTAAATTTAAGTCTACAACAAAACAAATATTTACTTTAAACATTTCAACAATCCTTTTCACATTAAATTCAAAATCTTTATCAACTCTCATAGCTGACTATGAACACTACAATTAAACAAAAATAGATAAATTTGACTCAAATTAAACCCACGACAAAACTGAAATTACTTTAACCATTACAACAAACCTTTCAACATAAATAAATAATTGAAAAACTTGCCATAAAATTAAATAAAATGAAGTTAAATTCAAGCTACAACAACAGACCAGATATTTCTTTCTTAGCGTTGAAGTTAAAGTCTTGAATGTGGTCTGATATAATTGATGGAAGATCTCCAATATTTGGGTGAAAAGACGGCTGCCTGCATTCACATTATACGGGCGTTCAATGGCGGGCCCGCTTCTGCAGCATCACGTGGGCTTCCAAGTAGTGAGAGACAAAGAAAAAGGACTAGAGCCTGCGTTCAAACACACAGATGGCAAAGATCTGAGTGCAGAGATATGCAATCTGTACTTCCGCCAGATTAAGGTATGATTCCAATTTCCAATCTCCCATAATCTGCCCACAGTACAACAATAGGATTCTTTGGCTGTTTTTGGGAATGGAAGAGTTAAAACGCCACTGTCAATTTGTTCCTGTACAGCTAACCACGGTAAAGCAATCAAAAGTAGAAAACTCATCCCACATTTATAGTCAATGCCTTACAAGGTAAGTAGCCTAATGCGAGTTTGAATTTTCAATTTCTATGCTTTTTTTTGATGAGCAAGAGGACAGCTCAAATTTGATGGTCTTATCATTGTCTTTTAGTTTTCTAACATAAAAGAAAAGATGCTCATTATTTTGCATGTCTGTTTTTTTTTTAATTGAACAATGTTTAGATACAGAAGAAATATGAATTAATGCTATGAGATTTCCACAATCTATCATGTTGAAGATTTTGTGATTTCTGGATTTTTGATTGTGTTAAAGTTTTTTCATCAACGTTTCGGATCACACTCAGTGATCCATCATCAGGATGATAAAGATCCATCAACGTTTCATCAACGTTGATGGATCACTGAGGAAATCTTTATCATCCTCAGTGATCCATCAACGTTTCATCAACGTTGATGGATCACTGAGGATGATAAAGAGTCAATCTTTATCATCAACGTTTTCTGAGGATCACACTCTTTATGATGTTAAAGTTTTTTCATCAACGTTTCGATCACACTCAGTGATCCATCATCAAGGATTGACTCTTTATCATCCTGATGATGGATCACTGAGTGTGATCCAAAACGTTGATGAAAAAACTTTAACACAATCAAAAATCCAGAAATCACAAAATCTTCAAGAAATATGAAGTCAAAAAACAAAGGACTTCAATGAATATTACTGCACAGCAGTATAATCGGATTAGCAAGAAAATAAAGGGCAGAAAACTTTCTTGTTATGTCTGTTTAGGTCATTGTGCTTTTCTGGGCTGTTTTCTGGCTGATTTTATTGTATTGTTGTTCCTTTTTTTCATCACTCTTTTTGCACTATATAATAATATATTTCTTTCTTACTATTTTTTTAATATTTTTATTTTAGTTATAAATTAAGGTATTATAAATTACAATAAAAATAAAAATGGATTCTATATTATAATTCACTGTGGGAAAATTCACCATCAGTAATTCATGGCCGTGTATATACAATTAGAAAATATAATTTATGATAATAAAAATGAAAATATTTTTCAATGTATTTTATTTTATTCTAGTAAATCAATTATACAACAATATCAGTGACATATACAATTAGAAAATTTGATTTATAATAATAAAAATAAAAACATTTTTCAATATATTTTATTTAATTTTAGTAAACCAATTATACAACAATATCAGTCATCTCTATTATTAATGGCGGTGAATTGAATTGTTGAGGTGAATTTAGTTGAAACCATAAAAATGTTAAAAAATAGTTTGCAATAAAATAAAATATTTTAAGTAAATAAAAATAATTATGCAAGATCACAATGAAGTGTAATGGTGTGAGTGTGTAAGAAAAATGTTAACTAAAATAATTAAATACCCTCATATATATGAAATAATAATGAAAAGATTTATAAATTATTAATACTTGAAAAACACATATGTATAAAACTTAAAATATAAAAATATTTATTTTCACTTCTCTTTTCAAAAATATGAAATTTAATATTGTTGATACCATTATTTAAAAATTTAATAATAATTAAATTAAAAAATATTATAAAAATAATAATAGTAGTATAATAACAAAAATATAATAAAATAATAATAAGAAAGGACATAAAATTGTTCTCGTTATGTTTGATTAGGTCTTTGTATTTCTTTGGGTGTTTTCTTATTGATCTCATTGTTTCTATGTATATTTTTTTATTATACTATTTTTTAATATTTTTTATTTTAGTTATGAATTATTAATACTTCAAGATAATATTTTTATAATTATTTTTAAGGTTAAAAAAAATTAAAATATCTCTTGTAAATAAAATTTTACTTTTTTATTGTACTATTTTTTTTATATATTATTTGTTAAAAAAATGGTTTGCATATATTTAATTTGTTGAAGAATTTATTTAAGAAATATCTTCCATCCCTTAAATATGTGTTGATTTTAAGTTGGGGAATGTATATATTAGAATTAACTTGAATATAAATACAATAATTCTAAAATTGTCATTATGATTATCTTAGCAGTTGACAATTACAAATCATAAGGATTGACTCTTTCTAAGACACCGACTCATATAGGATGGAGAGAAAGAGTAGGTTTAATATTTGCTTATCACGTGTTAAATACATCTATGTAAAAGATGTTGACAATATAGTTTTGATGTGCCTATCTATTCTCAATAACAATTTAAATATAGGTCATCTTTTACATAGATGTAGTTGAGATATCTATATTTTTTAGCTAAATAAAAATTAAAACAAAAACTATTAAAAAGCTAACATATATTAAAAAAAAAACCAAATTATAAGCAACTCTTAACTAAATAAAATAAAATAGCTTTCAATAAATAAAAACAAGATATTTTTTAAATAATTTTAAAATAAAATAAAATAATTATTCAATAATTCTTTAAGTACATAAAATTTCTATAACATAACATAATGTGATGGTTAAATCATGGTCTTGTTCTTCTTGCCACCAAGATTCAAACCCCCATTGGATTTTTAAGCTCCCATGCTTTAAGCCTCCATTCACCCTTCTAGATTCAAATCAAAAAATCTCAAAGAAACCTTGAATATTAAAATAATAACTATTTATTAAGTTTGAGTATATTTGAACTCATAAAATTTGAGTATTATTATCTTATTCTCAAAATAACATGCATTACAATATTTAATAACACATGTTGAGAGAAATCAAAATAAATGTGAGGAGAAATCAATAAACACCTCAAGAAAAATAAAGATATTATAATTTTAAACCAACATTATTAAAACCAAATTAAAATGGATTAACACTTTGAGATTCTAATAATGAAATAAAAAAAATCTTTCTTATTAGGTTAAAAAAATAGGGTTTTGAAAGGCCTCCTAAAATCTTGGTTATCAAATCAAAAAAACCTTTGTATTGATGAAATTCATCTCTAGTCAATTTTTTGCCCCTCCATGATGGACAAGATAAAGTAGCACATCCAAGGATATAAATGCTATGCATTGGGGTTTCCTTCAACTCTATTCAATAGTGTAATTGTATTGTGAATGTCCTATTTGAAATCACTCTTATTGATGACCTTGGTGATTTTGGATATATTGATTTTCTTCTTGTTATTGATGCAATTTATTGCTAGTGCATTCTTATTCTCATAGTAACTAAGATCCTCCTTCATGTTTACATCATTATATGAGGCATAAGTAGGTAGGCCAAAGGCCTCCTCAATAGCTTCCACACTAATATGTAGAATGGTTTGATGTGTTGGTCCAAAGAATTTCTTTTGCTTTACATCATCATATTGAGCACTAGTCAAGACCTACTCTAGAAATTACAAGGACATAAGGCATATACAAGTACTTAATCTGATCCACTTTGCCTTGTGCAAAAAGAAATTTTTGCTCATCATATGCATTTTTTACTCTTTCAATAAATTCCTTTACATCCACATGCCCCAAGATTGTGTCAACTATCTCAAACCATCAAGATAATATCTTGGAAGGGGGGTCATACCCCTTGTATTTGTATTTCATTTATTTTGTTGGTAAGTTTTATTACATGTATTCTACAAAATAACCATTCAAATCTATTATATAGTTCATAACATGTACATAAAATCCCTCCATGCACAACTACTAATCATACTTTTCATAATAATAATTACAAGAAGGCTAATTCATCTTAACAATGAAATTAGCATAAGGGTATGAGACAATATACAAGCCTAAAAGAATATGTATATACAAAGCAAGTAGGGACTAGGGTGTTGGGATAACTTGTACATGATTACCAAGTAGAAAAGGTATGTGCATTTGAGACTCTAAGAAAATGCATACCTTCCCTACTTTAAAACAAAGAAGCTTTAAAAAAATATTGAGATGCCAAGCTTCAAGATCCTAAGATGATTATTACCTTGTAATAATTTTTGCATTAGAGAAACTAAAATTTATCTAGTATTAAAATTTAATTTATTTTTTAATTATTAAAATTATATTTGTTTTTTAATTATTAAAATTATATTTGTTGAACTATTATTATGGTATAGTTACAATGTCAATAAAGTAATGGTCACATTAAAAAATAATTTATAAAATAATTCTTAAGTAAATATAAACTAGTATATATATCTTAAACACATATATTTAGAAAAGTACCAAGAGATATCGATTTGGAGCTATTTTATTTTACTTTAGAATTATTTTAATTACTACATATATTGAATACATAAATTTTATTGCATCTGCATTTTATTTATTTTATTTTGTATGTAATATTTAATTTTACTTTAGAAAAGTCACCATTCATTATTTTGGTAATTCTAATTTAAAAAACTCACCGGGTGGACACATGCCCTCGAATTTTTTTTGCAAATTTTCAAAAAACTTCAAAAAAAATTGGAAAATTGTTTCAATAAGTCAATTTGACAGCCAGGAGTTCAATGATGGTGACATAATTGATTTTTGAGGTCATCTAGGGGGTCAAATTTAGGTTCAATGTGGCCAAATAGTGCACCCAGTCCACATCCCTAGTGCAAACCCTAGAAAACCCTAATTTTTTGCCTATAAATATCCCCTTGATTAAGAATTTTGCTCATTTATGCATTCCAAATTTAGAAATTTAGGAGTTATGGGAGTGAGAAGCTAAGAAGATGTCGTCGATTCCACACTTCACACATCGAGGCTATCACATCTGTACCTTCTGCCGACTTGAGGGAGTAGAGGACCTAGTAAGTACTTCAAACCTGCTTTGTCATTTTTTCGATTTTTGTGCATTTAGGGCGAGGAAAAATTTAATAGGCAATTGCATCAAACATCGGTTGAAGCAATTATGTGTGCGAACGATGTAGGTGACTACAGTTTTCCACAATTGCCTCATCATGAAATAATTACTAGGGCATGGGGGTTGGTTGTGGTGTGATGCATCTGAAAGGGTCCATCACATTTGCTTCCTGCATCACAAATGTGACCGAGAATGATGCAATCGACAAAAAGCACCGTAAGCGCAAGGGGGAATGATGCATGTGAAGGGAGAATGATGCAACTGACAAGGGGTTGAATGAAATTGACCCTGGTGATGCATTAGCTGAGGTGTGTGACACAATTCCAATTTTGAAAAGCATGTGCAAGAATAGTGACGTGAATGACTTATGCAACGTAATTGATAGGCGGAATGACACAATTGACTGGTTAAAAATTTACCCCAATTTAGTATAAAATGACTTGTCCAATTTAGGTCCAATAGGTCAAATGAAGATTATAAATTGACGTGATGAATTTTATGATGACCTCAAGTTGTACTTCCCCTATCTATACTCAGGAGTCACAACCAACAACATTTTGGCTTTGGGATCAACTATCGAATGTCGAGAGGAACACACTACTAGATCTAAGATTGTTCTATGCCACATATATGCCCATTGTCAGGGAAAACTGATGTATGCTGATAGCGCTTGCAGAGTGATGACAATCCTATACTTGAACATTTCATTTGTCGATCAAGGAGGCTTTTGTGACCCTAGAGGATGTGTATAGGATACTACAATTGTTGACACATGAGGAGTAGGTGAGATATGATCCCGTTTGAGGTTTGCAAGAAATCTATGACCATTGTGACTATGAGGATGTGTCAGAGCTCGGTGTACAGGGTTATGACATCAAATGGGAGACCTTAACAAAGAGATATGATATATTTGACTGCATTCTATGAACATTGATCACTAGTGTCTTGATTCCAAGCCACAAGGGCCATGGGTTTTGTTGTGCAGTTTTTCGCACACACGCCCCACTGTAAGCAAAGACCCTCTTTCGCTTAGGTTTTGGTGTTTTGGCCCTTTTTTTTTGAGGTTTTTGTCTTACTTAGGCACGTGCTTAATTGTTTATTTTGGTTGCCTAAGTGTTTTCCCTAGGTTATTCATTGAAAATCTTGAGTTCTGGATGAATTTCGGGCTTTTGCCCTGATTCGGGATTTTTCGCCCTGGTCGGATTTTTCGCCTTGGTCGGATTTTCCTAGATCCTGCTTGGACTCCGGCTAGATCCTTGTCGTTCGGGGATTTTCGATCTTCACAGATTTCCACGTGGGTTGGATTTTCCCAGATTTCGCCCCATCATCGGATTCCTGAATTCCTTCCCTGGCTATCTTATCGATTGCATTAATGGCTCTGTGCATGCTCTGAGAAATGTATTTAAATTGGTTTTGAGATCTTTTGCACCATTATGCTCACTATTTTCCATTGTCCGAGCTAAGAAGTGCTTTCTTGCGAGTATTTGGTTGGGATTTTGGGACATTCATATTTGACTAGATTGATTTGGTGGTGATTTCTTGTGCATTATCGCCTGTGTTCGTTGTGGCCACCCTTGAGCTTCGCATTTGCTACTTCTGAGACCAATTCCCACTTTATAATGGTATGTGTCTGATTGCTCTACTTTGAATTGAATTATGAATGGCACATTGGTATGGTGAGGGCCTGTGGGATTTGAATTCCTGTGTATTTATTTATTTCATGCTAGGGTTGTTTAGTATTGCATCCTTTGTCATCTCCCAGGTGACTTTTGAGTTCATATGTCCATTTGCATTTTAATGAATCTCGCCTGAGGGTGATTAGTAAACCCTAGTGATGACTCAATAGTGAAATGACTAAATTTTGAACTTACCTGTGTGCTAATGGCGGATGAATAGGGTTCAGACCTAGGGCAGTGCCATATCAGGTGATTTCATCTTAAGATTGACCTAGAATGCAAAGAAAATTCATGAAAGGTTCGTTTCCGACTTGCCCTAAGTTAAAATTTTTGAAATCCATAGTTGGTTCAGTGTCTGGATGAAATCGGGACTCTCCATCACTTTTAGATTCCCTTCGTTGTGACCATTCGAGATCGCTGAGATATCATGTCGACTACCTTGAGGTGGTCTTCCTAGGTTCATGTTGGATCACCGTGACACTATCATTTTTACACCGAGGAAATCCTTTATACATATCAGTTGGCGATACCTTTGCTTTCGCCACAACCTCACCCCGTGAAGAGACGTCTCACCGAAGTGATTGTCCATACTCGCTTTCGGCAGGATAGGTCCCCGTCACCAAGAGGTCATAGCGGGATTCAGTAGCTTTACCGATATTCCTTGTTTCACCAGAACATCTGTCCTTCAGCAAGACCTCCCACTGAGCACTTTTTGCTTTCGCCGAGCTTTGTTCTTTCCAGTCGCTGTAACCCTACGAAGTTGAGGAGATGTCATGTAGGTCATTATGTGTCTCACCAAAACCCTTCATAGGTTTGTATTTGATTGCCAGGACACTGTAATTCTCAAGCCGAAGTCTTTCTATCGGCAAGACAAACCTCATCACCAAGAGCTCATAGCAGGCTCCTTTCGTCTTGCCGATCTTCTGTAAGTTCGCTGAGACCTCCCCCTTTCGGCGAGACTTTTTGTCGAACATATCCTACTCTTGTCGAGTAACCTTCTGTCGGGGAGACATTCATGCTTTGCTGATACCTTACCATGAGCTCCCTACTCTTTTCAAAATCTTCGCTTTCGCCGAGACTCTTGATGATCGCAGGACTTCATAGCGAAACTTTTCTCTTGGTGAGCCCTAATCTTCTGTCGGGGTGACTTCTTAATGTCGGCAAGAGATTATGCTGATGGAACTCTCCATTGGTGAGACATAACGTAGTTGCTGGGACCTCTAGCTGAACTCAAGCACTACATCGAAGCCACTAAGCCTTAGCGAAACCTATCCTAGTGACTTCCTTTGATGAGACCCTTAGGAGTCGCCGAGACTTCTCAACAAAATGATTAACCCTTGCTGAAACCTGCGTTCCGGGAATCCCCATTGGTCCGAAATTTTTCCTATACCGTGGATGTCCATCAGGTCCGAATTTCTTCGAAATCCGCTATCTCCCTGATTCTTCGAAAATCCTCTTTGGCCCGTCCTTCGCAGAAATTCGTCTCTCACGGATTTCCCCAAAAACTGATGAAACATAAAGGAGCATGAGATAATTGGGTCTGTTTACAATTTATGATGCATTTGATGATTATTTCATGCCATATTTGGATCGCCCATGTGATTTATTGATTAAAAATGATCAGGTTTGATGGTTAAGTAGGTGTTTCTTGGTTTTTCCATTGGAATCTGATCAGTTTGGAATTTCCCAAAATTCTTCTTTGACTCAGATTCCACGGATGGTCTTGAAACCCGAAATTTGTATGGTCATTTTATATGAAATTTAATGACACCTTGACTATGTGAGATGCATTCTAATGGTGTTCTGATGGATTAAACTTGCTCTCTTGTGGTTTTTACTATAATTTTCATGTTGAGTGTAGGCTGAATCAAGCAAAGCAGCAGTTGGTTCCTCATTATCTAATGTAGAGAGGATCAAGCTAAACATTAAGAGGAAGGTCTCAAAGAGTAAGATCACTTATGTCTAGTCAGAAGTCACTAATACAAACGTTGGCTTCTAGGACTATGAGGAATTTAAAGCAAGAATGGCGGTTGAGGATCCTCCTTTGGTGACTAGAAGAATGATGGAATCAGGCTTGTCCCATGTAGTCGGTTTCCCTTCTATAGTGCAATGCTATGAGCTGGTCCTTGAGTGTGCCAGGCACTATGATCAGGATACACAAAGGATTATTGGGCCTCAAGGGAGGGTTGTTGCCAATCTCAATCCAGTCTCCATTGCCCAAACCTTCGACATGCCAGATAGGTCTTATGTGGTGGGATTCACCATTGAGGCAACTTCAGAGTTCTATGATGACCAGATTGTGAAGTCACAACAGCTAATCAACTCTTGGCTGGAGAAGCCCAAGTCTCACTACTCCAAGTTGCCTAAGCAGCTGTTTAGAGCAAAATTCAAGGAGTACTATGATGCCATCACCTTTCTTAGCAGGGTGGTTGGATTGAAGAGTGCTAGTATATTTGAGAATTGGATGTGCCATGCGATTATAAGGATGGAACAAGAGAAAATTTACTACCATTGGGCAGGGGTCATTAGCTAAGTAATTCACAAACAATTTTCCAATGTTTTGCAGACGAAGACCTTCAAAATGACCTCATATTTGGTCTATGCACTTGCTAGATTCCATCCCTACAAAGAATTGGATACAAAAGGAATTTTTGGGCAAGATATCATTTATGAAGTTTTTCCTTAGTTGTATTTGGGAAGCTCGGACTACAGGAGGGCCAATGATGTGTTTACCATGCATATCACCAGAATGCTTTAGGAAGTAGAGTACGTTAGAATTTCAGATCAAGCTAACGAGCTCATCAGGAAATATGGAGCATGGTTCATCCAGTTCCCAACTTTTTCCTACATTCGGATTGATGGCTATCAAAGGGCCCCATACAGGCTTCCAAGGTATCCCACCGACCACATCATATTGTTGGAAGTCACCAAGTAGATTTGTGACTTTGATGCCATTGTCAAAAGGGACAAACATAAAGCTGGATTTGGTGGAGACTTCCCCTTGAGGATTGGCACTGAAGAGGTTTGTCCTTCCATTGGTTCTGCCCAAGCTTCAGAAGAAGAAATGACTACTCTTGGCTTGTCTTTCCACTCCAAGAGATCCAGATTTGACATCACAAGAGAAGTTGAAAAGAAGGCTAGTAGAGAGTACAACCATAAGGTTAATTTAGAGGACTACTGGGCCAACTGTAGTAATGAATATGAGGTCAGAAAGAAGAAATTCTCCACGCTTCCGGTGGATGCAGTCTGATTATACAATATAAGGGCAGTTCCTGACCAATTGGAAGACGATGGGAACTTGATCTAGGATCATGCCTATGAAGCGGTAAAGGACAAACCAAATGGTGATGTGGATTGGTTGGAAGAGGAGAAGACAGAACTGAAACAATTGATGGATCCAGTCCTCAAATTTACTAGGATGTGGCTCAAGCACATGGTATGGGAGTTGGAAAACAAGGGAGTGAAATGCACATATTCCCCGATGGGGGACTTAGATTCCTATTCTACTTTTGAAGAATCCATCGAGTAGGATCCCAAATGCAAGGGAAAACTGGACTCTCTTGTCAAACTTAAATCTAAAGGTATTCAAGAAATAGAGGTCCAGGAAACAAAAGAATAGAGGAGGACAAAGGCCAAGAAGAGGACAAGGACTAAGAAGTACGAGCAAAATCCTGAGGCTGATGATCCTATACCCAAGTGGAGGAAAATAATTGTCAAATTATCAGAGAAGGCTAGCTCCAAGGTTGGGGAAGAAGTTGCCCCACTAGTAATAAATGTTGAAAGCTCAGAGGAGAAGGCCAAAGTGTATGCAAGGAAGTTTAGGACTCCTCCCAGGGACAGTGTGCCTAGTGTTGACCTCCCTCCGGTGGCCTCTTATGAGGAGCAGCATGATTATGCGCCTCCTGCTCATGAAGCTCAAGGAAAACTGAGTGAGTCAGAGGATGTCGAGGATCATCCAAATACTGAAGGTGAGGAATTCCATGAGGGGGAACTCCACAGTGCAGAGGAAAAAATTGAAAGGATAATGCAGTTCCCTATGGTTGCACATGCAGACTCTCCTCTTAGAACTGAAGCAGTTGAATCTCCTCCAAGGGAAGGAGAGGTAGAAAAGGATCCATCACTTGAACAGGAGGAACATGTTGAAGGGGAAGAAAGTAAGATAGATGAGACTCCTGATGAACATAATTTGAATGAGGAAATAGCAGGTGATCGACAAGAGGAAATGGGGTAGAGCAGGGTGCAATTGGAGTCTACTGTCCCTGATTGGCTAGACAAGGAGATAAAGAGAAAGCAGGTGGCTGTGGAGGATAGTCCACTGAACTGGGATGCACTACTAACCAGGATTGGAAAAGATAAAGGTAAGAAGAAGGCTAGGGTGATCTTAAGGATTGAAAGAGATGAAGCTCATGACTGTGTCGTTCATATTGCCACCCTTGCTCCAGATAAAAATAAGGATGATGTGGTTGGAAAGGACTACAATATTCAGACTTTCAATCTAGGACCTACATTAGTCAAGTAGGACATTGAGGATTATGAGGGCTCCAGTGCAGTTATTGTGGATAGATTGAGAAGGGAAATGAAGACCAAGTAGGAGCTGAAGAGAGAAAATGAAAATCTCAGGAAGTGCTTGGAGGAATTAATGAGGCCACTACAGTCCATTAATCCTCATTCATCTGCTACAAATCCCCTACCCCAAGAGACCATAACTGAGCTAGAAAAGATGAAAGCTTCCACCCTTGCCACTGTGAATTGGTTGAAAGGGGTGCAAGAAAAGGGTGACGAAGCTATTAAGGAGATTTTATCAATTGGGAAGGATGCTATCATGGTGACTGAATGGTTGAAACAGGTGTTGGCACAAGATAAGGAGGATACAGACCTCCTTCTGCAGAAAACTAGGACTCTAATGGAATACACCCGGGACAGGTTGGTGAGTGACGAGATCCTTCCTTCTTCCAGAGCTACTGAGCCATGGGATTGGTTTGAAGCATTGCAAATTAGGCAGAAGGTGTTGAAAAATATTTACAAATGAAGGAAGCAGATTGATGAAACCCTAACTGGGCTTTACAATGGTTCCATTGCCTTCATTGAAATCATGACGGGAAGACGAAAGATCGCGCCCAAGTACTTGAGCCTCGAACAATTGAGAGAGTGGTGGCATGATGTGTATGCGCCACTTCATGATGGTTCTATTTCTGAGCACCAATTGGATGATGTGGCCAACTACCTCGCAGTTATTGATAAGCATGCGACATATAAGGTAGATTGGGATAGGTCGGTCAAACACTCAAGGGACGAGATTGCGTCCATTGAGAGGTGACTTAGGGTTATGCCAATACCACCTATAGGTGACTTAGATGCAGTGTTCTTGAATCTACATGAATAGTCAGATCGCCACGAGGATAATAGGGAAGAGAGCTAATGATGGGTTGCGGCGCGATTTGTGCTTCCCTATTATCTTCCCGCATGTCGTTCGAGCTACACTGCGGATCTCAGGGCGGCTTGGATGGGATGTGCATTAGATGCCTGTTTGACCCATTTTGAAGACTCTCTTGGTCAGGTGGTTGTGCCGAGTTATTGTTGTGAAACCCTTTCCTAGCCGACGGGTTTGTGGGGATTTCTATTAATTGGGCATGTTGCCTCATTTGTAAAGGGTTAGAACAATTAGAAATAGTTAGAAGGTTAGAATTTGAGCAGAGCTAGTTAGAAGTAGAGTAAGTTAGCAGGTAGTTTCCCTCAAGAAAATATTGTAATAGAAAGCTAGAATTGTTGCTACAGTGAAAAATTTGAATACAAGAAATGACATTGTGATTTGGTACCATACTTGTCTCTTTTGTTTTGCATGGTTCCTATTTTTCCATCTTTAAAATTTCTTTGAGAAGGTTAATGTTTAGATTAGATTTGGGTTCAATACTATTTGTGATTTAATACTTGAATGTTACAACAATCCTTCAGTCCATACTTTTTGCAATGAACTGATTGTTAGTTGCTTTGCAAAGTTAGCCTGGACTTTATATTATGTGTGCTTAAGTTCGATTGTGAGGATTTTTTCATTTGAACTACAATAGGGTTATTTGAATGAATGTTTACAATTTTAAAATCTTAAGACCTCAGAATATTGCACTATTTTCTATGAGATTGTAGATTTATCTTGGTCAAGTAGAAATCAGTTTTGAAGGATTGGTCCATTTCGAGTATTGGTTGCCTGTTGTTTACTCAGGAGTGAAAACTTTAGAAATCTCTTTGAAACCCTTCTTTCTGCTGTGATTATTGGGTTAAATTAGGGTTGAGGCACCATCGGTTATTGGAGTGCGATGAAAATTGATTGACATTTTGCTTCGTGTGGGTCCATTGATTTATAACATATTCGTTTTGCTTCTTGGGAAGTTGTTTATGCATTGTCAAGGCTGGTGTTGGGTGCTAGAGTTGCTCTCTTGGGAAACTGATAGAGATTTTATTTCAAAAGAGAGATAGGATATTATATTCTTTACATTTGTTATTTTGCGTAGAAAAAAAGGATCATGGAACAAGAAGCTAGAAGGAGAACTGAATAAGCAAGGCTGGATTAATTTTTTGATATGCCTCCTAAGATTGAAGAAGGCAGATGATCAGGGAAGGAAGAATTTCAAGAGTTACCAGACCCCACTAGGTCAAGAAGGACCAACAGGAGGGGAGAATCATCCCATCCACCTCCCACATCTCCATCATCCTCATCTTCATCAAGTTCATCTGAGTTTGAGGCCATTCCCAGTCCACAACCTTAGCCAGTCATAAATTAGCCATTACCACCCCCACTTCCACCAATGGCTTTCTTGGAAACCAACCCATCTCCATTAAGTTTTTCCATCTACAATGTTATGCCAAAAAACCCTGAACACTTATGTTCAAAATTCCATATCAACGACCCAAATAGGATCACTGAGGAGCACATTAGGATCTTTCAAACTGGCCTTAAAGATAGAGGGGTGAACCATGAGGATGTAGCATGCAGGTTATTTCCTTATTCATTAGGGGAAGATGTGTTTTATTGGTATAATCATTTACTTGCTGGGTCTATCCACCATTGGATTGAGCTAGAAGTTGCCTTCTTGTAGAAATTTTGAATCCCCATCATTTCTAATGAGCTTTACCATCCATTCACTAATGTGAAGAGAGAGGTCAATGAGCCCATAGGGTATTTCAACAATAGGTTTCATCGTGCCTATACCAGATTACAAACCCCATATGCTGTCGATGAAGCCACTACCTTAGAAGTCTATTACGAAGCACTTGATAGTTTAACAACTACTTTTATGAAATGGAGTAATAACCCCCCTGAGAGTTTACTAGACGCATATGCAAAGGCTGTAAAAGTTAGCATAAATCTAAGGCAACATCTGTCTAGGCCTTTACCCTCATTAGGACCCGTTGCTCACCCTGGACAAGTTCCAGATCTCAATCAAGCTTTTGCGAACCATACTCTTATAATGAATCTAGTACCTCAGTTGCCTTTGGTCCCTTACCTAGGACCTCCTTGTGGACAAGTTTCATCCACAGTTAGTTATCCTCAGCAAAAGGTGAATCAACCTCTACATATCCAGCCACAGGCTAGTTATCCTTCATACCTACAAAATTCCAAAGTCCTGAACCAGTCACTAAATCCTAATATTGCAGTTGGGTATTCCCAGAATAGTGCGAATCAACCTTCATATAGTAATCCTAACAAGGAAAGACTAGATGAATTGTCAAAACAAATAAAGAAACTGAATATGGAGGTGACCTACTTGAGGAATTAGAATAGTTAGTTCAAAGCTACTCAGAGGAATATGCAGTCCACTCAGAATAGAGAAAATCCACAAGGACAACACTTTGACAGAGGGCAACATCAGGATAGAGGGTATAACAATGATAGAGGATATAACCAAGACAGAAGTTACAATAATGATAGGGTATATAATAATGAAAGAAGGCAAAATTATGATAAAGGACAATCATCAGGTCAAAACTTTGACAAAGGACCAGGTGGTGGACAAGGATTCGATAGAAGACAACAGTCAAGACATAATAGGACTTAGAACACAGGTCCCAAAAATGGAGGAGTTCCCACCCCATTGGATCAACCAATCAGTCAACCTGTTAATCAGTCCGCCAGTCAGCCGGTGAATAGAGAAAAGCCTCCTAGTGGTGTATATCTAGCTGAGGCTGCTTTATCAGGATGGTGTAGGCTCCACAAGACTAGTCAACATTCTGAGCTAGACTGTCAAGAGTTCCAAACAACAGCCTCGATCTTTCAGTATGAGGTGGAGAATAATGCAACCTTTCAGGAAATTGTACTCTCTATTCCTTATGATTTACCAATGTTGGTATTAAACCATGCTCCTTTTCCACAAAGTGAGGAGAATGTGCCCGAAGAAGAATTTGGCCAATTAGAGGATGAGGCAGACCAGGTGTACAATGGGGATGAAATGACCCAATTATTTGATGAGAATCCAGTGAACGATAATGGTACCAGGGATGAAGAAGAAGCTTACATTGAAGAAGTATAGACCTTCTAGAGGCCTGTCAAGAAGTATGACTTGAGGGAGTTTCCACATAGGTGCCCACAAGCTGGAGGTCCCTTCACTACTTCCATTCCACCAAATAATTTCAACACACCTCCAGACCCCAATGCTAGCAACAATCCCTCATTACCCATGATTTCCAGGCAATATCTATCTCAAGGAGGTCAGGTTGATGTACCAAAGGGAAGAAATGTTGATGCAGGTAAAGAAAAGATGATGGAGTACCCAAGAGAGACCCCCACTAATTTAAATGAAGAACAATTGGCTACATATGTTGCTGAAGAACTCCACAAAGTGAAGGTAAATCTATCTGCATTTGAGCTATTAAGAGTTCCATCCATTAGGAATGCAGTTTTAGGTTCTTATGATGCAAATTCCATGTTGCAAAATAAATCAGTTAGCAAGAGTGTCAACAAAGTACCTAGTCCTCAGTTGGTAGGAGGACAGGATTAGTCTCATGATCAAATCCATATGGCCCTTGGAGACACTAGGAAAGAAAGGGAAAAATCTCAAGTTGTTCAAGTAGACACTCCCTTAACTTTGTTTCAAGGGAAAACATATACTCCCCCATTCTTGATTTATGTCCGTGTATTTGGTAAGAATTTACATAATTGTTTGCTGGATTCTGGTGCCTCAACCAATGTTATGCCCCTTGGTGTCTGTAGAGCTATGGGTATCACCCCTGCTGATTTTTAGAAGAAGGTCACACAGTTGGATAGGACCGAAGTCAATGTTGTAGGAGAGTTGAATATGATTCACTTGCAGATTGCTTATGATCCTAGAATTCAACAAGTTGTCAATATACAAGTGGCTGACATCCCTAACGCTTATGGCCTAATCTTGGGAAAAAATTTTACCAGGGCTTTGAATGGATATGTTT
>VDFB02086081.1:88880664-88969617 GCA_007258455.2 Sequoia sempervirens
TTTATAGTGATAAATAATAAGTAATACAAAGCATTAGAATATATCTTAATTTAAACATTGAAATATATCTCATAATATTTTTTTTTCTCTTTTCTAATTTATCACTTTAGGAAAAGATAGAAAAAAATGTCTTCACTAGCAATAGATTTTAGACAAGTTATTTAAAGTTAGTTACAACTTAAACTTTTGTTGAAATCAATATAATTAGTTAAAAGCGTTCCAATACTTACAAGAGTTAGCTACTCATTAGGCCAATACCTTTTTTTGTTGTGAGTTATGTAAATCCAACTTTATATTTACTTTTTAAAATATTGTAAGTAGATTCACCCCGTAGATAGAGTAGACCTTATCATAATCTTGCTTTTAAAGGTAGTCTCTTCAACACAAATGTATGGTTAATTATGTTAGTGTAATGATAAGTTTCCTTGGTTTGCATTAACCATTTCTCCTCCCATTTTGGTATGTAAAACTATAGTTTTGAGTAGGAGGATTTTATCCCACAAATAATGAAGGATGAATTAATCAAATTTTGATTTGTATGTCTCGTCAAATGAACCCAACTTGCTTTATAAGGAACAGGGGTGACCCCACTCCATGAAAAACAACAATTATTTCTTTCCTTTTAAAAACATTTGATTGAAAATCAGTTCTAATATAGTAATATTTGGTTTGTTATAATTAATCCTTCATGGTGCTTTCATAAATAAAATTATTGTAAGTAGCTTCACCTCATAGATAGAGCATATCTTATCATAATCTTGCTTTTAAAATCAGTCTATTCATAACATGTTTTATGTTTAGAGTAACAAATGCAAACTAAATTATTCAAGTGTAGTGATAAGTTTCGTTGGTTTACACTACCCACTTCTCTCGTTTTGATATGTAAAAACTACAGTTTCAAGTAAAAGGATACCGATCCCATGAATAATGAGCAATGATTTAAGCGATTTTTTTATTCATATGCTTCACCAAATGAACCCAAAGTGTTATAAAGAACGAAAACGACCCCACACCACGAAGACAACAATTATTTCTATTTCCTTTTTTAAACATTTGATTAAAATTACGAAAATCCAATATAATAAAATCATTAATCCTTCATGATGCTATAATATATTAGATCGTATATGAAATCCAATATAATATTAAATTATGTAAAAATAAAAATGTTTGTAAAAGTGATGCACTTTAGAGTTGGATCCATACCCTACATTATATAATGTTTGTAAAAATGCTCTATACTTGGTAAGAATGGATATGTACCTTTTTTATATTGTTTATCTCGTGTGGAGGTTTGCATTTATGTTGTATTCCATCTTTGGGAGACATTATAAAAAAAAAAGATTATTTTTCATAGAAGACAGTGCAACCCCAATATAACCGGGACATAGAAATACTATACAAGTACTGCAATAGTCGCCCCGACTTTTGCCAAGGTTGGTCGTATTTACCGGAAGGGGGCAAAAATGTCAAAATGTGGGAGTCAGCTGGGTTAGCAAGAAGAAGAAAGAAAGTATCCGTTTAAGTGCTGGCCCTCACATTCTTGTATTACGTAAGTTTCGACTTTAGTTCCGACCTCTTTTGGGGGTTATTTTAATTGGTTTTTACGGCGTAATAATGCAAGGTAAAAGAGAGAACAATTTCACACACGTCCCCCACCGGGACGTACAATGTCGCCGTCGTTGGCAGCCTTTGGCAGAACACTATCTGACAAAATCCTCTTAGAAAAGAAGGCGATAAAGATTAAAAGGGAAAAACATTCACTCCTTTACTTTCTTAGGCTATGGTAATTCTAGTTGGGAGGCAGAGCCTGTGCAGTGTTCGGGAACAGGAACCTGCGCGTACACGTGTCGGGGTCGATGACGTGTGCAGGGTTTGGAGTGGGTTAAAGGGGTGAAAGGGTCAGTTGAGCTGACTGGACTGGAGGGCTGCTAAAGGACGAGCTTAAAAGGGGGGGTGTTCAGAGAGGAGTTAAGGGAAGGGAAGGGAAGGGAAGGGAGTGTTGTGTTTGGTTTTGTGTTTTGAGTTTTGATTTGTGATTTGATTTTATTCATTGCGATTCGATCCGCAAACATTGTGGCAGAAGAAGCATGCGCCTTGCAATGATGAGTCAGAGCGGGCAAGAATGTGTGCTGTGTTGCTCGCGGGGTCTCGGGATCGAATTCGTTTGACTGTACAGGCAGAGGATAAAAGGAGGAATTATTGTCTGTGTGATGAACCCTTCTGTGAGCTGCTCGTCGGAGGAGAGAGGAGAAGATAACAGCTGGGTTTGCGAGAGCTGGGACAACCCCGCCGCGCCTATTAACGCCATGTCTGTCGGTCTCGAGACTGCGCGCCAGTTTCATGGCCGTGTTGACTGGGATTGGGATAACGCTACTGCAGCAGCCACTGTGAATAACAATCCTTTGCTTGTGTCTCACCAGCGTCATCACCATCCCCACCACAACCACCACCACCACCACCACCATGACCAGTCCGATTCAGACGACCAGAAGCCCCACATAGTAGCGCCTCCAATGGCGCCCACAGTAGCAAGCTTTCGTCATTACAATGGCATGGGCTTGAGCTTCTCCGGTCAACACCACCAGAGTCATGCGCTGGGCATGCTGAATTCGTCGGGGATGCGGTCCTTTGGGGATTCCAACAGTGGCCTTCCCACGTCTTCCTCGTCCTTTCATCAGAGCTTGCTCTATCCTGAAATGCCCAGTTTTGCTTACGGAGGCTGCGATTCCAGATCCCAATTGGCGCAAATGATGAGCATTCAGAACCACCACCATAAGCACGGCGCCGGCGCTGGGACCGCTGTTTTTCATGATATAGTGAAACGGGAAGACCTCGAGTACCAGGCCACAATGCTGAATCTGGGCCACAGAGCTTATTTTTCTTCCGAGGATTCCGCTGTTAGCAGGCTTTACAAACGCTCGCGTGCGCTTCCTCCGTCTTCGCAAGCACCCCGCTGCCAAGCCGAGGGCTGCAAGGCAGACTTAACCAATGCCAAGCACTACCACCGCCGCCACAAAGTCTGTGAATTCCACTCAAAAGCCGCCACTGTCATCACCGGAAGCGTCCACCAACGTTTCTGCCAACAGTGCAGCAGGTATACAAGCATATATATGTATATATATTTACTGCCTGTAACATTCGCCTTGCCTGTTTGTGTGTGTATACATTCATTTTATATACACACATATAAGCTGTCAGCTTTGTTTCTGTTGTTGTTAAGTTGTGTAGGTTTTAAGTCTTTCAATTCCATAATTTGTTGAAAGAATTGTATACAAAAAATGGTTTTCATGAGCCAAGTTTCAGGCTACGGTTTCTAACTCGGAAAAGGCTCAGTGTTCTCTGTCATGTTTTTCATCACAAATACATGTGTGGAAGATTAAAATCTCTACTTATAATTCAGCAGCAACTGGGGGCTGTTAGAATATTATATCCAATCAACCTTCACACAAAGTGTTATTGGTTGATCTTAGTGCAAGTTATATTCTTCTGATGACATTCTGAGACTGTCTTGGACACAGTCTTGTAATTAATAACGTGGGTACCGCATGATCAACATTGTATTAGTATCTTCTAACTAATAATCAGTTCCTTAGAGCTTTCACATGTCAAAATTAGGAAAAAGTATTGCAGTTTTTGATGTGTAGAGATATGAACCACAGAAAATTTCAAATGTTCACAAGCCAAATTCTAGGTTTAGAAATTCTTTCATTTCTTTGACAATTGAATGAGTGGTGATGAACTACAGTACTTTCAGTCCCACTGGGCTGGGCGGGCAATTAGTAATCTATATGGACGTTAATACAATTTGTTTCAATCTGAAGCAGAAGGATGGTAATTAGAGTATGAATTTTGCTGTGAAAAACAGATTCCACGCATTGTCGGAATTCGACGAGGCGAAGCGGAGTTGCAGGAAGCGTCTGGCCGATCACAACAGGCGGAGGCGCAAACCGCAGCCAAACGCAGTTTCTTCTAATACGGAAACACCCACACCGGCCCTTAAAGTCGAAGACGATGAGCACAGCAATAAAAATGGATCAGGCAGCAGCGACACAACAAGAGGTGAGCCAAAACCATAGCCCAAAATAACATTTCTTTTTTCTTTTTTCAACAACACAAATTTTGAGGATGTGGGTTTTAAGCTATGGTATATAAACGCGTGTGGGTGTGTGTGTGCGGTGATTTTTCCAGGTGTACAGGTTGCGCCGCCTGGGAGAACAGAATCACAAGCCTTGATGAGCGCAATGTCTCTTCCACTGATGCTCCAAAACAGCAAAGGACAGATTAGCCCTAATCCGAACGCCTCCGCCAATTGCAAAGCTAATCCGAACCCCAATGCTGCGCTGCAACAGCATTCTCACAAGGACTGCCAGCAGCAGTACAGTCAAAGCGGCCCAAATTTATCTATGGGGCTGTGCAACCAGAGAACGCAACCGCAACAGGAATACAGCGGGCTGGAGCTGGCGCTGCCATGGCTGAGACCTGGTTCAGAATACAACTCCTCGCATCATCACAGGCCATCGCCTCCCATGGATATTCTGCAGCCTATTATGTCTGAAAAGTCCGATGTAGAAGGCTATTCTTCCTCTATTCAGAACTTTCTGCCTCTGAGCACATCGAGCTCTCGAGACATTGGAGGAAGCTCTCAGTGGATGGTAGGCAATAGTGATCATGAAAGTGGGCACGAGCAGGAGCAGCAGATGTTCAACCTGTTGGAATCCCCGGCAGCAGTGAGAACGGAAGAGGATTCGTCTGCTGCAGTGGAGTATTTATCGCACCGTCGTCATCATCATCACCAAGGGGGTTTGGGTTTGAACTCCAAAGATGCAACCATGCAGCCGCTCAGACCGTTCGGGCAGTCTATTTACGACTCTACTTTGTGAGACTCGAACAGCAGACATCATCAGATCTCTGTATTGTAAGCAGCTTTCGGCCCTTGCCATACTAAACAGTACTGCAAATCATCCAAGTGTAAGGCATTGATAAGAAAAACAAATACCGTGGTACGTTTTTCCTAATTCCAGTCTAATTCGTCACAAAACATGCAGTAGCGTGTCTTCATTCTCTTCCGGCAAGTTTTTCAAAGAATTGTTGTTATGGTTTAACATATAACCGCTTCCGTTCGAGGCTTTTAGTTAAACAGCCTACAATAAAATGTCTGAGCCACTCTCGATGATGACCGTCTGTCATTTCTAGGCCAATTCCTTTCTGTTTTTAACTCAACATTTCAGCAGCATTTTGAACTTGTAACCACCGCAGTTTGAATGAAGCTAAAGCTCATCTCTTGTTTACCCATATTAATAAGCAAATTGTTGATTAGTGCGCATATTTGTTTTCTGTATGTTGGGCACATTAATTTTATCTGACAATTTGTTTTCACTGATTGAAGCCTTTTATTGAATATAAAAACAAGCACACACTAATCCATGTATAGCAACGGATCGAAAGCCTTACTGGGGCATATCAGTCCTCTGTACGTCTGTTATTAAATGAACTACTGTTTCAAGGTAAGATTTCACAGCGTCCATTTTTGGTTTTTTGCTTCACTTGTGGTATAAACAAAATTAAACAAAAATCGAGTGTGCGGATGAAAGTTGGCACTCTCTCGAAGTAGGGTTTAAGAAGCACAAGTTTCTCTTTAAGCCCAAATGCATTTGCTTTCTTTCTAATGGTGAATGAGATAGTGAAAAATAATAGTAGCGAACATTTCTGGATTTAACTGTATATACTGTTTTGAATCGATGTTTCAAACCACACTCAGTGATTCATCATTAGAAAGAGGATAATAGATTGTTGGAGAATGTTTATGATAAAAACTCAGAATTTTTAAAACAATGTTTAGATCACAGTGGTAATCTATTATAGAAAGAAGAAAACAAATGGAATTTCTTCTTTCTGATAATAGATCATTGAATGTATTTTTAAATGTTGATTAAGAAATTAACACAATTTATGGAGTGTATTCTTAAATGTTGATTGAGAAATTAACATAATTCACTGAATGTGTTCCGAAATATCGATTGAAAAACCAACACAATCAATCTCAAAATCTTATCTAAACTAGGAACTTGCTAAAACCTGAAATTATTTTTGAGGTCTATGGCCGTTGTTAGGTTTCAAGAAAATAGCTTGACTGTTAGGAAAATTGACATGAAATAATTGTTTGCTTTCGCACGGAATTCGCACATTTAAGTCCTCGAAAAATCTCATTTTCTGTTTCTTCGCGTAGAAGGTTTACAGAAAGCATCCATTATAACCACAGAACGAAGCTGCCCGCTTTACCCTCCCACCTACTTATTCGGCTACGCAGGTGGCAGGTGCTGTGGCTGCGTAAACTGGGCAAATGGGTGGCAGCTAGTGTACTGTAGATTACATGGGGTGTGATGTGACAGGCAGCCTTGCTTTGAGTTCAATAGACAAGGCCGCAGGCAAAATTTTCAAACGGGCGCCCTCTGACATATTAGACATTCAGAGGTAGGCCCTAGTTTTCCAACTGGCCAACACTTACAGGATGTACTTTCATTAATTATGACCAGACATTTCCACACAGTCAAATCAAAGTCATCTGTGGGCAGGCCATACCAATTTTCCTCCGCCATCAGTAAGTCAGTCCATGCATTGTTTCGAAAACAAATCGTACTACCCATTCGTCTGGGACCTTCCGAATCAGCTCTGGGATTTTAAGATTGCAACTGCTGCGCGAAAAACGTTGGCCAACATTGCCTCTAACCATGCATGCATCCTCTCTATTCTTAAACACGAGGATAGCATTTTCGTATGTATTGTCAACGGTCTTAAACGTATCATTAGCACCCCAGCACGCAGGGGGCAAGTAAACTTGAATGAAGTAAGACAGTTGTTAATTGCCGGGTATATATATAATATATATGTACATATATACACACATATACACATACTATTTTGGGTATATCAACGATATAGTGTTTATTCTCACTTGTTCAGTTTTAGGATATGGTTATTGTTTAATTGAATTTAAGTTGAATAATAGAATCAAAGTTGTTTTTTTAAATTATAAATATATTGTATTATAGTATTGTTTAAGATATTTTAGATGTATTTATTTATTTAATTTATGATGTGAGTAATTTTGAGATATCAGATTTGTAATATGGGTGTTTTGATATTGATATATTTTAATGTTTTTTAGATAAATGCATTCAAGATATCTACGCTAGTTTATTAGATTTTTATGTATAGATCTATATATAGTTTGGACATAATGAATATTTGAAATATAAATGATTGCCCAATTTATATTATGAAGTATTTTTTATGTACATATTTTATTATAACTCGTAGTTGCATCTATCAACTTAACTATTAGTATAGTTTATTTTACTTGCTTTATCTTTGATGTTTGTTGTCTAATTGAAATTGGAGACCAAATACTTGTTAAATGTGAGTTCTTGTTCAAACAAAAATTTAAAGAGCCTTAAAAGACTGTCAAAAAATAGAATTAAGCATTGCCTATTTTATAAACTAATACAACTTAACTTAAAGACTAAGCATTGTAAAATATAAATCTTTATCTAAAATTAAAATAATTATTAAAGGCAGGTTAATTATAGAACTATAGTTTTTAAATAAAAATATGTTTTTTCTCAATATTTTTTGAATAGGGATTTCAAGGTAACATATATTGATTTCCACTTTGTTGTTATGTTTGCATATATTAAATTCCATAACATTATTATAACTTGTGTTGGTTTATTTTAGTTATTATTGATCCATTTAACTCATTTCATAAATTTTAATATATAATTTTTAGGTTTTATTGAAAAAGTTTATTAGCATTATTATTATTGAGATTTATATTCATAATATGTGTAAAATTATATTAGCACTATTATTATTTTTGGTAGGTAAATTGTAGTTATAAGGTCACTCCTTTGAACAAATAATTATAGAAAATACAAAAAAAATGTGCAAATAGGAATGCATAATATAATATAATTAAATTCATCCAAGGTAAGGATAATAAATGTTTAGAACATCCCTGTTGAGAAAGCCATGTAAAACACCAATTTAAACCAAAAATTATTTTACCTATGGTTCTTGCTTTCCCATCTTTTCATGGGAAAAGAGTTATCAAACACTTTCCATTTCTTGTCAATTTAATGCCTTATTTATTTGCTTGACAAGAGCCCATTGATTTGTGTCTCCCATATGAGGATCCTTGATTTTAGACCTTTGGAATTGTGAAGAGACCTCCAAAGATGATTTCATGAGATAAGGTCTTTTCATAATATTAACTTTTTCATATATTGCACCACTAAGAGCAAGAGATATAGGAAATAAGGTCTTTTCATTCCCCAATCATAAATTTTGTAATAGGAAAAACATGATTTCTAAGTTTAGCTACTTTTTTCCAAGGATGCTTAGTTTAGGGGGTTTGCTTTGCTTGTATGAGGAAATTTTTTTTGTAGGGGGAAGGGGGGTATATTGGAGCAAACACACCTTAATGTTTGTAGTGTAATAATGTATATTATTGAATGCAATGGTTTTGTAGTTCACCATTTAGTTCCATTTTTTAATCTAACCTTAATTCTAGTTTTGTTAGGTAGAGGATTTTAAAGTTTCATTTCCACCAAAATTTGTTCAAGTTTTGAGGAAGAGAGGAGAGTGAAAAAGTAGTGAGCCTCAAAAGATGTCACTCTTCATAATTTTTCTAATATTTCCAATTGAGCAAAGATAGTGGAAGCCCCAAAGGTGCAATACTAGATTTTTGTTGTCTCGCTAGATAGTCTGTATTTGAAAGGGTTGAATTTGGATACCATGATTTCATGTTGAAGTAGGATTTGCCCAAGCCCAAGGATCCCATTGAAGTACTATATCCCTATCCTCGAGAAAGCCACATATGACATAAAAAACCTTTAGCACAAGGGTTGATGTAGAGTTTTCCTTCTAATATAGGTTGTGGTATTTTTAGATCCACTCATTAGGGTTTTCCCAAAAAATATTGAAGTAAAAAAGAAACGTATTTTTTGTGTAATGCTTCATCCTTCAAAGTGTTCATCACCAAGAGTGATTCTAGGTGTCTCTCCTTTTGGGATTGTGGGAGAAGACTTTCCCAATGTTCTATGTGCTTCCATCTATTGATCATTAAGTAGATGAAATCCTAACCAACTTTTTGACATGTCTAATGGATGGTATTTTAACACTAGTAAGGCACAAACCATTTGGATAATGTGAGCTATTGACATCTCATGTTTTATTCATTGGGATGCAAATTTCTAATAGATTACAAATGTGAAGCTTCATTGGGATTCCATTTTCTAATAGATTACAAATGTGAAGCTTCTAAAATAATGGAAGTGGTTGTTGCCAATTTCCACACAACTCACATTTCCCTCAAAGTTGTTTGACAATTTTTTGTCTAGGAGCTTGAAGTTGTTAGGGCATCCTTAAATGAAGCATAATGAAAGGTATCATAAACTAGTAATAGGAAGAGTAAGAATGCTTGGGGATATTGTGTGTAGAGGGTTTGGATGCCCTCACATCATAACATCATCCACATAGTCCTTAGAGTCCCCGCTTGCTTGGACAATCATCACCATTGTTGGATTTTAGATGCATAGATAGGAAAGTATATATATATTGAAAAAGTACAACATTTTCAAGAATGCCAATTATTTTTAAAAATATCCCCCTTTTTTCCATATATCTTATTATTACTATTTTCTTAATTTAATAATTTAAGTTATTAAAATTTAAGAATTTCAAACATATATTTTTAATAGGCAAGATGTTGTCTAAGGGGACAAATCCCTTCTATTAATATCAAAAGAAAAATACTACATTGATACCAACTTTGGGCTAGAGCTAGATCAATTCATTTTGATACATAGCCCTCAACTGTTACAGTGCAATAAAAACCAAAAACCTTCAATTAGCTCTTGAACTCTTTCGAACTACTATTGGGAAAGCAAAGTGGGTTTTTTTTTCACCAATTTCATGAAATAATATAGATTACACAACATCAACCCTAATTGTAAACAACCTCAAGCCCTCATGAAGTGTATTGTTGTTTAAAAGAGCCTCAATCTCATAAACACCTTAAGTCACCCATGTGTTTGTAATTTCAACAACATTTGTGTTAGTTTCCATCATGGTCTTATGGAATAGTCTTTGAACATAATTAATAGTTTCCAACTTACAACAAATTTTCCTTCCTAAAACATCTAAGATGTTTATTAGGAAGGTTTTCAACACCAAATGATCATTGATATACCTCAACACTTAAAACAGTTGGATCAGTGATTGTATTGATGGCTTCTTATATAGAAGTAGATCCAATGTAAAAATTCCTCTTCATTTCTCCAATGCTTCCTTCTCCTTACACTCACATCCTTGATATTGATGATCATTCTTTGCTCCACACTTCAGATGACAACTCCCTCACATTCCATCAAATATAGGCAATTGAGAAAAGAAATATATGTTGATTCTATCACAACATAATATAAAAGGCATCATGAGGGCCCTTCAAAATTAGGTATTTTAAATATATTCCATGTTTTCTCCTTTTTCTCCACTTTATGGCCTAGTAGTTGGGACTCATTATTAGTGTATACATTACTCCCTAAGTTGCATTGAAGGAAGGTGTTAGTGTAAATAGTGTCTTTATCCATCTAGATAGGATACCACCTTTCTAGGATTGACCTATTCACACCTAACTTAAGTTTACTTAGGCTATTTCATACTTTTGTCCCACTTATGAAGCTATTTGTTAAACTATTCTACAAACTTTCCTGTTGCTCTATTTCCTATATGCTAATCATACCCAATCGATTACTCTATCAATCCAAGTGATCCTTAGTTATATATTCTTGAAGGCAATTGAGGCCCTCAACAGGTGTCATTCCCAAGATTATCTTCAGGAACAAAGTACTCTTTTCAACAACTTGGCAATGTCATGGAAGAGAAGAGTGAATAAAAGTGAAAACTAGAGGGAACCTCTTGACCTCCATTCCTCAATACTTTATTTTGAAGAAGTCCTCAGGGAGAGGGATTCCTTTGCCCTCGGTTACCATTAATAACACATCCTCCATATCACCTAGAAATTGCTTCCTTATCAACCTTCTGTACAACTCCCCTATTCCGTCCAACGATTCTCCCAAATCTATGAGAGAGTTCAAAAACATAGACAAGATGTTAGTATTAACCCTATACCTATGGTTCAGTGTCATGAAATCCTCACCCAACACTCCATTGCATGCAAAATCAACCTGTGGTGGGTTTCAAACACACATTTTAGCCTCTTCTCCTTGATTTCTCCTAAGAAGGTCATCTGCCTATGAGAGTTGGTGAGGCATTTTGGAGTGTCCATACCTCCCTTCTCAAGAACACACCTATTGCATAATGACCCCTCAATTTCATTGTTAATAGGATTTTATTCTTTTGAGGTAGCTCACACACACTTGTTATTAATGATTTTAAGGGATGGGTTTTCTCGCTTAGATTGTAATAAATATTTGTTGATGTAGGACTGACCCCTAGACATAACACTTTCTTCTCTTTGTGGCTTGTTTTTTCCTACCCCATTTTTTCCAAAAAAAAAGTTTTCCTTCAAAATATTTGATAAAAATTGATTGGTGCTTCTCAAATTTGTGACCCTAACACATCCACCAACTCATTATTTGCCTCATAAAAGTTTGAGTTTGCTTCCTCCAAATCTCATCTTCACTTGGATGTGTCTCAAGGGTCATGATATCAAGATTTGAAATAATCATTGAGAATAAAGTAAAAGCTAGAGGCATCTCATTTAAAGAAACATAGGCATTGGCACTCGCATTGTCAAAACTATGAACATTTTTGGTATTGTGGAGATTAAGATCCAGTATTTTTTACCCCTTTGTTTTGGTTTATACTTTTCTACCATAGGGTAGTCACATAAGTAGTGTTTCTGACTCCCAAACCCCACACAAGAATTTATTATCTTCAATTTTTCTTACTGGAACTAGTCACCATCTTTAGTTCTTATTATTAATTCATGGGCATTTTGTAAATTTAAATAATGTGGATCCTTGCATATAGCATGAAGTTACTATTCATTATTTCCTTGTCTATAGCCACAAGGTTCCCTAATTCGTTCTTGTTTTAAGATAACCCATCCATGACTCAAATTGGAAGTTAGACCCAAAATAGTGTGTCCCAATTGTGAGACAAAATAAGTTTGCATGGTTGAGGAGAAAAAATAAAAAACACCTTCATTTGAAGGTTATTCAAATTTTTAATATTTTAATTTCTTAATGGCCATATCAAGGACCTATATTTTAAGATATCTCCAAATGGAGGTCCTTAATACCTTCGAATGAAGGTCCTTGGATGGGTTGTTTTGTCTTGGTGCTCATATTTTTCTCAAAAACTATGTTTGAAACCTTAGGTTGAACCAACAAATGAAATCAACATGACCAGATAGTTTGCAAGATCATAGCCCTTAAAGTAAGCTTTCCAAAAAAATATGATTTTAAATACAATTAATATCTATTATATTTATTTTTAATTTCCTAGTGAACATAGGGCATTCACCAAACACCAAAGTCCTTTATTCCAAACACATGGAAAAATAGAAAAGTAGAGTTTTTTTTAAAATATCTATACACTAAGTATTGATGTCCTATTTTCAATTAAAAAAGGTTAACTTGTATATATATAGAAAAATCTATGCAATATGGAATAAACCTAAGTTTAAATTATAGCTAATCTTACTTTGAAAATTAATAAAAAAATAAAATATGCAAAAAATTTACGAAAAAATATATGCACACTAGATAGTGTTGTTACCAATATATGTTTAAAATTTTATCATTTTGTCCTTTTTGTAAATTAAGTTATGCAACATGGAACAAATACCATTTAAAAAAATAATGCTAACTATAAAAACCAAGGTATTAAAACACATGTAAAAAATTTCACAAATTATTTTAAAATAAAAAAACTCTTATAATTTACACACAAAATTTTAAAAATCATTAGTTCACATCATCTTCAAAATTTAAATAGTTTAATGAATTGACATAACGTGAAAATTTAGGTAAAAAATGTTGATTTCAATGTCGCACTTTGGCAAAAATGTTGGACACACTGTTGTGGGATCAACCTCTAAGGGAGGTTGTATAATTGAAACCATAGTTGAATTCAACTTAAGAGAAATCCAAAGTGTTGAAATTAGGGCACTAATTTTGGAGGAATGGAAATGCATTTCTCATTATCCACCCTCCTTTGTTGGTAATTCAATCACCTTTAAGGGAGGTTGCATAGTTGAAGCCATAGTTGGGATTTAGTTGAAGAGAAATCCAAAGTGTTAAAGTTAGTGCACTAGCTTAGGAGGAACAAAAATGTGCTCCCCATTATCCACCCTCCTTGGTTGCTATTTCGATCCCTCCATGCTCTGGAATATAGTTGCAAAGAAGCTTCTAAGGAGAAAGTGAACTAAAGGCATTGGGCTCTAGTTTTTAGCAACCTAGTCCAAAATGCTTTGCCTTGACAACTAAACCACAATGAGTCTTCCAATGATCACTCAATCCTCTAGTAGTTTATTTCTCCTCCTTGTAGAATTGCCAATGATGGTGATTTTGACGATATGCACTTCACTTTCATCATCTAAGGATGTTTGTACACCTTGTCAAAACCCTACCTTCATTTAAAATTTCAAAATATGCATTTTTTAGCATGATCCATTTTTTATTTTAAAATTAAAATATATTAAGAAAAAGGAGCTTGAAGTTGTTAGGGTATACTGAAAGGATTCAGAGGTAAAATGAGAGGGCTCATAAGTTAGCAATAGAAAGAAGAATACTTGGGGTCATTGTGTGTAGGGGATTTGGATGTCATATCATAAGAACATCATTACACATCATTTGCAGAGTCTCCCTACTTAGGCAATCATCATCATTATTGGGTTTTAGATGCCAAATAAAAGAGTAGAAAAACATTTAGGAAGTATACATTTTTTAGAAACATGATACTTTCTTTACAAAATATCCTCTTTTCTATTGTATATCATTAATTAGTACTATTATTTTAATTTATTATATTCTTAACTATATAAAATTAAAATTTATTATAAGAATAAATCAAATGATAATTTTTAAGATAGTTTACTTCCAAATTTTTTTGTTATTAAAAATAACTCTATATTTTTAAATACGATGTTAAATACATAAAATAAACAAATAAGTTGAAAATATTGTTTCATTTAAAAAAAAAAAATTATTCATTAAATTTTTATTTTTAATATAATTTTAAATTTAAATTTTAATATTTTTAATAAAAAATCTAAAGTGTAGGAATTAGTTAGTGTGATTATTTGTTTTATCTACATCTTTATTAAAAGTTTTTTTGGGGTGAATAATTTGTTCGAGGTAATTATTGCAATCATTTAAAATGATTCTAAAGGTAATTTACATAACTTTCTTATTAATATTTAATATTTAGATTGTATTTAAAAGGAGTTTTTTTCCTTCTAACTTTTAATTTATAAATAAATTTTTGGTTATAAATTAGTTTCTTATATACAATTAAGTATTCTTAAGAATATTTAATTTTTCAATATACAATTTTTAAATATAATTATAAATTAAAGTTGAAATATATTATATAAACTTTAAATTGAAGTAGTAAAAATAAATAAAAATAATTGTAAAGATATTTTTAAAATAAATTTAATTTTACTTAAATTTTTATAATTATTGTTGTTTAAAAGCATATTTTAAGAATTTAACCAATTTTACTATATTTTTATAAAATTTGATTTAAGTTTTAAATATTTTGTAGACACTTAAGTTTGTTCATACTGGACCACATTTGATTTTATTCTATTGCATACATTAGTTAAATAAATAATATTTATTTATTTAATTAATTCATTTATTTTTTATCTTTATCTTCACCCTTAATTAAATAAATTTATAACCCCATTCTCCAAATCCTCCAACTAAATCAATTAATTAATTTACCTACTTAATTAATTGATTTATACTAATTAATTTTTATCAACACTTCCTTTAATATTTAAATCCACATCATCTTTAACATTATTTCATTTAATTCAATTGAAGGAGAAATAAGAGAAACAAGGTAAAACATTCCATTGTTTCTTTAAATATTTTATTTTCTTCATCCTTGTTTATTTTCATATCTTCACATTTATCTTTCAACCTATAGTCTTACTTTTACTTTTAAGGGGATAAACCTCACATAAACATTAAATTTAATTAAATGAATAATTAGTTTAGATATAAGTATTTGGTTTGATGTTAAAATCAAATATGAAATTTTATAGAGAGAGAGAGAGATAGATGCACCAACTACTGATTGACTATTCCCACTCCTCCTATCTATTTTAGTTAGTCAATTAAGAGAGCAGGGAGAGGGTGATACACTAGAATCATTTCTTTTAATTCCACACAAGAAAATTGATACACACATATACATATGTATGTATGTGTGTGCATGTATATACACACACAAATATATACATATACATATATGTACATATGCCTATAGACATGTATATTCTCTTCTAATAATTATATATGTATATATTCTCTTACTTGTGCCTTAGTGGATTCTAAGGAATATGGTGTTTATTATTAACATCATATTTAACGAGGGTAGATTTGCAAACACACTCATGTTCAATGTCTTCATACTACTCTTTGATTCTAGTGCAAATAGATAAACTAGTTTTACCAAATTAAAGGGATGCCATAAGAGCACTAAATTTTATAGGCACTAGAATTAAGAAGCGGTTATCTATGATTTATTTGGGAAGGAGCATATTCTTTACTTTCCTATGCATTAAAAATATGCTATTGGTGTGATATTGAATTCATTGAACCTCTAGTGATTGGTGTGACTCCTCTTAGTGATTTTTAAATCCCTAAAGATATGTTTGTTCATATACACATTTATTTTGAAAACCTTAGTTAAGTGAGGTTCTATAGTTGATATATTCATTGTCATGGGTCCAAAAGCTCTAGTAGTAAGAGTTTTTATGAAATTTAGATTATTTTGGAAGGATGGTGATGAGAAGACACATGAAGGTAGAGGTCTTGGTGTATTTTGTATAAATTTCTGAAGCTATAGAACTATTTGGTTTATAGAAAAGAAAAATATTAAGAGAAGAAACTTTTCCTCTAGATTGAGGATAATACCATTGTACAATCAAATTATATCTAACAATACCTTTTACATGGATTGAAAATCCCCATTGCTAAATTGTGCATTAGTTTTCACTAATGAAACTAACAACCATTTCCCTCATAAAGATATAATATATTGTTTCTCTAAATGAGGTAAAAAATAAAGATCATTTTATATGTAAGTGTTCAATCTATTACTGATATGCCCTTAAACCTAGATAGTATGCATAGGGTTATGAATAGTCATCTTGTGGCTACCTTAAATCATTTTAAAGTTATGATAATTAGTATATACTTATTTAGGTAATGAAGTTTTCCTATATATTATCTAAGTTGGCTTGGGTGGCAGCCAAGGAATAATTAGGGTATATATATATAAGAGCTAGTCATAAATTCTAAACTTTGTCTTCAAGAGTGGAGAATGTTATACAAAAAAATTGAAGGAATTTTTCCTAGGGTGTTTAAAGGACCACATCAATTATGGGGTAAACATGTTCTATCCAAATTATATGTCTCAAGCAATGAGTATGGCAAGCCAAGTAGAAGATATTTTTGTAGAAGGGAGGAAATCCCTAGAAAGAGAGACTAGAGGACCTATACATCATCAATTTCTCAACCTATGGGATTGACACCATAACAAATTGAAGAAAAAAAGGAAAAGGGTGTATGCTTCAACTATGATGGAAAATATAGTATAGGACACAAATGTGTTATGAATAAATAATTTTGCATTGAGGTTGTTTATGATGAAGAAAATGATGAGAAAGAGGAAATAGCAATATTAAAAGACTAAGATGATACGCAACTATCTCTTACCATACTTTGTCAAGTATTAGTAGCTTGCAAAGCCTTAAGGTATTATGTTCCTTTAAAATTCAAAAGGTAACATTATTAAATGAATTAGGGACTACTCATAACTTCATCAACAATAAGTTGGTATAAATAATTAAACTATTTTCTTATCTAATCACAATATTTTAGGTTTTAATTATATGTGAAGGTATACTTAGTTGTTAAGGGAAATACCACAACATGAAACTCACCATGGGATATTATGATGTAGGAGCATCTCGGACTTATGGTAATCAACATAAATCAAATTGATTTCCAAATACAAAACAAAGTTCAAATGATAAAAAATTTGAAAAAAAAAACTTGTGAATATGCACATTAGAGGGGTAAGGTTGAACAAAGAAAAGTTCATTATTTGCAAGGTATATGCATGGGCACATGCTACAATCATGTGAACAAAAAGTTTCCAAAGTCCAAAAGCATGCTAGTTATGCATTGGCACACATTGTTTAATGGAGGCTGCTTCGTCTGATTAAGAAGGAAATTGGAAGATTTAAATTAAATACTAAATTGCAGGTTGGAGGTGAATGTGATAATTAAAGATACAAATGAATAAAAGGCCGATAGGGAAGAATGGAGTGAGGCTACATATGAGTAGAGGAGGCGGGCCATTCATTTGGCAGAACTGAAACTAAGGTTTAAATATCCATGCAAAGGGAGTGAAGGAGGCGCTGCAGAGGGAGAAGGGTTGTCAAAAGAAATGCAAGCAATTAGCACTGATGGGGACTGCGAAGAAAGTGGCAGTGTTGCGCTTGCCAGAGGAACTAAGGGGAGGCGTGAGAAAGGGCACATATGCATTTTTGTAGATTATATTAAATCAAAAGGAATTTGAAAGGGGCGACGCTGTCAAAAGAGAACAGGGCAACGCCAAGTTTGAAGAGGCTGCGTGCAAAGGTGTAGAGCCACTGGGTTTAGTTTGTGGCTGCAAGTAATCTGGGTAGAGTATTGTTTGTTGGTTATTGTGAGTTGTAAACAATAGAGGAGAGTACCCTCTTGCATTATATTATATGTTTGATTTTCTTATGTTTTCTCTCATAAATAGAAGAGACATTATATCAATAGTCTAGTACTATGAAGGAATAACTGAGAGGAACTTCCAGAACCTATTCATGTAGCTTTACTGTGAGGGTAAAATATTTGTGGTGCTGTTTCTTCCCAAGGGGAGAACTGATGTTCAATTATCATGGATCATCTTTAGAATTCGATGTTGAGCATCTACCAACACTATAAACATTATTTTGAGGGAGGTTGCATGGCTACTCTTCTACTATCAGTTTTGGGAGGAAAAAATTCCTCACATGGAGTTCATTGCTTCACATTTTCCGGGGGGTCACATAGACCTTCTGTCTTTTCTCTCCTATTGAAGGAACATGGACATTATACTTATGTGATACAAGTAGTCTTGGGGGGTCATGATGATTTCCCCATCTATCACTTATCTTCTTGACTTGTACATTTTATTGTATTTGTATCATTTCTCTTTTGGAGAGGAGTTCTATTTCCCAATAATTTTTCTCCTTTTTTAGTACATTACTCCTTAAGTTGCACTTAAGGGGTTGGGTAAAAGCAAAAAGTTGGGTCCACGAAAAGGGGGAAGTTTTGGAAAAAAAAAAAATCTCGCAGAAAATGTGTACGAGTTATTAAAAAAACATGAATCGTTATGCTTCGGGTACCCGAACCTAAAAAAATGTGTATGCATTAAAAAATGTGTACACGTTTTATAACACGTACGAGTCATTTATTTAAAAAAGTAAATACCTTTTAGAAACGCGTACATGTTTTGTAACACAAAACGCGTATGTGCATTTCTATTAGAAACGTGTACATGTTTTGTAACACAAAACATGTACGTGTGTTTCTATTAGAAACACGTACACGTTTTGTAACACAAAACGCGTACGTGTGTTTCTAAAAGGCATTTAATTTTTTAAATAATCAAGAAAATAAAGAACGCGTATGCATTTACCGCATACACATTTTTAAAATTTTGAATCCTCAACCCACATACTGTCTTAGTTTTAGGCTCGGGAAAAGCTTGGCAACCCGACCCTTAGCCTTTACCTGCAACTAAAAAACTAAGGGAGGTTCAAGATAAATGACCAACTTTGGCAATATGGCTGATGAATTTTTTTTCTGAATCAATTTATGAAATTAAAACCCATTAGAGAATACGATGTCTAATTTCCAAATATATATATATTTTTAAAGATTGGATTATATTTGTTATTTTTAATTAATTTATAAGCAAACTAGTCCATAAACTTGAAATATCATACTTTTTAAAGTTATTTTTCTTGTAATTTTTTTTATATGGTATCAATCTTCAAATAATTCTCTACACAATGAAAAATAAAGATTCAAAAAAGTTTAGTTTAGGTCCAATTATGTTGTTCGTACACGTGGATTTTTAAAAACAACAATTAAAGCAAATACAAAATTAATAAAAAAATAATTCAGAAAAAATTACAAAAAACATCCTCATCAATCTTCATGTTGTTAACTATCTTTCTCCAAAAAGAATTAGCAAAATACTTTTATTTGGGTCAAAAAGTGGTGTCCGTACACGTGCATGGTATGGTAAAAAAAAAAAAACTTTTAAAAAGTAGTTTTTATACATCCCTATCAAAATTCAATTTCTATCATTTGGGTATTTGAATAAATTACATATTTGGAAACTAGATTCAAAATTCTAAATTTCGTATTACTGACTTTTTTAAAGATTCATTGTGTAAGTGCCTCAAATTTTCAGTCCAAGTGTGACAAATTCTGAAAAACAACAAAAATACTTCCACTTTTTGAGTTTTTTGTGGATCCAACTTCTTGCATCAGCCCCGATTGTTAGTGTATATAGTGTCTTTATCCATCTAGATAGGATATCACCTTTCTAGGAATGATATATTCACACCTAGCTTAAGTTTAATTAGGTCATACTTTTGTCTCACTTCATAGCATTGAGACATGTGTCATCACTTGAGACACCTATTGCACACATACTTACCACTTGCTCACACACTTGCCAAGTGAGCTCACAAGTGTCGCATATTTGGAGGGTTGGTCAATCGTTTAGTTCTACCTTCATACCTCATCTACCTTGCCTATATATGCAATACCTCATTGTATTTACACACTTCATATTATATGATAGATATCTTATTGTGTTTATTGTTTCACTTGTGGATGATTATCAATGAGCATGCTTTCTGATCTTGGAATTCTCTAACAATTTCACCTAGTTTATAATGTTTTCATAATCATTCATCACATCTCATCAACCTATAAAAAGGGGACCAAAACCTTGACTAACTATTTGTCTCTCCCTGGAGGACATTAGCCAAATAGTTTCTCTTGGTTACTTTTGTGTCCCCCAATTTTGGTGGTGGAGTGTATGAGTTAGGTTAAGTGTTTACCCTAGATCCCATTTCACTATCTCACATATATATGATAGGTAGAGTACAGTCTTGGGGACTACTCCCATTATATTATTAAAGAAAAGTTTTACATACTTTTTGGTTTGGCCATGGCCATTTCTGCCTCCCAAGATATACAAATATCAAAATTGGGGGCCTTACATTCTATCCCTTATATTCTACTATTTACATATATATCTTGCTCCCAGAGTATACAAAATGAAGCTATTTGTTAAACTATGCTACTATTTTTCCTATTGCTCTATTTTTTATATGCTAATCATACATGATCGGTTACTCTATCAATCCAAGTGCTCCTTGGTTATATATATTTCTGAAGGCAATTGAGGCCCTTAGTAGATGCCATTCCTAGGATTATCGTCAGGAACAAAGCACTCTTTTCAACAACTTGGTAGTGTCATGGAAGAGAAGAGTGCATAAAAGTGAAAACCAAAGGGAACCTATTGACCTCCATTCCTTAATACTTTATTTTGAATAAGTCCTCAAGGAGATGGATTCCTTTTCCCTTGACTACCATTAATAACACATCCTCCATATCACCTAGAAATTGCTTCCTTATCAACCTTCTACACAATTCTCTTGTCGCATCCATCAATTCTCCCAAATCTATGAGAGAGGCCAAAAACATGGACAAGATGTTATCATTAACCCTGTACCTATGGTTCGGTTCCATGAAAGCCTCACTCAACACTCCATTACATGTAAAATTAACCTGTGGTGGGTTTCAAACACACATTTTAGCCTCTTCTCCTTGATTTCTCCTAAGGTCATATGTCTATGAGAGTTGGTGTGGCAGTGTGGAGTGTCCATGCCTCCCTTCTCAAGAACACAACTATTACATAACATGACCCCTCAATTTCATTGTTAATTGGAATTTATTCTTTTTGAGGTAGGTCACACACACTTGTTATTAATGATTTTAAGTGTCTATTCACGAATCCATCTTAAACCATCTCCAAACATTACTTTGAGTGATCCTGAAATGATTACTCACTAGAGCTTAACTTTCTTTTCCTATTAATAGTTATTTGCCAATAAAGATGGTTACTCAAAACTTCTAACTATTTTGTCCCATCAATCACCAAGTTAACAAATTCGTTGGCCACTACATTGACCTCACAATAAACAAGATTTATTATAAAGTTCTCCAACTTGGCTACCACATTGGTTATCTTTTCCAATACATCTCTGAGATTCTAGTTGTGAATTGAATTTGTTCTTACCGCATTCACCACAGCCATGGAATCCCCCTTTGTTTTAACTCTTTTTTAAACTTAATTTTATAAATAATTACAAACCAAGAAGTAATGCTTCTAATTCTACCCTATCGTTGATCTCATTTGGTAGTGTTCTAAACAAACAATTAACTGCTTTTTCTTCCTAGTATCGAATGATACAATCGACACTTGACAATCTTGAGTTTCCTCGAGATGCACCATCAAAATTAAGCTTGAACCACCCCTTCAGTGGTGGTTCCCATTTGGCTTCTTTTCGTAACCTTTAGGCCTCAACACCACCAACCCCATTCACGAGGGTCAAAATCATATTTTATTATCGTCATATTGATTCTTATAATTTAGCTATGTTTTAATTAAATTTTAATTTATAATTATTCTTTTTACTCAATCATAAAATCATGTATTTTGTAATTATACTTGCATATTTTTTAATTTATAAATAAGTGTCTATATTGTACTTACATATCTATTTATGTCTATTTTGATTATTTTTAATTTTTTTTTTTATCATTTTTAAGATTTAATCTAAGAATCAATTCACTATTTTGGATTAAAGGATAAAAAGGTATTACAAAGATCTTAGAATCTAATTATAACAAAACGACGAAATAGAATAATTGACCCAAAACAAAACATCAAACAACCAATACTACAATTCAAATTAAACATGAGATTAATTCATTGTTAATGATAAAAGCGAATTCATTATTAATGATTATTCTGTAATTTATTTTGGCCCAACACTCTCAAGTGTGTAAAAATAAAAAGTTTTTGTTTTCAAGCACTTTTTAATAGAAGCTGAGATTTGATACCCATTTCATGCTTTTTAACTTTTGTTTCACATGTTTTTGAAATGCTTGGAATTACATTCCCTGTCAATTGTACGGCGTGCTCAAATATTCCGAAAACGTCAATTCTATTAAGTGTAATTTCATACAATGTTTTTAATTTTGCATACAAAATGAAGTTAAATAATGCGTAACTGTACGAAATGCGAAAAATCACAATTTTCAGTTGACGGTTAATCAAAATGTTTCGTCACCGTCAAATTTTGTACAAAGGCGGTGAAGTGGCCATCAAATCTAACCGCGGTTGCAATTCAAATGGCGATTTAGAAAACAATCAAATAAATAAATATTCTCGTATTTAATATAAATTCAAAGCAAAATCTAATGTATAAAATATTCTCGTAGACAATTTCTTTTAAGAGAATATGATAAGTTTTTTTTGTAAAGTATATACACAAGTGCAGTACTATAAAGGGAAAAGTGCATATTTCTATATCTATGTATATATATTATTTTAGGGTGTTGTTTTTATGTATGATTATAGTATAGAATTTGGTTTTTAAGTATGTTTTTGGATTTTAAAATTTGAATTTAGTATTCTGATATGTAGTATGTTTTTGAGTTGATAATTTGTTTGATCTAACTTTTAGTATTCTTTTTATTTTGAATTGGCCCACACATGCAATTTTATTCTTTGGATTAGATTGTGGGTGGGATTGCACCTCCTTTTTCTCATATTTAATTGTTTTATTTTTAAGGTCAACATTTCTTAGACCTAACAATCATTTGTCTTTCATGGGTATCAATCATAGGACAACCACACATCATCATATCACAAGAATAACATATTGAAAGACCATAAAAGTTTTTCTCCCTTCTTAGGAACTAGTCATTAATGCCCATATGCTTATACCAAGCTTAAAACTGAATGATAATAACAATCCACAAATTGACATTAGATTTCTTTGATATAACAATTAATCGTTTCTTTGGGCTTCAACAAGATATCAACGATCAACTTTGCAATAGCCATTGTCACCATACCTTGACATAGTCCATTACTACACTTTATATCTCTTTTACCACTATTAGCTCACTTTCATAGTCAAGCTAAGCTACAAGGAAGTTTTGAGCTTCAATCCTTCACAGTAGGCCTCATGGTGCTTGTTAGTATCACCACATTTTCCTTACTTTAAACACATATTGTGAAGTTTTGAAAGTACTAAGGGTCTCACTCTATTGAAGATAAAATCAACCATTTAGACAATACAATTCTACCTTGTAAGATTACAAGCACAATCATGTCCTATAGATGCTCTATTTAATAGATTTCATTATTCTAATATGATCTACAATCTAGTTCTAGATATGAGTCCTATCAATCTCCTATCTCAATGTGACATTAACAAAATCCACATTTCACTAATTTCAAGTATACAACCCAAAATCGTCTCATTTATATTTTAACACATGCCTAATTTATATCTTAGCTAATTCACTCCAATCAATTAATCATACCCAACTCCTTTATATATATCTATTTTTATTTTCTTATAATATTTTGAATTAGACACCATAATGCCACAAAAAATGACATGAAATTAATAGATTATAATAACCCAACAATTGACTAAATCCCCTTCAATTATTTCTCATCAAATTAAAAACTCCTACCTACCCACAAGAAACCATAATTTATTATTCAATTAATTTCAACAAAAATTTAAACCCAACCTTAAACCCAAATCTATAACCCAAAAGTTTAAACCCCCAAATTATAACTATAATCAAAACGAAAGGGGTGGGGTAGAAACTACACTAAAACCCTAAATATTTAGGGATCTTTAGTTTATCATCTATGTAACTTCATATGGGGAGCCCTTTAAAAGACTGATCACAACAAATCCTCCTTTTAATCATATCAACAATGGAAAGCCTAGGAATAAGGAAAAAAAAGCAATTTATTCTAAACCTATGGATAGTTAACCTAGGTTTTCCAGCAATAGATGAAGGTTATGCAGATTCCTTAGATAGTTGTGTCCTTCCTGCTATTGCACATCAGCAATATCCTTTTTTAAGCAAGAAAAAAGATGCAGCCATTGACAACACAAAAGCACAGCTTAAGCTGTGTTGTGTGCCACGTTAAAAATATTGCGTCGCCCCAGTGATTGTATGGGATCCAACAACAAATCATCCATTGCAACACAAATGTTAACCGTCGGACTTCCATCCATTTCTTTAGGCAAAGGTCACATTCGAAATACCCACATTCTCATGCAAGATTAGTAATCTCTTGCATGATCTAATCATTAAAATTCACCAAAACTGTAGCTACATTTAAAACCAGTCTCTCAATGATTCCTCTCTTTCCTTTGCCCCAAACACCATCGTACAATACCCCCTTCTCCTTCTTCTTCTCAGAGAACCCCTAATGGATACCGGAGACTGCCATATGCTCAACTTAAAAGATAACTCTACATGCTTCACCATCACAAATTCCTTAGCTTTTACAAGCTTGAGCACTTGTGGTTTCTTTCACAGAAGGCCTGTGCTGCCTTGCCAACAATTCCCTATACAAAGGATTTAATGGAAGATTTAGAGATCGATGGATACCCTTTTATTAATGAATATCAATAATTATCTCTAAGATTTTAAATTCCATTTTGTTTAGACAATTAGATTTATTAGACATTTTATAGGGTGTATTTTTATCCTATAAATATGCAATGGATTTATGGGATTATGACTGTTTATAATTTCATCTTATTAATTTTTAAGTATCTTTTCTCCTAGGTTTTGATCCATTCATCATTGTCATCAACAAGTTTTGAGGAAATCATAATGGATTTGGCTGCTAGTTCATCCATCTAGCTTAGGCTCACATAATTTCCCAATAGCGATGAAAAAAGGATTTTGAGAATCCATATTCATGGATCTAGATGAATATTAGTGTCCCTCTCTCTCTCTCCAATCCTTGGGAAAATAGAGCAAATACCTACACAACACCCACCATAACGATCTTTGAGCTTGACATGCAAAAATTTAAGAAAAAACATATTCTTCTACTTGAATTTCCCCAAACCCTAGCCTTTTCTCATACCCTTCTTCTTTGCCTTCTAATTAACTCAAACTAGTAGGGCTAGGTTGTAACTTTAACCAAAATATCTCCTAATTAAACAACTAAATGGTCAAGCTTCTATTATCACAAAGAGAGACATTTGATAAGACATTTTCCTATCTACAAACCAAAAAAATCCATCCCTATATTGAATCCAAACCTCTCCACCAATTTTGTTTTACCTCCTCATGAATGGTGTCCATTGAGCCTTGACCCTCTCTCTTAATCCTTCATTCACCCATCCCATCACCCTAATCATCTACCCCCTAAATCACCTCTACTAGCTTCATCTTCAAGATTTTTTTTTGTATAAATAGGCCCTATCATTAAGAAGGATCAAGAATGATTAAGAAAATGAAGGAAATATCAAACCATCATATAGGTGAATAGGGTCATATAGAAATCAATTACAGGTATTCCTAGAGATAGATTTCCCTCTCTAGGTCTTCTTAGACAAAGATTTGGATCCCCTGCTAAGGACCTCTAGGACAATAATTCCACTTTGACAATATGAATCTTCATTGGAGAATCAATTCAAAGTTCTAGATTCAAAGGAAATAGAAACCCTCCACTAATACCAATGAAGAATTCAATATTGTCATGGGATGTTAAGGTCTAGATCTATTCCTTGAGAAAAGAATACATTATTAAAGATTTACAAATTCACAAAATTGATTTCATCTTTTTACAAGAGATCAAAATTAGAAGAAATCACTTCTAACTCCCCCTCCAATATATATGGAAAGATGGTTGGTTTAAACCTAAAAAAATGAAGGAAATGGGGTTGTAATGATAGGAATTGCACCCTATTTAGCTATGTTTTTCATCTCTTTATGAGTAGATCCCCTCAATAATTGTGCTTAATACTACTAGATAAGGACAATATTTTGGTGTTGGATCTATTTATGCTCCCATTGAATCATCATCTTGAATAAAGTTATAATAATTAATGGTTAATTCCCTCCTCATGGTTGAATTGATTTGGGGACATGACTTTAACATGGTGAAAAAAGCCAAGATAAAAGTCGGTATTACTTTCTCAAGCACGAGCTAGAAAATAATTCAATGCTTAGATCCTAACTAGAAATATCATGGTGATTTCTAAACCCATGATTTAAAATAAAATTTACTCACACTCAACATTGACTCACTTGGTCCAACTCAAGATAAGGTAGGGAATTAAGTTGTATTGATATTTTTCTTAATATATTCTCTTTCTATCATTCCATCTTTGTACAACAACCTCGTTCAAGTAGATTATGCTATCCCTCTCATACCCCATCAATATGTTTTTACCTATCACCTTTCAAATGATTCCTTAGACCATAATACCCTACCCTTCAATCTAAATACTTTCCACCTCAATTAGCCTAATTTACATGCATCCCTAATCTCCCTTTGGAATGATGCTTTTAGAATTGACAAAGATAGTAGTTGGATACAATGGTGGAAAGATGCAATTAAGCACATCACTTCCTTCCTAAGATCTCATGGAAAGGGGATGGTTAGACATAGATTTAAAATGGAAAATAATTAAGAAACCAAATAGAAAAAAAATAGGGATATTCTAGATTCAACACTTACTAATAGTTCCTTACAACGAGTGTTTGTTTCTTATGAAATAAAAGAAGATTTTATATTTAATGTGATAGAGGAACTTGATTAAATTCTAGGTTGTATTAGATGAATGAAGGATATAGGGTACACAATTCATCTTAAACTATCTCTAACATAAACAATATCAGATTAAATAATCTCTATTACAAAGCAATATGAGTAGGCCCATGCCAACCTTGATGATATTAAGTCAATTTTCCTCTAGGAATAAAAATAATTGCTTGTTGACCTAGTAAAGGATACTCACCTCAAGATATAACTAAGGAATTTGTTGTCTCTTTCATGCCTATTAAGATTGATCTTGACCAACAATTCTACTTAGATTTTCTATTCACCCTTGAGGAGTTTGATACTACCTTGAAGGATATGACTAACTCTAAAGGCCTTGGAATATATGGTCCACTTGTAGAATTCTATAAAACCATGTGGCCATTCATCAAGGAAAACTTCTGGAAGGTTTACAATGAATCCTTAAGAAAAGGATCCATCCATCCTTTTATTAATCAAGAGTTGATAAAGGGAAAAAATGATTAGGTTGGAGAACTATTACTTTTAATAACTCCTCCAATATTTTAGCTAAGGCCATAGTTGAAATAATTAGATAGAGGGCTCTAAAAATCATAAATATTGAACAAACTAATTTTTTAGGAGGGGGATTTCTATTAGACAACTTAGAAATAGTTGAATGAGCTCACTAAAGAGGACAAATTACTTTCTCAATAAAATTGGATTTTGACAAGACAAATGACAAAATAAGGCAGCAATTCATCCTAAAAATGTTTAAATGGTTAAGCTTTGATCCCGAACTCACATCCTACATTAACTCCTCTTTGTTGATGCTAATGCCTGCATAACTAGTAATGGTTCATAACTCAAACTTATTCTCCTTAAAGGTCAATAACACAACTTTATGCTTTGGCATCATTCCTTTATGTTCCCATTGTTGATTCTCTTAAATACTTACTAAACTATAATAAAAATTTGAATCTAATAAGTGGCATTTCTCTACTTAGAAATGAAGTGGTTTTTAATAGTTTACTATTCATTCAAAATTCTCAAGAAGAGTTAAACAATGCCTTGGATGTTATAGACTTGTTTTACAATTGACTCTCAACTCTCTTTTAATAAAATAAAATTTTATTCATTTCAATAGTTAGCTAAGACATAGATTCGATAGAAAGAAATTGGTAGAATCCAAAGAGGGGCTTATATATTCAATACTTCTTATTTCCCTTCTCACTTTTTATGCAAATGGAGAACAGACTTGCTAAGAGAAGGATTTTGCTGCTTCCTAGCAACTGGGAGTAAAAGGACTTTGAATCCTGTTTTCCTAATAATACTAGTGTTGCCTTTATCCTTCAATCAAATTTTGTTGGGAAAGCCATTAGAAGGGTAATTGGAAAGAAAATTCTGATTGGTTATCCCCTGAGGTTACATAGTAGCAGAACAATGTCTATTTTCCTCTCCAAATTAATGGATATAATTAAGCTAGAGGTTTTGTTAACATGTTGTCTCAGACTTATGTTCAAAAGGACTTCATTCCTAAAGAAAAAATGTACTTGGCTATTAATCTCTATGACACCAGTATTGGTGAAGATTATGTTTCAGGTCTCTTTTCATACGATGGTCTAATTAAGAAATCGAAACAAGATGGTCTAATTATTTACTTTGCCAAGGATTTCAAGGCGGCTCTGCTGGTCAAAAGAACTTATTTTCTCATGAAGAGCGCAAATAAGGAATGGAGGAAAAAGAAGAAGGAAAGATCAAAAGTTGAAGTCGACCAAGTAAATGTTAAATCTGATGTTTTAAGCTCTCTGGCAGAAGTTCTCAGGTTTTTTTTCTGGTCCTCTCTCTCTCTCATGTTTTGGGTATTATGAATGTATGTTTATGTAAAATTCTCCCTCTATAATCTACTGTTTTGATCTCTTGAGAAATTTGGACATAGCTTGGCTTTGTGTGTGATCAATATGTATTGTAAAATATAATCTCTTGTTCAATAGAAAAAATACTCACTTTGTCATGGGTTCAACTTCTATTCATTATCAACCTAGTGGAGTATACTAGATTGATATACTGATATACTTAAATAATCAAACTTTGGCTCTTAGTAATCAACAATTTAATAAGATTCTATTTAGAAGAGGAATCAAGGAATTTAGATACATTTGGGACTTCTCAACCTTAACTTAGAAAAGTGATATGAAACTCAAACATTAATCTTTAGTTCCTTCAAATAAATATAGTTAAAAGTTTGAACTCCCATCTCATGCAATTTTTTTAAAGATTGAAGATGGTTTTCACAATATAATATTGAGAGATTCCTTGTCAAGCTAATCTAATTACAAATTATTTCTCCAATCCACATTCAATCAAGTTTTAATATAAAATGGACAATAAATTGGTCAAAGTCTAGGTGGTTCAACTTGAGCCTTTCTATTTAGAAATCAATAGTAGAGGCTAAGGATCAATTTCTAGCTTAGAGGATTATACACTATAAAATTAATGTGAGAGAACACATTACTTTCCTTACCACTCAAGTTGTCAAGTGTCCATTCTACCACAAAATAAAGACTATAAAACATGACTTCTGGACAATAACCATTATGCATATTTTTTTGGAAAACTATCATGATTCCATTCCTTGCTATGCTTAACAAAAAACCTAAGCTAAAAGTATAAAATTTTTAAGGCCATTTTGTTTAGAAAATAAGATATCAAAATTCTTTTGTCAATGTATTTTAATGTACATATGAACAAATGTAAATTAAAATTTCTAAAGTCTTCCCACCAACATGAGTGATAATGCATGGTCTTTGAACTCTAATACTATTTTAAAACTACCAATACTTATTAAGGCACTGATGGAGGTGGTAAAAAGTAATGCTCAACTCAAGACTCAAGTAATCAATGACAAATCCCAACTAGAAGCTCTTGCCAAAGATAAAAAATGTCTTTCTCATATTAAACTTAACAATATTACCATGGAAGTTCAACTTCTATACACTCTTGAGAAACTATACATAATCTCTTATATTAATTTATAATTTACCTTTTGGAGTTATTTCTTGTTTGAAATCTTCATAGTTCATTGATTATGAATGTCTTGTTTTTGTTAAAAGATGCAGGACAACTGAGAGGGGGCAGGGGGGGTGTTCGAATCAGTTGTCATAGAATTCAACCTTAAAAAGTCCAACACATATCAATTCCACAACCACACTATCTTTTATTAAGTATGAACATGAAACATAGATAGCAGAAAGTAATTTAACATAATAAACACCAGATTTTTATGTGGAAAACCCAAGGAGGGAAAAACCACAGTGAGGATTAACTCACAATATAAAGTAGTTTCAAACTGAAAATTAAAGGCTCACTGCCCTGAAAGGACTCACTGTCTTGATACAAAAGCTCACTGCTTACACGAGAGGCTTACTTCCTACAAAAGATTTACAAAAAAAAATTGGGCTTTACAACCAAAATGAACTGAGAATATTGCACCTAACAAGTGTTGATGCAGTTCTGGTGATGCTCAATAGAATGATTTGACACACTTCATCCTTTCCGCTCACTTCTAACTTTTCTTTCACAACTGCCTCATTGATTGTGCATATACACACACTCTTCTATTTTTTTTCTCTATCACACAATTAAAATTGTCCAACATGTTCATTTATATACCTGATCCTTTCTGCAAGCATCAATTAGGTTAAACTAATTAGATGCATTTAATATTTACCAAAAATACTAACTGTCAGCTCCAATCATTCCCAAAATATTTCCAAGAAAGTAATTCAAACCTCCAATATGCTACATTATGTCAGCATAGACCTAAAATAGGTCACACATATATCCACACAACAAAAAATAATTCACCGTATCATGATTACCCCAAGAAGTTGGCTAGCAATAGACTTCAATGAAAAAAGCAACAAACATTATGTTGGTTTCCACAACACTGTACGAGAACCAGTGCACGTAATATTTTGAACATGCATGCCTTCAACAACCATAAGCAATTTCTCAAAACCACAAGCATCAATAATCAACTACAAAGGAATGCAGACTAGAATACCAGAGAGTGCAGCTTGAATACTGGTTTAGATACTGGACCAAAATACTGGATCAAGCACTGTCTTAAGCTTGTAGTCACAACACAGTGACATCAATGACAACACAAAACTGTAGAGATAGTCAATCTTCTTCATTTTTCCAACAATCTCCCCCTTTGTCATTGATGGCAACATGTAAAAAAAAATTCTTCTTCAAACTCTCCCAACATTTCAAATCTCTCCCCATACTCTAACTCTGCTCTAACTCCCTCCCCCTTTGACATCAATGGAAAAGGGCAGCCAAAAAAGGATGTAAACAAAGGTTTAAACATGGTGACATCAAAAGAAAAAAGATCGAATTCTTCAAAAACTTCTAGCCATCCAAAAGTTTCAAACATCAATTCAATTAATTTCTTTTTCTTCTTTTTCTTCTTCTCCACAGCAAAAACAATAGAAATTGAACACTCAAGATTCAAGTAAAGATGACACTCTTCACCTGAAACACTTTCTTGAATCTTTCCTCAAGAATTGGATGCAATTTATTCTAGTTAAATGTAGCTGAATCCATTCTTGTGCAAATGATTTCCAATAAGCTTAATAGAGTAAAAGATGGTGACCAATATGAACATTGTCTTTCAACATCTTCTATGTTAATAAGTATTCCAGAAAGATGATCTAACCGAACCTCAACAACCTCCTTAAGGAGCCAGAAGGTTTTTACTACATCATCTCTCTGTCTTTGTACAATGACCACTTAAGATTGTAATTCACCAACTCTCAATCTTTGCTTCCCTTCTTTGTCTTCAAAGATGTCAAAGTTATTTCCAATGTTGTTCACTTCATATTCAATTGCTTCAATTCTACTTCTGAAATTATCTACCGCAGCAAGCCACTAGAGAGAATACTTGTAAATATCAAATATTTCTTTAATGCATTTCTTTGTTTCCATGATTAGTTCAGATAATCTCCCCTTAGCTTTAACACACCTCTTTTCAACCAAAGCTTCAAACTTACATCCTTCCAGAACTTCAAGCAACATTCTTTCTTCAACAATCTCAACTAGATTTTTTGGAAAGGAATACAAAATAATTGATACTCCAATACCTTTCCATAGTAGATATTCTACCAAAGCATCATCAATCTTTAGTATATCAATAGGAGAGGTTGCATTCCATAATTCACCAATCTTTTTCATCTTTCCCTTAACCATCATAGACTAGATGACATCAGGATCAAGGGATCTGGATCCAGTCAGGGATTCTTTCTCCTTTTCTTCTGAAATGTCAATGATATCTTCAGTTATAACTTTTCTCTTCTTTAATTCTAGAGGAGAATCACTAATGACAACCTCCAATTTCTCTATGGAATGAAAGCTCTCATTGTTCCTATATAGTCTAAAATCAGATATCTAATTCATGTCCTTTAAACTAAAATACTTGCAAAACTATTCATTGTATGAGTTAAATTTCATTTTGAAATTTATTCCCCATCAAATGGAGAAAACCATGTTTAAAATAAAAATTGTATTACTATAAACAAATAACTATTTTAAACACTCCTACTCATCGTTAGCTTAAAATATTTCTCAAATATTTCAGTGTCAGGTGGTTATCTTTCCTTCCAAATACCTTGGATTACCCCTCTTTGTTAACAAAGTGCCAAATTCCTTTTGGTTGGAATTGTTGGAGGAATTTTAATTCAAGATGGCTAGATAGAAAGGTATTCTATTGTCATAATTCAATTTTTAAAATCCACCTTGCAAAACCTTCCTATTTATGCTATTATCCCATTTAAAATTCTTGGGGTTTTTTGAGAAAAAGGAACAAGTTTAGAATAATTTTCTATGGTTTGGTTTGGAGGATAGAAAGAGGTTTTTGTTAGTGGTGTGCAAAAAAGTGTGCAAATCCAAGAGGTAGAGGGGTTTAGGGATTAGAAAAATTAAAGATTTCAACTCAGTCATGTCAGTCAAAATAACTTGGCAAATCATGAAGGATAATAATGAATGGATTGATACTTTTAATAAAAAATACCTTTCACATCATAGGTGTTTGAAATAATTTCTAAGCAGCATAGACCTTCTTTCTAGCTCTAGTATTTTGAAAAAATATCTCACAAAGTAGAAGTCTTATTAATAAAGGGGTGAAATGGAAATTGAGAGACAATGATTTTATGAATATTTGGGATGAGAAGTGGATTATGGATATTCCTCTTTTAGAATGTGATTGAGTTACACCTTTAAAAGATCCTTGTATGAGATTCTTTTGGGATAGGGTGGTGGATTATATTGAAGAAGGATTTTAGAAGAATGTTGTTGTTGTTAATCCTTCATCTTTGGGAAACTCTAGGCTTCAATCCCAATTTTTTTAGTTTGATATTCCTCGTACTCCAAGAGTAGATGAAATGGTTTGGTGTAATAACCATCATGGTGCTTATTCTATTGCTTTGAATTTTGCCTCTATTATAAAATTTGAAGACAACCCTCCTTTTTAGGCTAGCTTGTGGTGGCTTGAACTAACTCCTAAAATAAACATATTCTTCTTGATATCATCCCAAGAAAAGGTCCTAACATATGAAAACCTTTGCAAATGAGGTTTTTATTTCCCCAATAGATGCACATTTTGTGAGAATGATTTGGAGGATGCTTTCCATTTTCTAATTGGATGCACATTTTTAGAGCTATTTGGGAGAAGATGTTAAGCCTTTAGAATCTTAGTTGGATCTTTCCTAATCCCACTAAATGTTTTTTGGACCAATAGATCCCCACTTCCTCCAACCCATTCGTAATTTTTTGGTGGTCTCTTATCTTTCCCTACACTTCTTGAGGATTGTGGAAGGGGAGAAATAATTGTATTTTTAGAGAAAAAGTGGGCCTGAGAAGACACAGTGGAATTTTTTTTATTGTATATATCAAATAGAATTATAGGTCAAAGATTTATATTAAAGTATCCAAAGAAACTAAATTAGGGGTTTCTAATAGTGATTTACTAATTGCAAAAGGGTGGAATTTACAGTGTGACATTTTTGTACATTTCAAGAACATGAATAAACCAAGAGAGATGGTGTGTTGGAAGCCTTCACTTATGGGGTGGATAAGATCAAATTTGATGAGATGGCCAAATATAACCTTGGGTCGGTGGGAGGTGGGGGAGTGTTGAAAAATGATAAAGGCAAGTTTATTTTAGCTATGATGCTCCTTTTGGGGTCTCAAACAAACCATTAAACTGAAGTTTCTATAATATACAATAGTATGCAAATTTACCACTCTAAGGGACAAAAAATGTTTGAGTTGAGGTGATCCCTTAAATATTATCCAGTATCTAAATGGCATACAAACTCCTAGTTGGACCATTGAGTCCTTTATTAAATATGCAATCTAACTAGTGAAATAATTTGATGAGGTGAAATTATGACATATGTATTGTGAGGGAAATAAACTTGTCGACTCCTTTGCAAGCCTTGGGGTGGAATATGCCAGTTTAATATTTTGGGAGGAGTATGTGGCCATTCCCCCATAAGAAAAAATCATATTGTCTAATGATTATCACACAAAGGGAACATTTAATGAGTGATGTGTAAATTATGATGGAAGGGAAGCTCACACACTTTATGAGTATTTTTAGTTTCTTTCAGTAGACCTTTCTATATTTAATCTACTATAGATGTAAAGATTTAGGGAAAAAAGGATGATCTATGAATAATGAAGAAGGTTGTTGGAGACATATGTTGGGAGAGCATAATAAAGTGGAACCCTCTAATTTTGTTGAGGTCTACCAAAATCCTTAGGTGTGGAATGTTTTGAAGTCCAAGGTAGTTTAGTTCCTTACATGTAAAAGATTCATGGCCATGACCTGATGATGACTGATGAGGTAAAAATAACCTCATCAATATATGAACTAAATACTTAACCTCACATCTTCTAGCCATCCTTACCTTGCCAATTAATTGTCATTAGGATAAGGGTGAAATCACAATATTGTGTCTCACTTTTCGGATGTGCTGATTTTTGCCTTAAATCATAGTTTTTAGAAAAAAAATGATTTAAGTCTTGAGAGGCTCCATCTAAATGGTTTTAATTAAAGAGGGATAAATAAGACCCCCTTAGATCAAACCCCCTTGGATAGAACCCCTCTAGTATTAAATCATACCCACAATGGAGTCCCCTTCACACCTATCAAAATGCTGGAAAAAAACCTACTTTTTCTTTACCTTTTGAGGGATCAAATAACTTCATTTAAAAATTATATTTTGCAAGATTTTAGCCCTAAAATGAGATTTCCAACAAGGATAGGTTTGATATATTTTCATTTTATCATGTATTTAAGTTTTAAATTTTACTAAACATAGGTTTCTCTCTGAACATTAAGCTCTTTGTTGTGCAGAGGTGGAAAAATAGTAAACCATTGCAATTTTTTTTCAAAAAATACCCATTCCCTAGGTATTGATGTCCTTGTTTCACCGAAAAAAAAAACTTGGATTTTGATATATACACAAAAATTTATGTTGTACAACACACACATGTCCAAATTATAGTTACAATGACTTCAAAAATTAATTTAAAAATAAATATGCAACAAAAAATTATGAAAAAATATCCTTTCCCTAGATATCAATGTTGAGAATCTACATTTCAAAAATTAGAATTTAATCCTTTCTAGAAAAAAAATTATGTTGTACGACATGAACGTTACTTTCTGAAAATGTCGCTTTTTGTCTAAAACTAGTTATTAAAGGAGACGTTGAAAGATTCATGATTTATTTCAGAAAATTTGAAAAAGAAAAATATTTAGAATCTACACACAAATTTCCACAAATCACTAGTTCACATCATCTCCAAATTCTTAATGGTTTAGCTGCTATAGGTCTTAGAAGATGAAGATTTGACTAAAAATATTGATGTAAATGTCCATCTTGGGCAAAAAGTGAGAAACAACATTGTGATTTCACCCATAATTAATTGCTTTATTTTTGTGAAAAGGCGTACAATCTTTATTTCTTGAAATTAATTGAAATAAGCTAACCCGCTTAACTTAATGGTTTAGTTTTTCAGCATTATCTCTAGGTTAATTACCACAATCGGTTATCATGCAGTCAAAGAGATTCAATGCAGACTTCAACACCATTGAAGACAAGCACTGAAGAATGGGCACAGAACTTTAGGAGAATGCATGATGGACCAAGTTTTTGTAGTTTATGTTATTTTTAGTTTGAAGACTTTATGGCTCGTCTCGAGCCCTTTAATGTTTTATGTCATGGGCTTTAAAGTCTGTTAGTTTGTTGAAAATCAGTTGAAGACTTTACCAACTGAAATGTAGGATTTTGTTAGTTGTTCTTATATAAATATGTAACTTGTTGAAAGCAATGATATACAAAAGAATATCGTTATGCTATCACTATGTTTTCTGAGTTACACTCTTATGAATAAAATGAGTTTTTCCCATCACCTTTGGAGTTACTGAGTAATGTGAATGGAGTTATTTTGAATGAAGTAATTTTGGGTTACAGTGTATGTGATTTGAGCTAGGCGTAGGAGCACCTGAGAGCTGGCCACTCGAGGGACTATAGATTAGATAGATAAGTATTCTACTTTTAATTTGTTACTTTCATTTAGTAAATGATAATTGGAATTGAAGTTTATTTTCATGTGTGTAGTTTTGTCAAGATTAATCCTTGTAGGTTGTAGTTGAGTCTCTAATCTTTAAGTTCTATTGTCTGAAGTTTCAGAGCACCTCCTTTCAGTTGTTAGTTTCAGATTGTTAAATTGTTTTCTGTTAATTGTTAAGATTGTCATCTTTGTTAGATTAATGTTTCATAATTTCTTTAAAGCTTTTCTTCTTCAACAATTTACATGTTTCTTAGTGTAATCATTTCCATGCTTTCTAGTTTAATTGTTATGATTTTGTAAGAGAGGGGGACCATCGCATGCAAGATGCTAGGTCACAGAGGGTCAAGATGCGAGAGGCTGCCCTAACTTACCTTAGCTAAGCGTAATGTTTAGGAAATGCGAGGCGAGGTTAATGGGGACTGTGGGGCCTCTCAGTTACTCTGCAAACCCAAAATATAGGAAAAGGATAAGCGAGCTGAATTCTAGGTCTAACACTATGTCTCAGAAAGCTCTCTGTCTGAGGAAAAAATCACGATCTCTGGACATCAGTGCGGCGTGTTGGCGTCTCAAAAGTGTGTTGTCGTCCATGCGACCAAACAATAATAAAGACGAGGTTAAGCCAACAAAACTAGCTAACGGCCCAACTGACTAACTAAAGGACCAAAATGATGCAACTAGATAAATTAAATACTCTCTAATATTATAAAGAAAATATGCAAGAGTGACGAAAATAAGGAGAATCTCACCAAGGAACTCATTTTCCAGCTGGTTCTTCGAGAAGCACACACACCTACACACAAAAAGAGGGAAAATGTTGGGTGTCTGTATAGGGGCATGCCTCAGTCAAACCCCCATTTAGGTGTTTCCACCTCCATGAACATCCAAGGAAACGAGATAAAGGAAATAATGTAGTAAAGAGAAAATAAGCACTACAAAATAGTGTTATGCTACTCAACCAAGTGATAGAGGAGAGGAGAGGGAATCTTACCACCTCCACCAAGAGCACTCAAGGCTGCTTGGGGGAGAAATGAGAGTACTCAAGCCTCTGTTGCAATGGCATGGTCCCAAATGTGCTCTACCAAAGTGATGGAGTGTTGCTTTTGGCTGTAATGAAATGCTTGGAATGCTGCTAGAATTGTTGGATTGAATGCTTGAAGTGGTGAAGAGTAAGCTCAATTCTTGGAAGAAGATGAAATGCTTGTTAAAGGAGTGGATTTGAAGAAGGGATGGAGAAAAATGGCCATATTTAGGTCGGTCTACCGAAGGGGGCGTTACAACTTCACCTCCAATGAGAAGAGTAACACCTCTATAGGTTCAGCTGCAGGAATCTGCCAGGGATGTAAGTGCATCGTGCAGACGTCTGCGTGTCACGCGGGTGTCCCCGACAGAAACACCTCCACCGACACTCAAAACAGGCACCAAGTGGGATGCAAACAATGGGCTTAGGTGGAATTAAGCCTCTGAACTTGGTTTTCTAAGGTGGGTAAAGGAAAAAAGGGGAATTTTTATAAGGGGTGAAAATTTGCTCCTACATTTTTTCCCACTTTATCGAGCACGAATCTTGATGGCGCTTGGTAAAGTAGATCCAAAAGAGTGTAAGTTTAGAAATGTATACCTGAACTATCGAGAGAAGCAGTGCTTTGGTTGGCATATACAGAGAGGTTTAGGAAAGAGGGGCTTCATAGTTGCTCAGAGCTATGAGTTTGAAAAAGAAAGTGCCCTTAGGGTTCGGTCCTATAAGGAAGGTGTCCCCCAAAAACTCTAGCATGGAGGAGACCCAAAGGAAGCACCCTATAGGCTATCAGTCCTATAGGGAAGGTATTCTTCACAAACTCAAGCATGAAGAGTACCGAAAGAAGTGCCCTATAGGCTCTCAGTCCTATAGGGAAGGTATTCTCCATGAACTCAAGCATGAAGAATACCAAAAGAAGTGCTCTACATGCTCTCAGTCCTGTAGGGGAAGGTATTATCCACAAACTCAAGAATGAAGAATACCGAAAGAAGCACCCTACAGGTTCTCAATCCTATAGGGGATGGTATTTTCCATGAACTCAAGTATGAAGAACAACCAAAGAAGCGCCCTACAAGCTCTCATTCCTACAGGGGAGCCACCCCCAAGATCTCTCGCATGGAGGAAGCTCAAAGGTAAGCGCCTTACAATTTCTTTGTCTTGTAGGGAGGTAACCCCCAAGATCTCTCACATGGAGGAAACCTGAGAAAGCAAACTTTGTAGAGTCAGGAAGCGGCCACATAGGTAGGTAAGCAGATAGTTGCATGGACTATCGACAGTTTTGAAAACTTTCAAAAGGGGTCCCTTGGGGACCCGTCATGAATAAGGGGTCCACTCAAGGGATGCATTGGTCCAAAAGTAAATATTCTCTTTCTCGAATCAATCCTTCATTAAGGAATCCTTTTGAAAGATGTTCACTTCATCAAGGAATTCGAAAGGAAGAATATGCCCCCACATGAGGGGAAGAACAAAAGTTGTTCCCGCTTCAAAAGGAGGTTTCTCAAGTCCTTTCTTTATGAACCCGTGACGAAGGAAACATGTTCCGTTAGGGTTTTGTGTTGAGAATGTGATTCCAAAGAAAGGTTTGCACGGATTTTTGAGAAAAGATCTGTTGTCAATGAATGCATTTTCTAAAAAAATGAAATATTAAAGAGAAGGCGTTGTCACACATGAAAGGGACAACTAAAGAAAAGAAGAGAGAAAGATAAAGAGAAAGAAAAAAAGAGAAATACAAATACAGGGTACAGGGGGATCTAGTTTAGTGGGGTCAGATCCGTCTGAGCTCATATAATAATAGGTAACCTCAATGCAAGGCGAAAGATCATCAATCCCAACCAGATCAAGAAGAATGTATGGAAAACAAAGTAAAAATAAAAAATTGGGTCAAAATGGAAGGGAAGCCTAAATGCCCCCAACAATTTGCATCATCCCCAATTTATCGAAAGTCAAGCACAAACATGGAAGAATGATGATAAAAATAGAAGAAGGTTTATGACACAAAAACCACGTTTGTATCCAAGCACCAACAGGGGTGACGAGGGTCATCAAGGCACACATAGTATGAGTATGGGGGAACACGTTACAAAAAACACAAGATCAAGAAGGGGCCTCCTCCTAACATTAATCAGCCAAGAGGTCGTCTACTTCCCAATCTAAATCCTCATAAGGGGAAGGAGGATGAGCCTAGAAAGGTGAGATGTTAAGAGGAGGAGCGTTCGACCCTCCCACAACAAGGGCGAAGGAAGAGGGCCCCTCAAGGTCCTCTCCACTAAGCTCTTATGGAGTCATGGTCAACGATTTTGCAAAGATTTACGACAGGGCCAAAACCTCATCCACGGAGTTAAACATGCACCCCATAGGAGTGCCATGTCTTACTTCAATAGACGAGATAGGTTGCACCCGAGGTTCATCGCTAAGCTCTCCAAGTGACTCAGGAGTGGTGATGAACTCAGGGGAAGCTAGGACTGGTTATGTTACTAGGAAAAAACAAGTCAGCACATGACCACCTTGTGAAGAAAGTGGGCTCCTCTTACGTCCTTCATTGCTAGGACTACTCTCCACCTCTTTCTTCATTGGAGGAGATGAACTCCCCACAGACGAAGCTAGGGGTGTAGAGGAAGAGGAAGAAATAATTACAATGGACACAACTGAGGTATTAATCATGTCCACAGGCTTCGAGAAAGGCTGGATATCTAGAATGGAGATCAACAAAGGTGGCTCCACCGAAGGAGTGATGAACACCTGTACCTGTTTAGGGTTAGGTGCATTCGTACTCGCAATGGAAGATGGAAGTAGTACAAGAGTAGCCTGGAGAGAAGTAGAAGGAGGAGAGGAAGAAGACACTATAGGAGGCCCTGAAGCAGGGGTGGTCCTTTCTTCCTCCTTTTGTTGCGAGGCGGCCTGCTCGGCCAGGAGAGCCTTTTTTGGGTGCTTGTGTTTGCATGCAAGGTGGTTTCTTCAGCTCTTGGAGCTAGAGGTTGAAGGCTACAAGGGAGAAAAGGGTTCTTGCTCAACCATAGGAACGTCCACCACAACCATTTTTAGTGAAGGGATAGGTTCCTACACATGAGTAGGGGGAACAAGATGAGGATCGATAGGAGGAGTCGAATCGAGAGCCTCAACAACGGGCCTCTTTCTGCTCACCGCCTCAGGGGTAGGAATAGTAGGAGGTCACAGATCAAATTCTCTATGAAAACCTTTCTTTCTGCAATATAAATAATATTACCATGGTCTGGGGTATTCATTAGGGAGGTCTGTGATCCTAATCTTGGGCCTACGCTAAGGAGGAATCATCAGAGTCAGTGGGTAGCCACCAGGCTTACTCATCCAGTACTCTTCCCAGGAGGGAGGAGAGGACGAGGCAGTTTGGGGGAAGGTTACTGGTGCAGGAGCACCAAGGCAACATCAGGTAGCACTAGGAAAATTTGGAAGCCTAGCATGAAATTTTGAAACTTTAATACTTCAAGGTCATGTTGACCATTTGTTTTTGAGTTAGAGGTGTTAGAAGATGTTAGGATGAAGGTTGATCAGTAGCATATGGTAGATTGAATGAGTTGCACAATTTGTTTTCACTAGGAATCACTAGAATTTGGGAAATAAAGCCAAAATGTTGCAATTATGCAATTTTGGCCTAATAGGGTGGTTATGTCCGATCAAGGAAGATGTAACCACTTATGAACCTTTAAAAGAGGAACCTCAAACTGGATTTGATTTTGGAAAAACTTTGTAACTTTTGGAAGTTTACTGGTCATAGGAAAAAGCAATGAGTTTCTTGCAATTTTTTGGTTTTTAGTGCTTATTTGTGTGTTAATGGAGGGTTCCAAGCATTGAGCAGTGTGTGGCACGTGTGGTATTTACTTTCCAAGCTTTGTGTGCTCAGTAGTTAGTTTGTCTTATCATTTTCCAGCTTTGTTCTTTATTAGTTTTGTTTATTTCATTGCTGGTCAGACCGGTAAGCTGTCAATCATGGAGTCTTAGACCTCTCTTTTCCACTGTACCTGGTGTATAGTCTATGGGGGAATGAGGCTAAGCTCCATGCCTATAAATATTTTAGGTTTAGAAGTCAGTAGGTGTCAAGGAAGCATGGTGAAGATCTTTTCCTAGGCGAGCTTGACAGTGCCCGGTTAGGAAAGATAGTGAAAACCAAGCCCTAACATTGCAGGGGTGTCAATTCCCTGGCAACCCAAGGTGTGTGCTGGATGTAGGAGACCTTACAAAGGTTTGGCAGAAAACAAGAGTCTCCAGCAATCCATTTGGTGGTTGAAAGAAGCAGCAAATCACTGTGTGGTCAAGAAATGGCCTAAAAAGCTGTAAATCTTACAAAATAAGGGTTATGCCTGTGTACAGACAGTGGAGGCCTATAACCTCAAAAATCCTTGAGAGGTTGGAAAATGAACCAGGGTCTCAAAAGGAAGTTTGTGAAGTTCTTTAGAAGATTTGGAGTTTAAGCCTATTTTCTCGGGTTAGGAGGCCTAATTGGGGCTCAAGGGCTAGTAGCCCTTCTTAAACCCTAGAATAGGGTTTGGTGAGAGCGATGGAGAATTGGAGTCTTGTGATTGATCAAAAACCCTAGAGAGATGGTTTTGAAGCTATAGAAGACACCACACACCCCTACAACAAGTTAGTGAGGTTTGGAGGTTTAGCTAGCCTTTAGGACGATTAAGGGCTAAGGAGAGAATGGAGGAGAAAGCACCAAGATTGGCTTGGTTAGGGGAATGCAGATGATAGTAGGGTTGGCTAGGAGAACCAGGGGTGCCTAACAAGCATTAGGGAATAAAGGTTAAGAAGGTGGAGAGTGACACCAAAGGGTTTGCCAAGGTGAGACCTAGAGCATGGGATAGTGAGTGTCTCATCCAACCCTACCCTATCAATTACCTTCTCTTTACCTTTATGAGAAGGAGAGGGGGCCGGCATGGAATTCTCTTTTCCTTTCGGGGAAGGGAGAGGAGTCGATGTAGGCTTCTTCTTCTCTTCTTGGGAAGAGGAGGCAACCAATTGTTTTATCATGGGAAGGGTCAACTTTGGCTCCCCTTTGCCCCTAGTTTTATAGTTTGCATGGTTCTTGTAAAGTAGGTCCATTCTCAGAGGGAGCAGACTGACCGGGGAGGGCCAAAAGTGATCCAATGAATATCCACCATGAGATACCAAGGGCTGATATTCGGTGTCATGTACTACATGCACGACACCTTCGTGGGGAAAATTTAAACACTTGTGGATAACATAGGTGATCCCATTCATGGAAGCTAGCCAAGGAATGCCCAACTTCACTCTAAACAGATCCGATTCCAGGATAACATCGAAAGCCGTGTCAACTGTTCTAGGTTCAACCAAAATATACAAGGTTATTGAGCCATAGGGTTTGAGACTCATACCATTGTGTGTATGAATGGTATATTTTGTTTCTTCATATTTTTCCTTTTGCAATGAATTTAATACTATGTTTCTTCAGTGATAAAATTCACACGGCTCGAGGGGTCAATCAAGACTCCTGTCACAATGTTACCATTGACATGAGCGGGAATGTAGAGAGGTGAAGGTTTGTTGTTTAAGGGTAAATCTTGTGATGTGAATGTAATGTCTGATGAACTAAGTGTGGGTGGAACAGTGGAAGTTACCGTGACCATATTAACATAGGCCTCAGGTTGAGTGATAAAATTAGTGGGATCGATAATCATGTTAGCAGAATATGACAAAAATGGGTCTATGTATATCTGCAGTTCACTATTAGCTTTTGCCATTGATTTGTTTGCATTTTGTTTATTCCCATCAAGACGAATGGTACTGTCCTTGATGCGGTCTTGTATCTCATGACGTAGCCACATATAGCATTCGGTATCATGTCCATTAACACGACGATAATGGAAACAAGTGCTCCTATCATACCAATTAGGGTAGGGTTCCTTAATAGGCTTAGGGGTCGGTAAAGTTATGATCTTATCCTTCAACAACCTTTTTAAGATGGAAGTATAAGATTCTGACAAATTCATGAACTTCTAGTTGTGTTTGAGGCCATTGTCATCAACAGTGGCTACTACATTCGCAATGGCTTTGCCTTTCCCAGAGATTGATATGATGGACTTTCCCTCAGAATGGGAGCACGAGGAAGAACCCTCAAACTGCACAACTATTTGCTAGTACTCTCCTAAAGTTGCACAAAAATGCGCAAAAGAAGGGTATTTCATCAAGGCAAAATTCTCTTGCCAAGGCCTTTGTAAGTTGCCTATGAACACCTTCTGCACATCAGAATCGGGTAGCTGATACGAGATTTGTGAGAGGAGCGCTTGGTAGCGTGCTATGAAATCAATAATATTTTCATTATCTCCTTGTTTACATCGAACGAGATCCAAAAAGGTCATCTTCGACTTGATTTTTTCTTGGAATTGTCTAAGGAACTAATTAACAAGTTGGTCGAATGAGAAAATAGAATTGTCAGGCAAGGAACAATACCATTCAAGTGTTGTGTTCTTGAGAGATTGAGGAAATAGTTTAGCTATCAACGCATCATGATGGAAGAAGTCGGTGCATAGGGAATTAAAGGCAGACACGCGTGTCTGCGGATCTCCCTTACCACCGTGCTTCTCAAACTTAGGGATCTCCATTCCTTGAGGGAAAGGAGTGTTCAATATTGCAATCGACAATGGACTATGTCAGAAGAAAGGCTGGAAGATAGGTTGGGAAAAGGCTTTCGAAAGGTTTGCTAACTAGCTCTGCATCTTACCCATATTCTGAAGAAGAGTGTTCAGAATAGGGTCATTAGAAGATAGAGGGCCAGAGGAACCTCCCCCAAAACCATTGCCAAGCCAACCTCTAGAACTGCCACCGGTATGACTTCCGCCAGAGCCACCACTAGAGCCACCGCCACCAGTAGGGCCTCTGCTGGAACCACCGCCATGACCTCCACTGGAGCCAGCCCTGCATACACCACCTTCGCTGCCAAATCCACCGCCACTACCAAAGCCTCCACCACTAGAGATGACAAAAGGGGTAAAGCTAAATCCCAAAGGGACCTTGTTCACTTTGATAGTTTCAGGTTGCTTAGGGGAAAAAGGGATACTAATAAAAGGGACCACATCTGCCATGTAAACGGAAGTGGGAGGCATCGATACCCCCAACTGTCCCTCATGCTCTTTGAAAGTGAATCCTTGTGCAAAACTAGGGTTGCTCGAAGGAGCACACACTTCAGCCAGACCAAGGAGACTACTTAGAAGATTTATGCCTATTCGATCTTTACCCATCATATGTTTTAACTCACTAACAACCTAAGTGGCTGTAGCCATCTTTAGATTTTTTTCCAAGTGGTTTTCTAAGTTGTCCAATCCTTTAGCAAGGGTGACAACGTATTCTATAGGAATTTGAATGACCTCATGCTCATCCACCACTGATGGTGTAGGAAACGCAGGGGGAGTGGGAATATGATTGGTTTTGTCAACGAATCCCATCTCGTTCCCTGATAACTGCTCCTGTGCAGCCAAACTAATGGTAGGGCCAGAGAAAAGGCCTGTAGAGAGACCAATCGAGACCTTCGTCCTTTCCATCGGAAGGTACCATACACTTATCCTAACGATATACCTAGAAGTTGTGGATATGGTTGTGATGCTCATATACCTTCACAATGCTCAAGAACACAACAATCATGAAGTACCCAAGGGAATTTTCAACACCAACAGATGAACAGACGTTGGTTCACATCGGGTTCACCAAAAATGTAAGAGAGGGGGAGCACTGCGTGCAAGACCCCAGGTCATAGAGGGTCAAGATGCGAGAGGCTTCCCTAACTTACCTCAACTAAGTGTAATGATTAGGAAATGCAAGGCTAGAGTAATAGGGACCGTGGGGCCTCTTAGTTACTCTGCAGACTTGAAATACAAGAAAAGGCTAGGCGAGCTGGTTTCTAGGTCTAACACTACATCTCATAAAGCTCTCTATCTGAGGACAAAACCACAATCTATGGATGTCAGCGTGGCACACTAGCATCTCAAAAGTGTGCTGTCGTCCATGCGGCTAGACAACAATAAAGATGAGGTTAAGCTAAGAAAACTAGCTATCGGACCAACTGACTAACTAAAGGGCCAAAATGATGCAACTAGATAAATTAAATACTCTCTAATATTATAAAGCAAATATGCAAGAGTGATGAAAATAAGGAGAATCTCACCAAGGAACTCATTCGCCAGCTGGTTCTTCGAGAAGCACACACACCTACACACAAAAAAAGGGAAAATGTTGGGTGGTTGTATAGGGGCTTGCCTCAGTCAAACCCCTATTTATGTGTTTCCACCTCCACGGACAACCAAGGAAACAAGATAAAGGAAATAATGTAGTAAAGAGAAAATAAGCACTACAAAACAGTGTTATGCTACTCAACCAAGTGATAGAGGAGAGGAGAGGGAAGCTTAACACCTCCACCAAGAGCATTCAAGGCTGCTTGGGGGAGAAATGAGAGTACTCGAGCCTTTGAGCTGCAATGGCATGGTCCCAAATGTGCTCTATTGAAGTGATGGAGTGTTTCCTTTGGTTGTAATGAAATGCTTGGAATGCTGCTAGAAGTGTTGGATTAAATGCTTGAAGTGGTGAAGAGTGAGCTCAATGCTTGGAAGAAGATGAAATGCTTGTTCAAGGATGGATTTGAAGAAGGGATGGAGGAAAATGGCCATATTTGGGTCAGTCGGCCGAAGGGGGCATTACAACTTCACCTCCAATGAGAAGAGTAATGCCTCTGCAGGTTCAACCACAGGAATCTGCTAGGGACATAAGCAAGTCGTGTGAGCATCCCCGATAAAAATTCCTCCACCAACACTCAAAACAGGCACCATGTGGGATGCAAATAGTGGGCTTAGGTGGAATTAAGCCTCCAAACTTGTTTTTATAAGGTGGGTAAAGGTAAAAAGGGGAATTTGCTTAAGGGGTGCAAATTCACTCCTATATAGATTTTTAGGTTCATAGTTTTCCACTTTCTAGTTTAGTTATTTCCAGCTTTCTAGATAAATGAATTCTTGCTTTCTAAGTTTAGTGGCTTCTTAGTTTAGAGTTTCATTTCAGCTATTCCAACATTTAGAAAAACCTGAGAGAGATAGTCAAGATCTCTTCTATTGCCTATAACCTTCGAACACTACCTGGTTGATATATTAATGTATTCAACAACAAAAGTGTTAGGACCTAATGACAACCTATCACTTTTTGGCCCCATTTCCAGGGAAGTCTTCTTTTTCTAGTGTTAGTAGGCGATACCTTGAATACCTCTTTTAGGAACAAAAATAGTCCTCTGGCTTCTTTTTCTGCATGGTTAGGAAACAAGGCCCCCATGGAAGATTCATACCAAACCCACCCCAATCGACGTACGAACCACAAGTAGGGAGGAAGGAAACTCAAATCAAGAACTTATTGAGGAATTGACTGAGTAGGGTCAACCTGAGACCTTCCCACATACCCCAAAAAGAGAACACATAGTTGTAGAGGAGTGTATTCCTTTGCAAACTCTAGAGCCTCGCCCAACTGAGCAAATTTTTGAAGAGGACCACATCCCCTTCAACATCATGGGTGACCATAGGAATGCCGCTAACAATAACCCTCCACCACCACACACATTCACTTATCCTATTGGTATTGATGCAGATGATGACATGACTATGAAAAATATCTCACCAACTTTCTTTCCAACCTTTCGAGGTTTGTCTACTGAGGACCCTGACCAGTTCCTATTTGAGTTTAAAGTCTTGTGTTAGACATATTACTACAAGAGTGATAACCAGAAACTAAATATTTTTCCCTCTACTCTAAAAGAATTAGCCATGCGCTAGTTTATGGGATTAGCTTCCCAGTCGATAACCTCCTGGGATGAAATGGAGTCTGCCTTTTTGGATAAATATGAAAGTTACTATAGGATCAGTGATAGGAAAGAAGAACTGTTCAAAATAAGGAAAAATGAAGATGAAAGTCTAGAGGATTACCTAGATAGGTTTATCTTCTTATCTAAGCGATGTGGTGGAGAAGTCATAAGTCTTGATATTCTAAAGACCCTATTCCTTAAGGGTCTCGATGACGAAGCTAGAAGGATCTTGGATTTAATGGGAAAAGAAGACGTGTCCCAACTGGGGCTTGATGATATTACTGAATTATGTCATAATTTCTCTTGTACCCGAGGAGGTATCCGGAAGTCTACTTGCTTTAAAGGTTCCAATAAAATAGGAAAACTACATGAAGAGATAGCCAACCTCAAGAATGATATTCTTGTTAAGTTAAACACCATGTTAGATGTCATACAGGCTAAAACGCGAAATCCTAAGATATTGTCCATTTACTACCCCAGGTGCCGAAATAAACATTTGCTAAGGGAATTCCCTTTGGAAAAAGTTGAAAAAATTGATATTTGTCAAGTTTGTGACAAGAGTCACCCCACTGATTAGTGTGAGCTTTTGAATGTCATCAAGCATTCTAAGAAAAGAAAACCTTTGATTGAGGAAGAGATCAACATTGTAAATCAAAGAACTAGAGGGAATTTTTCCTATGGCCAGAATTCAAACCCTAACTAAAGACCTCAGCCCAACTGGAATAATAATCAATGGATAGCACCTTGACCTTAGGAACCACCTCCAATATCACCTAATTGGGGAACTTATCCTTGGGGACCATGTGAATGGGAAAATCAATCTTGGAAAAATCCTCAGTAACCTAACTAGTCTCAACAACAGTGGTATCCTCAGAATCATGTTCCTTAGTGGAATCAACCTCAACATCAGTTTTATATTGGTCCTAGAAGGATGCCTATTCAACAAAAAAATCTTTTATCACCTCCCTAGAATAATAAAAAAATGAAAAATTTAACCAACCACAACTTCCAGTGCAACTTGTTCCAAACCCAAAGAACAATCGCCAAAATACTCCAGTGTATTCCATAAAACAAGATAATGTTATTGGACTTAACACAATACACTGTGGAAACTTGCAATTGAGGTTTGAGAAAACACTTTCATAGCTGACTATCAAATAAATTATGGATGAATCTATTAAGAAGTCTATTGAGACAACTACAACAATGCCCACATCTGTCGAACAAGCCCCAAAAGCTACTCAAAACAAGCCCAACCCACCATCTTCATTTGGAGATTTCAACCTACCTCAGGAGGAGGGGGGTTAGTCTCTAACTGATCCTTTCAAGGATTTCACTCCTAAAGAAAAAATTAAAGCGCCTTTTCTAGAGCGTTTGAAACCAATCACTCCTAAAGAAAAAATTAAAGCACCTTTTCTAGAGCGTTTGAAACCAATCACTGTGAAAGATATTTCAGAAATGACCACATCTACCGAAACTGTGTTGATACAAGAAATTAAATATTTATAGATTGAAGTTCCTTTGCTACAAACAAGAAAGGAGATTCTCTAGTTGAACCAACTAGTCAAATAGTTGTGTGTCAAAACTCCATGGAGGAAACCAAAATGAATAAATATTTTCCACCTAAATGGTTATCTAGCTGACTTGTTGGCTGGAACGATCATTGTTCCAAAATATGATGATCTAGGTAGTCCACTTATAATAGTAACAGTTAATGAGGTAGCAATACCTAATGCTTTGGTGGACCTTGGAGCATCCATTAACGTAATGACTGTTGATGTGATGGAAAAGTTGGGACTTACTGATTTACATCCCACAACTACAGTCTTGCAGATGGTAAATCAATCCATAGTTGTTCCTAAGGGCATCATTGAAAATGTTCTTGTTAAGGTGGATGGATGGGAATATCCAATAGATTTTCAAATAATTGAGTCCCTTACACCTAAAGATAGTTATCCAATAATTCTCGGAAGACCATGACTGGATACTGTTGCAGCTAAAATTGATTACAAAGAGGGAGGAATGACCATTTCACATGGTCCCAATAGAAAACATTTATTTTTGTATCCTCTTGCCAAGCCTATTGAACACAATAAAGTATGGCTTGATGAACCAAAAATTCCCAACAAACAAGAAAATTTGGCTTCACTGGTCATGGTAGTCATCAAACAACATGGTGAAGAATTAGAGGATGAATTGGAAAACAACATGGAAAATCTTACTATGGATTTGAGGTGGTGAGGAGATGATAGACGTAGAAGAGATCCTAGGACACCCAATCAATGTAGATCACAAAAAAATTGATAATGCTAGTTTCATGAGATTACCTTGTCCTTTGACGAACTTAGTTCCAAAAATGCACCATTTCTTTGTAGACGTTGCCAGACTTCATAAAACCATATCTCATAGCTGTCCTCTTAACACCTTGACAAGGCCCATGTACACTATCACATCCAACCATCTAGGAGTTAAAACCATTATGTTTTTTTCCAGGAAAAACTTTGAACATTAATAGTTGGTTGACTAAGCTGGAAGAACACAAATTGTTTGATACCATAGTGAATAGATCTAAAGCTTTTGCTTGGGACTATACAAATATGAGGGGAATACACCCAAGTGTGTGTACTCACCATATCTATACCGAGGATGTTTGACCTGTTCACCAACCATAATGGAGACTCAATGTTGCCTTGAGAGATATCATTAAAACCAAAATTGAGAAACTCCCACAAGTGGGGTTTATTTATCTAATTTTTGACAGTAAGTGGGTGTCACCTTTGGTTGTGGTTTCAAATAAAAATGGAAAGTGGAGAGTGTGTGTAGACTATAGGGAACTTAAAAAAGTAACACAAAAAGATTATTTTCCTTTACCATTTGTAGATCAAGTGTTGGATAACTTGGCTGGGAGGAAATATTTTTCATTTCTAGACAGATTTAGTGGTTACAACTAGATACAGGTAGCAACAGAAGACCAGGATAAGACAACCTTTACTTTCCCTTGGGAGACATTCACATATTGGGTTCTTTCTTTTGGGCAATGTAATGCTCCTGCAACATTCTAGAGAGCTATCTTGGCTATATTTGCTAAGTTGGTGAATGATTGTGTGGAAGTTTATATGGAAGACTTCACTATATATGGTTCAACCTTTGATGAGGCCCTCCAAAATTTATAGAAGGTGTTGAAGTGATGTGAGGATCATTTTTCCCTAAGCCACAAGAAATGTTTGATAATGGTAGAACAAGGAATAGTGCTGGGACACCATATTTCAGGTGAAGGGATTAAGGTTGATCCTAAGAAAATAAAATTAATACAACAAATTGAGACCCCAAAAACCCAGACCTACTTGAGAAGTTTCTTAGGGAATGCTAGATACTATCGAAGATTCATCTAAAATTTTAGCAAGATTGCAACCCCTATGTTTTCCCTTCTTCAGAAGAATGTAGAATTCATCTGGACACCTAAGTGTTAGTCATCATTTGAAATCATCAAGGAGAAACTCATCTCTACTCCTGTCCTTTGTGGACCTAATTGGAACTTTCCGTTCCATATTTATGTTGATGCATTCAATGATGCCATTGGAGCGATATTAGGAAAAGAAGATGAGAATGGGGGAAAATATGCCATATATTCCATTAGTAAGAATTTGACTCCAATAGAAAGGAATTATACCACAACGAAGAGGGAATTATTGGGTGTAGTTCATAAAATTAAGAAATTTCAACATTATATCAGAGGATACAAAGTCACAGTGTACACATACCACTCAGCCATCAAGTACCTTATGAATAAACCGGTAGTAAATGTGATGATAATTAGGTAGTTGCTTCTTCTCCAGGAATTCAACATAACAATTATTGAAAAACCAGGGAAGTCCAATGTAGTTGCGGATTTATTATCCTAAATTAAACATGATGGTGATTGTGCTCTGGTACAAGATGAGTTCCCTGATGAAAATATGTTCACCATATCTACTAAAACCCCTTGGTTTGTCGATATTGCAAACTACTTGGCCACTGCAGAAGTATCACCTCATTTTTCATAAAAAAATAAAAGAAACACCTTGTTAGAGTAAGTGACCCCTTCAAATGGATTAATGAGATCCTATTTCGATGTGGATTTTATATGTTTCTACACATTGTGCTAGGGTAGATGAGACCTATAGTATCCTTAGAGCCTGTCATGATGATCCTTTTGGAGGGCATTATTCTGCCAAAAGGACAACCCACAAGATTTTGGGAGCAAGATACGACTAGCCCTCTATGCATAAGGATATCAAGAAATATGTTCGTAGATGTGATGAATGGAAAAGGGTAGGAAGACCAACTGCATCTAATGAAATTCCCCTACAACCTCAGGTAGTCCTTGAACCATTTGAAAAATAAGGATTGGATTTTATCGCCCTTATAGACCCTCATTCATAAGGAAAACAATACATTTCGGCTTTTACTGATTACCTGACTAAGTGGGAAAAAGTACAAGCCTTACGAGTTGCTAAGGAGGAACAAGTAGCTGATTTAATTTACAACAAAATTTTCCTCAGATTCAAAGCCCCTAAGACATTCGTCACATATTAGGCCCCTTGGTTTATGTTTAAATTTCTATTGGCCTTCATCGATCATTTTCAGGTGAGCCATAAGAAGTCCTCACCCTACCACCCTCAGGTGAACGAACAAGTCCAAGTCACTAACAGGGAATTAGAAAACATTTTAACAAAAAAAATTTCATCAGGAAGGAAAGACTTGGCTTAGAAACTACTTGAAGCCATTTGGGATTATAATACCACATGGAAATCAACTACTAGGTATAGTCCATATGAGTTAGTTTTTGGGAAGAAACCTCACTTTCCCATTAAATTTGAACTCCAAACCCTTAGGACAGCCATGGAGTTGGGTATAGATCTTAAACGAGCCCAGATAGAGAGAGTTTTATAACTTAGTGAATTGGATGAACTCCATTTGGATGTTGTCCATCAAAATGAGTTGGTGCAACAACAATACAAGGTTTGGCATGATAACCATATCAAGGAGAGAGAATTCCATAACGAGGATTGGGCACTATTGTTCAATTCCAAATACAAGGATCACTAAGGAAAACTCAGAACACATTGGCTCAAGCCATATGAAATTTTTGAGCTATTTGTAAATGGTTCGGTTTAGCTAAAACCACTTGATGGTGATACCCGAACTCTCCTAGTTAATGGACACCGATTATGCATCTACCATAAGCCTGTTAATAAAGAGGAATTTAAAAAAATGGTAGAAATGAAAGGAGAAATCCAGTGCATTGACTCTGCTATGGTAGACTCAATATAGTTTTTTCCCATTAATTAAAAAAGAAAGAAAAAAGAGCATGTGTATGGATTTACTTCATTTCATAATGTTTCTTTCAAATTCTTCATCGAATTCATCATTTGGATTTGGCTAAATTTTATCTATTGTTTGTAGGACTTCATTTTATTTAGTAAACACAAATTCTGGCGCATCTTGCTACGGTGCTCTAAAACTTGTTGGATCGATTGCTGCAGTGCTCTAGAACTTGTTGGCTCAGTTGTTGCTATGCTCTTGAACTTGTACAACTAAATTGTGTTGTTCCTCATTTTGATCCTACAATTTGATGCATCACTCAACAATGCTTTGGGAAGTCAAAGAACAAAATTTCACATTCTTCTTCCTTCTGGCTGCATCTTCCAGTGATGCTCTGAAATTTTGTTGTTTCTTTCTTCTGGCTGCATCTTCCAATGATGCTCTGAAATTGTGCTATTTTTTTCCTTCTGACAACATCTTTCAACGATGCTACAAAAAAATTTCGGTTGTTTCTCTAGCTGCATCTTTCGACGATGCTCCAAAATTTTTTGGTTGCTGCTCCGATTGCATCTTTTGATGATGCTCCAAAATTTTTTGGTTGTTGCTTCGGTTGCATCTTTCAACGATGCTATGAAAATTTTTGGTTGTTGCTCTGGCTGCATCTTTTGCTGATGCTCTGTAATCTTTAATTTTTTTGCTGTGTTTCACCGACATCTCTTAGCAATGCTCTAAAACTTTTTCTTCTTCCACCTGATTGCATTTTTCAGCAATGCCTCAAATTCTTGTAAACTCTTTCCTTCTTCAGTATTTTTATTTTTCCTAAGTTCTGCACATGCCCATTATTCAAATTTTGTTACCACCTTGAGACCCACGCCTTAATTGTCATTTCACCATATCATATCAAATCCTTTCATAATAAATGAAATTATTATGACAACACTTTTTTTCATAATAATTTTTACCATCATTTAAACCATCCCATCCATGTCATAATTATCCACCGCCACCCTCACCAAATTATGTAACTATCCTATTATGCCAGCAAAAGGTGAGTGATGTTTTATTTAATGACTAGACGTAAGGTGCATACGATTTTCTTTGCTTAAAGTTAGTAATTATTTTGAATAGAGATTAATTAATTGGCCTGAACCATTCCCTCTCTTAATTTTGAAAATTGTGCTATTGTATGATTGCTTGAAGTACAACAATAGTTGCGCATTTTCCGATACAAAATTTCCACAAAATTTAGTAGAGCAGCAAGGGAAGATAAAATGGGAGGAGCCAAGAAATTTTTTGAACCAGCCTTAGCAACTCAATTGTTGGCATTGAGTAACATTGCAGGCCTATTTTAAAAATTTGGGTGGCTTGAATTTATGAAAAAGTTTGAGGGATATATTGAGTAGTTGGTAAGAGAATTTATAGAAAAATTTGTAGATGGACAAACTGTGGTGCATGGCAAGCGTTTCCAAGTAAGTCCAATAATTATTGCTTGTCTCTCTGGTCTTGAGAATAGAAGCATTGATTTGATTGAAACTACCAACATTACTGATCAAAGAATGGTAGAATTGTTCCATAGGGAGGGGGAGCCTCAACCTATAATCACCATAGGTACTAGGGGAAAAAACAAAGGTTTTCATAGAATGTCCATCCCAAAACCCTGGAGAACTACCATAGCCTAGATAATAAAATGTTTTACTTGTGAAGGACAAATAACCACAGTAGTAGAACACCCTTTCCGTCTGCTTATTCATTTGCGCCATGGTGCTGAAGACCCTTCTCTTAGGGTTAATTTACTAGCATTTTTGTGTCATTTAGTTACCACCATGATGGAAAAATATAAATTTGGGACAGGGCCACTCAAACACCATGGCCTTATATAATTGATATGTAAGTACCATTTTCGTAAAAAGCCAGAAAAGTAGTGGAAAAAATTTCTGTGAAAATTTAAAAAAGTGGAGTCCAAAAGACCTCTTGAGGAGGGTGAGTCATCTAAACAAAGAGACCAATATTTAGAAGAACCATCCTCTGAAGCCTTAGGTGCTCTTGAATCCCAACAAACTTCAATGACTCCTAGTGGCGATGCGCCGAAAACTTTTCCTGATGTATTAGAAACCCTAGGGCAGTCAGGGGATGTAGGAATTGTGAATTTTGGAGAAGGAGAAGAGCCTCATCATAAGAGGAAGAGGCAAACTAATGTCACTTTCCAAAAAACCCCTCCTCTATGGAGAAGCAAGCAGTTATTTGTTGAGTCTATTGAAACTGCGACCTATGATACAGGAAGTACCTCTAAAAAGAAAAAGCCCAGGACTCGAGCAAGAATAATGAAAACTGAAAAATCAGCCTGGTGATGAGGAAATAAGTGAAATAGAGAAACAAGTTAATCAATCTCCCAAGGATGAAGAGAAGAGAATGCCATCTCCAATGGAACAGGAAGAGGGAAGATTACAGTTGCCACATGCTGTGGATATTAAAGATGAACCTGTGGGACGATTCTACCCTTTTCTTGATAGAGTTGAAAATGTACCTAGTACTAAGGATAATTTACTTCATACTGATATGGAATCCACCAATCCACTTTTTTTTGTTAATGCAGGGGATGCATAATCTGGTCAGAAAGGGGAAGACTTAGAAAAATTGGAAGCAAAAATTGCTGAGTTAAAATTTTGGTTACAGAGAAATGAAGAACAAATCACCCAACAACAAGAAATAAAGGCACATGCTACAATTATAAGTAAAAGGGATCAACAAATTAAAAAATTGATAATGCAGATGGAGCAAAAAGACAAGGTCATTGAGCTGTTGTAATATCAAATACAACAATGGAATCAGGAAAGCAAGCAACATATGGTTGATTTGTCTGAGAAAGACAAGCACATCCAAGGTTTGAAAAATATTTTTATGCAAATTTTTAATGCTTTTGAAGAAGAAAGGAACAAGCAAAGAATTGAACTTAATGCTTCTGTCAGTAGAATTGTGGAGTTAGAACAAGACTTGCAAGAAAGTGACATCAAACTAAGAATGGAATCTAATGGGTTACAAATAGAATTGATTGTTTTAGAATGGTTCTAGGTACGTATCCCTCCATTATTAATGAAATGGATGGAGAGATGCTACTTCCTGAGAGATGTAAAATTTGAGAATTATAGGCTGAAAAAGGAGTTAATACTATTAAAGGAATCATTTGACAAAGTGTATAGAGCCAAATAGGATGCTTGTCAAATAGGTGAGTTATTGTTGGCTTGTAGAAGACCATCTAGGTTGTATTCTATGTTCCTCAATGAACAACTCCTAGGATGGAAGTTACTTAGAATTTACAATAACCAGCCACATGATCCTAATGATAAAGAATTTGTCAAGATATTTGTTTAGTCAAATCCCAATTAGAAGGATTTATTATATGAATTCTTTGTCCATAATTTTCTCTTGGAAAATTATACATATTTTTATGTTAACTTCTTTGTGGGTGAACTTCAGTTGAGATCATTCCTATCCACCATGCATAATTAGATTCAATGGTAGGATCAATCAAGGGAGTATTCACATGCAGAGAAAAATGTTGGATTACAAATGAGATACCTGCACAAGAATCCTTTCTATTTCAAGGTACAGTTCCTGGGTGTTCAACTCAAAGAGAATGTACAAAGAAAATATAACAATAACCTCCGGCTATGCCATAATCATTTTCAAGATCAAGGACCAAAGTTGATAGGGAAAGCTTGGCATGCATGTGAAGAAAGGTATACTCCTCTTCCTATGTATCTCAAGAAAAGAGAGGAAATTTCACCTCTTAATATTAGATGGTCATATAGAAGGGCAGTAGCCTTGACTGATATCCTTGAGAAATTAAAGATTAACTAGATTGGCATGAGGTATAGACCTCCTCTACTTCTTTCACTGCCCCCTGCAATATATATCAACATAGATCAGAGTGATGACAGTTTTGAAAGATGGGTATAAAGAGTTACTTTTCACCAAGGATTTCTAAAGGAACTTGAGGATTTGGATACAAAGGAAAATGATTTGTATGATCTCAGTGCTAAATATGAGGAGTTGAACAAGAATTGGGGAAATGAAGGGTAGGAAGCACAACAAAGAGCAAGAGGACCTGTTCGAGCTTAGGAAGGGGAGGAAATGATGAGGTAAAAATAACCTCATCAATATAATGAACTAAATACTTAACCTCACATCTTCTAGCCATCCTTACCCTACCAATTAATTTTCTTTAAAATAAGTAATTGCTTTCTTTTTGTGAAAATGTGTACAATCTTTATTTCTTGAAATTAATCGAAATAAGCTAACCTGCAATGACTTAATGGTTTAGTTTTTGAGAATTGTATAGGTTAATTACCACAATCGGTTATCATGTTAGTCAAAGAAATTCAACACAAACTTCAACACCATTGAAGACAAGCACTGAAGAATGGGCACTGAAACTTTAGGAGCATGCATGATGGATCGAGTTTTTTGTAGTTTTTGTTATTTTAAGTTTGAAGACTTTATGGATCATTTCGAGCCCTTTAATGCTTTATGTCATGGGATTTAAAGATCATCAGTTTTTTGAAAATTAGTTGAAGAATTTACCAACTGAAATGTAGTATTTTGTTAGCTATTCTTATATAAATATGTAACTATTGAAAGCAATGATATATAGAAGAATATTGTTATGCTATCATTATGTTTTCTGAGTTACACTCTTATGAATAAAATGAGTTTTTCCCATCACCTTTGGAGTTACTGAGTACTATGAATGATGTTATTTTGAATGAAGTAATTTTGGGTCACCAGTGTATGTGATCTAAGTTAGGCGTAGAAGCACCCAAGAGTTGGCCACTTGAGGGATTGTAGATTAGATAGATAAGTATTCTAATTTTTAATTATGTTACTTTCATTTAGTAAATGATAATTGGAATTGAAGTTTATTTTCATGTGTGTAGTTCTATCAATCTTGTAGGTTGTCGTTGAGTCTGTAATCTTTAAGTTCTATTGTCTGAAGTTCTAGAGCACTTCCTTTCAGTTGTTAATTTTTTTTTTGTTAATTGTTAAGATTGTTATCTTTGTTAGATAGACGTTTCATAGTTTCTTTACAAGCTTTTCTTCTTCGGCAATTTACACATTTCTTAGTGTAATCATTTCCATGCTTTCTAGTTTAATTGTTATGCTTTTTAGGTTCATAGTTTTCTGCTTTCTAGTTTAGTTATTTCTAGCTTTCTAGATAAATGATTTCCTACTTTCTAAGTTTAGTGGCTTCTTAATTTAGATTTTCATTTCAGTAGTTCCAACATTTAGAAAAACCCGAGAGAGATAGTCAAGATGTCTTCTATTGCATATAGCCTTCGAACACTACTCAGTTGATATATTAATGTATTCAACAACTAAAGTGTTAGGACCTAATGACAACCTATCAATGACTAAAGTATTTGTTAATTGGTGAAAAATATAAAGGTTTTACTATTTGGTTGGGGGATTACTATGAATGAGGAATTCATAGAATAGGTGTCTGGAATTTATATGTAAGGTAGAAATATTTTTAAAGACCAGAAGGTTGGGGAAGAGGCTTTGCAAATCTTCTTCAAGGATGTAGGGAGAAAAGTAGGTTGAATAAATTGCACTTAGGTCATGAATACATCTCCATTAAACTTATCTGGGTTTTTGTGGCAAAAATTGTGATGATATATGTGACTCTCAAAGGGAGTTTCAAATCCATATACAAGTGTCATTTTACCCCACTAAACCATTTTAGACATAAATTGCATGTTTCTGTATAGGAGAAAATTTTCACCCCTTGTGTAAATGCCCCTTTTGCATCCCCTCACCTTAGAAAATCAAACCCGAAGGAGAAATTCCACACCACGCACCTGCCTTCCACCCACTTGGCATTTTTCCTTTGTGTTGGTGGAATATTTGTCAAGGATGCGAGTGTGACATGCAAACATCTACGCGGTGTGCTGCCATCCTTGATAGATTCCTACCTCTAGAATCTGCAAGGATGTTATGTTCTTCATTGGGCATGAAACATAATGCCTCTATGTCAACCAGTCAACCTGAAAATGACTCTTTCCCTCCTAATCTTCCTTCAAATGCATAATTTTCACTCACTTCATCTCTTTAGCATCTGTTTAGCATTCTACTTCATCTTCTTCACAATTCTAGCAACTTCACTAGATCTCTTGAGCATTATAGCAACCTTGTTACTTCATCAGCTTCATTTTCTTATGTGTTGCTCTGCCATAGAAGTTACGAGTTTGGAGTCTTTTGAAACCTCCCTTTGTCACCACTGCAACTATGTCAACTTTTCCAAGCTCGTTGTCTTGCATTCTCCCTTCATTGGCCTTGAGAGCCTTTCGGTGGATGTGGTATTGCTTCAATTTCCTTTCCTTATTGTGGTTTCATAGAGTAGCATTGTATCTTTTGTAGTATTCAATACTATCCTTTCTATTTCCTTTATCACATTTTCTACTTTGTGGCTTTCCTAGTTGTCCATGGAGGTGGAAACACCAAAGTGAGGGTTTGACTGAGGCAAAATTCTATACAACCCACCATTTTTCCCTCTCTTGAATGTGTGTAGGTGAACATGTGGTTGGAGCTCGCTGGCGAACTAGAGCTTCATTGAGTCGATATTTACCACCCTTATCTTCATCTACCTTCTTTATCATTTATGTAGCTATTTATCATATTTTATTATTCTGTTTGTTTCATTAAAATTAGTTAGCTAGATAGTTAGTAGGTTTTCTTGTTTTTGATACTATATTTCATGTTTTTTGGATGTATAGATTCCAATGTGCTAGATAGATGCTAGCGTGCCACATTGTTGTCCCAGACCTGTGCTACCGTCCTTAGGCAGAGAGCTTCCTGAGGTGTAGTTTGGACTCCAGAAATCAACTCATCTAGCCTCATTTAAGTTTTTCATATCTATAGAGTGATAGAAGTGTAGTCTAGTAAAATGCATACCCTTGCATTTTCACACTTGTTTGGGCCTGCCTTGCTTTATTTATGCTTCTTTATGGATTAATTGGTTGTATTTGCATCCACAATCCTAATATACTATATTTTTTTATGGAAAATCCTGACAAACACCAAAAGATAACTGATCATTTAATGATTATATCTATGTGTCCTTGATTTGTGGACTGGGACTAAAATGCGACCTAGGGTGTTTTTGTCCTCCATGGGTCTTGGGAGCCTGATTTTGAATATACCTAAAAAGGCCCCTTTTTGGAGTCTGTGCCCCAAGATTTAAGCCTTGGGACTAAGATGCTACCTAGGGCATCTTAGTCCTCCTTAGCTTATTTTTGCGATTCAATTTCAAATCTTGGTGGGATTTAGCCTCCTTTAATTAATGATTTCATATATCAACTTGTTTTAATGTAATTTTAGGATATTAAGCATGAATAAGTATAAATACAAGGTTCCTTCTCTCATTTTCTCATAAGAAGATAACAAGCATTCAAGTATTCATTCCTAAGGCAAGTTTATGCATTCAAGAGCAAATTTATCAAGCATTTGGAGCCATTATCAAGATTCAAGCATCATATCAAAGAGTTTCTTGCATCATGTGTGTTGTACTAACATTTGTGATGTAGGGTTTTCATTCAAGGAAAGCAATTCAAGATCATTCCTTTGGTTCAAGATCCATATCCATTGCAGCCATTGCACACAAGTTTGCAGACTTTATAAGGGTTTGGTGAGTTGTAGCATTGCATGTTGTTCATTCACCATTTCCTTCATTATTTCTATTTCATTTCGAGGTTTAATTACCAACAAGGGGTTTGACCAAGGAAAACCTCCATTTACTAACAAACAACAAGTTTTTCACATCTTGCATATTTGTGATTGCAGATCTAGGATCATTTGGAGTGCAAAATTGTAAAAGTTGCAAAGTTGCATTACAATGTTGTCATCTTCACGGAAAATCACCTACAGGCTGAATTCAAAAGTTTCAGAACCTGAGATAAAAAAGGAAGCAAGTGTAGACCTTGGAGCTTAGGATCACATTTAGAGTTTGCAGAAATTCAGAATGGGACTAATACACCACCTTGGGAATCTTAGTCTTCCCAAGCATATTTTTTAGAGATTCCTTTAGATCCAGTTTCAACATTCGAAGACCCCGCATTTGCCCTGAAAAACAACAACAGGACTAATATGCCATCCTGGGTGTCTTAGTCCTCCATAGCACTTTTTGGCAGTCTCTTTACATTTCTAGAATCCTCACAATATGTCCAGACTTCCCAGGTGTACATTTCCAGCTTCATAGTTTTCTATTGCATTTTGTTTATTTTTCTAGGTCATTTAGTATTCATTTGCATATCACATTGTATTTTCCAACATTTTCTTTTCCAAATTTATACTTGGTGGTGAACCCCTTTAAAGCTGAGAAAGCCCCCTCCTAGGTCCTCCTCATTATGAATTGACTCACCTTGTGAGGTTGTTAGCTAATCCAATTAGGAATCCTAGGACATTATTGAATGATAATAGGAGAATAGTGGTGTTCTATGACCTAGGTTATAAAGTACCCATTTTCCTATTGTTCAAGAAGCACTTGAGAGTGCTCTTTGTTCTTGATTCTTGTCCTAAATGCCTGTTAGCCTAAGGTAAGATAGGGAAGCCCTCCACTCTTGACTCTCCATGACTTGGAGCCTTGGTGTGGCTGGTCCCCCTACCTTACATTTTGGTGACCCTGATGTGAACAACATCTATCCATTCGCTTGTGTTGAGACTTTTTCCTTGCACCCAATTACCATTGTAAACCCGAGTGTTGTGAAACTTTATGAGTATTGCAACCTTGTCCAAAACTTCTAGGTATGTTTTTAGGAGAAGTGTGTGACACTAAGACCGATGGAAAAGATGAAGGTCACTTCTAGTTTCATCTCCAATTTTTCCATTGGTATGGCTATTGACCTTACCACTAGTTTTTCTACAAGTTTTATTGACGAGATGGGTTTCATAGATGAGACCACTCATGCTCCTACTTCTCCAATATCCCCTATGGCTTTGTCCATGAGGACAATGCTGCACATATCCCTACATAAGACCTTTTGGCATTGGATAATAGATTGACAGACCTTGTGAATCATTTGGAGAAAGAACCAAACATGGCAAGAGTTTCTAGGCTTGCAAGTGAGGTGAGATATTTTTTGGGGAAGGATCAGATAGGCATAGATTTCTTAAGTGGCTTACCAATCTAACCGAAGCTTATATGCCCTCATACAAGACTAGATTGAGTACTACCTGGGGAGAGGTGCTCAATGCCTATGAAAAAAAAATAGGCATTCTGATACCTACCATATATGTATGCATGGCCGAGATAGGCCTTTAAATTAGCATTTCCTCTACTTCTCAAGAGCCCCCTACTCTCAAGGTGAGTAGAATACCCCTTGGTTTTAGTTTCACCCCTCCTACTACCTCTGCTGGTGGGGGCTTCGGTGGAATGAGTGGTGGAGGCTTTGGTAGCAGGTGTGGCACTAGAGGAGGTGGCTTTGGTGGAGGCCATGGTAGTGGCTTCGGTAGTGGAGGTGGCTCCAGTGGAGGCCCTACTAGTGGTGGTGGATTTGGTGGTGGTCACAATGGTGGATCTGGAGGTGGTTCTAGAGGTTTCACTGGGCCTTTGTCATCATCTGATTCTGTTTTGAATGCTCTTCTTTGAACATGGATTGGATGCAAAATCAGTTGGTGAGCCTTTCCTAGGCCTTCGCCTAGCCTATTTTTCAACCTTTCCTCCAACAACTTATTTTTGGTGGAAATTTTGAGTACTCCTTTTCCTCAGGGAATGGAGATTCCTAAGTTTGAAAAGTATGGTGGAAAAGGGGATCCGCAGACACATGTGTCAACTTTCAATGCCATGTGTACGGATTTATTTCATCATGATGATTTGATGGTGAAACACTTTCCTCGATCTCTCAAGGATACAACACTTGAGTGGTACTATTCCTTTCTTGGCAATTCCATATTCTCATTTGATCAGCTTGTTAATCAGTTTCTCCATTAGTTTTAGGCTAACATTGGTCCAAAGATGACCTTCTCGGATCTCATCTAATGTAAGGAGGGAGATAATGAGAAGATAACTGACTTCATAGCGTGATACCAAGTACTCTTTTCACAGATCTTATACTCGCTTCTTGACTCTGATGTGCGAAAGGTGTTCATAGGAAACCTATAGCGAGCCTGGTAGGAGAACTTTTCCCTAATGAATTACTATTCCTTTGTGCAACTATGTGCCGTGTTGCAAGAGTATCAGCAAATGGTAGTTCAATTTGGGGGACCTTTCTCACACTCTCATTCAGAAGGAAAGTCTATTGTCCATCTCAGGAAAAGGTAAAGCTATTGCAAATGTAGTCACCGCAACTAATGATCACAACCTCAGACACAACAGGAAGTTCATGAAGTTAGTATAATCTCACTCTTCCATTTTGCAAAATTTGTTAAGGATAAGATCATAACTTTGGAAAACCCTTGACCTCTAAAGGAACCTTATCCTAATTGGTATGATGCGAATGATTTTTGCTAGTACCATCATGTCAACAGGCATGATATTGAGCATTGCATGCGCCTGCGTCATGAGATACAAGATCACATCGATGACGGTACCATTTGTCTCAATGAGAAGAAACAAAACATACATAAATCAATAGCGAAAGCCAACAGCGAGTTGCAGATTTACACGAACCTATTTCCATCTCATTCTGTGAACTTGATTATTGACCTTTTTGATGCTTCTCCTCAACTCTCAACGTACATTAACATGGTCTCAGTTACTTCTTCCCTGCAGCCTGTGATTGGTTCACCAGATGTGACATCCACCTCGCAAGACTTTCCCTTGAATAATAAGCCCTCTCCTCTATACATTCCTGCTCGCCTCAATGGAAAAATTATGACATGAGTCCTAGTTGGCCCCACGAGCCAGGTAAATGTTATCACTGAGGAGATGTTATGGTTAAATTATTTGCAGAGGGAGGAATATGAAGAAACAAAGTCTACCATACATATGCATGATGATATCTCTCTTAAGCCATATGGCTCTATAACCCTTTCTGTCCTACTTGGACCTAGGGTTGTGGATACAACCCTTGACATTATTCCAAAATTTGATCTGTTCAGGGTGAAGTTAGGCATCTCATGGCTATCTTCCATGAATGAAATCACTTCCGTTATTCACAAATATTTAAAGCTCTCTCATGAAGGTGTTGTTTATGTAGTGCATGGCACTAGATATCAACCATTGGTATCCTGTGGGGGTCATTCATTGGATCATTTCGCCTGCCCCAATCGATTCGCTTCACCCTATAATGGCCCTGTTTTATAGAAACTTCATAAAGTACAAAACTGGGGGAAAGAGACAACTGAAAGCAACCCCTCTAGTAGTGAAACAACAAGCTACCTCCTCCTCTTGAAAGGTAAAGGAGAGGCCTACCTATTCTCAAGGTGTTGGTTCAACCCCCCTCTCTAAAGAGGAGTTTTGGATGACTACTCTTGGATTTTACCTAAGAAGTATGATGGTGCTTGCTTGGTGTAAAGCCAAGATTCAGATATTGGACCTTCCTACTATGCCTCTTGGAACTTGGCCCTACCTATATGGAAAAAGGAAGGGTCCCTACAAGGAATCCTCTATGTCCCAACCTCTGCGGCCTCTTACCAGTCTTGCTTCTAAGGTAGTGAATGGGAAGAGGCATGCCGCCGAGGTGTTAGAGCTGACTCCCCCCACTATTGTTCCAACCTCCTCTCAGTCTCTCTCTCTTTATCTTTTCTAGGAGTCTCTCCATTCACCAAAAATTGTTGTTGTGGACACTCCAATGGCCAAGTAAGAGCCTTCTATTTCATCTCATCTTTCAACCTCTAGCTTCCAGATTCATAGGAACTACCTTACAGTGCATGAGTGCAAGCGTTGGTAAAAGGCTCTGGCCACTATGTAGGCCACCCTACAAAGGAAGGAAGGAGAGTCGACTACTCCTGCTTCAGGGTCTGTTATGGTGTCCTCCTCTCTCGTCCCCTCTGCTTCAATTCATAAAGCCTCTATGTTGATTTCGGCTCCTGCTGCAAATGTAAACACTCTTGACTCTAAAAAGGTGTAGGTTTTTATTGCTCCTTTGATCGATCCCCCTCTCTTGATGTCCCTTCTGGACATCCCACCATTCTTAAAGCCCATGGACATGCTGAACACCTCGGTGGTTTCCACCATAGTTTTATCCTCCTCCTCCACACCTTCTGCCTTGTCTATGGTGAACTTGCATCCTTTGACAAATCAAAAGATAGAGGTTGGCCCCTCCAACAATGGGGGGTGTAAGAGGAGTCCACCTTCTTCAGAGGGTGGTATTGTGCTAGCATGTGCCATCCTAGTGATAGAGCAAGTTATGGTGTCCTCAGAGTTCGTCACTACTCTCGAGTCACTCAACGAGCCTAGCAGTGAATCTCAGGTGCCACCTTCCTATAACAATTACAAATTCTAAACAACTTAATGCAAATGAAATGATAACAAATGATTAGAATATTCTTAGAATAATAAATTCTAAACAACTTAATAAAAATGAAATGATAGTCAAAGGATACAAATATGGGTAGATAGTAGGTAAAACCATATTGTATGAATCAAAACTAAACCGAACTTGATAGGAAATATAGAGGGGGACTATTTTGCACATTTAAAATCCAACAATTAGGAAAGGAATAACAAAAATGGGTATGAAAGATAACATGATAGGAATGATAGATGGTAGGATGAGACATTGAGAAAATTGATGCCCATGTAGTGAGAACTTAATTTGATTTAGCATGGAATACTATGCACCAAGGTATGAATAACCAAGGTGACATTGTATCTCATGCATAGATTCGACACAAAAAAAAGTTTGGTCCAACATCACACAAAGTCACGAAGGGCTTTGGAGGTGCTGATATTATAAAACCAAAAACACAAGAGGATGCCCCAATGTAACACAAGATCGCGATGGATCTTGGTGCTAAAACAAAAGGAAACCAATAAAACATGATCACACAAATCAAATATATGCACCCCTATTTCTATCAGTCAAAGAACAACTTGATATGATAAATCATGGCAACCTTGGGTAGGTAGAGTAGGAAGCACAAAAAGATAAAAAAAAATTCAAAAGCATCCAAAAAATAATACAAGAACTAAAATACCCTTCTTCATGAGGAAAATAGATGTATTGATGTGGTATGATGTGGGGATTAGTATATCCTATGAAGACCAAATATGGATGGGGTAGATTATAGGATTCCTACGACAAGGGATAATTAGGATGTTTGAAACCTTAGGAGGCTGAATTTTTTTGTAGAAGTGTCAGCATGATAGGGGATCTTGGCAACACAAGAGACATAGGGATGGGACATAATGACCAATATATCCAATGATGAACCTAGATGAAAAGATAAGACTAACACTATGCACACTATATACAACCGATGACAACTAACAAAATCCTAACCTATATAAGGATGTTAATTGTCAAGAATACATTAGAATCAAGTGTATGTACTCTAAAACAAATCAATGAAGCTCAGGGATTGGGATAGTAGATCCAATGTGTTGAATGCTCAACCAAAATATAGCATGAAGTGGGTAAAAATATTGAGATGGATGAGATGGATAATAGATAAGCTATGCATATGGATATGACATATAGGATGACAAGTGAACAAATAGAAGTGGATGGAAAAAGGGGACACAAGGTGGATAATAGTTGAGCCCTTTATGAATGGAAAATTGTTGCTAAGTTTTCACCAAATATATTAGTCCAAGGTGCCACTAAGGGTGGTTTTCACCATATGTCCGTTGATTTCTCTTTACTATTTATTATAATGTTTTTGTGTTGCTTTTTTGACATTTTTTATTTTTTTAATTATTTTAATTTGAAAAGGTGGGATAACATAGCTAGCTTAGGATTAGAGCCTATTAAGGTGGATGATGTTGATAAGCTCTTAAACCATACTTTATTGTAATGACATAGGGACCCAACCAATTAGTCTCAAACTTTCCTTTCTTTTCTTAGTCTTGTTAAGTGTGTTGATTCTCTTTGAGAAAAATATCACCAAGCTAAAATTGGTAAGGTCAAATATTCTTGCTACAACTTCTCTTCAACCCATTTTGGTAAAATTGGAGATGATTTTAGGTGTTGAGGAATCATCCATCAAAAAGATCTAATTGACTCAAGCATGCAACCCAATATTCCTCATCATTGATAAGATTCTTTAATGATATAGAAAGTGATGGGAGTTCGACTTCTATTGGAATGATATCTTTGGACCATATAAAAATGAATATGGAGTGGTGTCAGTAGGGGTATGGATGCTAGTGTGGTAGGCCCAAAGGGAAATATTTAGATGGAGATGCTAGTCATAACCAAATTTATTGACAACCATTTTAAGGATTTTGATTAAGGTTTTATTAGTTTCCTTATCTTGGCCATTACCTTGGGTTAACATGGGGTAGGCCAACAATATTGGATGTGGAATTTTTCACATAGTTGTCACGTGTTGATTTTTAAATGGTTTACCATTGTAAGTAATGATGGCAAAGGGGATACCATATCAACAAATGATATGATATAGGATGAATTTAGAAATTTGGAGGCTAATAATGAGGGTGAGTGGAATGGCTTCCATCCATTTGGTGAAATATTATGTGGTGGTAATGGTAAAGGTGTGGAAATTGGATGAAGGAGGGTGGATCTTTCCAACAATATTGAAGCCCAGTTATGAAAATAGCTTTATGGAGGGGATAGGTTATAATTATTGTGATGGTGCATGTATGAGATCTGCATGTTGCTGACAAGGAACACATTTCCTAATATACTCACAAGCGTTGTGCTCCATAGTAGGCCAATAATAACTAGTTCAACAAAGCTTTTTGTAAGGACCATACATCTATAGTGTGCCCCATAAATACCACTATGTACTTCATTTAATTCCAACTTAGTTTTTGTAATATTTAAATATCACAGTAAATAACCATCATACCCTTTATGATATAAGGTGTCTCCAAGGATAGTGTAACGAGATAAGCATTGGATGAATGATCGACATTAATTGTGAGTGAGATTAGGTGGTAGGATGTTTTCATAGAGGAATGTGTAAATATCGTGATACCAAGGTGACTGGGGACCAACGATTTCACACACCATCTTGGTTTTTGGAAGATAATTTGCATACATTAATAGTTTCTCAACCAAGAATTCACATTCATGGAAACCACAAGGCATGTCCAATAAGGATCCAATTTTAGCCATGGAATCTTCCACTTTGTTCTAAATATGGGGCACTTGTTCAAACTAGATGTAGCCAAAATATTTCTTGAAATCATCAACCACACATTTTTAAGGAAGAATATTATCATATTTAGTTTGAAATTCATTGTTGACCTGCTTGATGATAAGTTAGGAATCACCATAGACATGCAACTAACTGATATTCCATTGGACCCCTCTCTTCATAATACCGATAAGAGCCTCATACACTACAATGTTGTTTATGCATGGGAAGGAAAATATGAATGATTTAGGAATGAAGTCACCTTGAGGGGTGACGAAAAGCATTCCCACATGTGAATCATACCGAGTGAATGAAACATCAAAATATAAATTCCATGAATCTTGTTCATAAATGGTAAATACAAACTCATTTGGAAGCTCTATAAGCAATAGGTAAGCATCCACTAAAGGAGAATCTACTAATTAGTCTACAATAAATTTACCTTGAATTTCCTTTAAATCCATATACTCAATATCAAACTCACTAAGAAACATGACCCACTTTTCCATAAGATCTGTTAAAGATGTTCATGATAGTAAATACTTGGGAAGATCAACCTTGGAAATGGGTTTGATTGAATGTCTAGGCATGTAATGTATAAGTTTTTGAGAGCTAAAGACCATTGCTAAACATTCCTTTCTATAGGTGTGTAATTAATTTCTATTGGTAAGGAAATTGACGCTTGAAATGATACTTGACTCACCCAATGGAAAATGGCAATAACGCTCTAATAGTTGGAGAGATTATTATGAAATGATGATCTTCCTCTATGTTTGAGAGGGGAAACTCCCTCATGTGATGGGGATATTTTTTATTTTTGTGTACTTCTAACCTAAAAGTACATAAAGGAGAAAAGGAAAAGCTAAGGAAAGTTAATAACAAAAACCCAAATGGTAGACATACGAGTACTAATTGATATTTCACAATTGATAACAACTTACAAAGTGTTTAGCAAAAAATATGTTTTAATATGTAATAATGATGAAAGATAGATAATGTTCAAATTCCAATATACAAGGAAATACATTACCTTATCACATTCAGACCAAGATACCAGGGTATGCACATGTCTCATCAAGCATATGCAAATGACCAATGGATTCCATAATTACACAAAAAGGGATTTCCAATTAACATACGAGAAATTGGCAATAATAATCTAGAAACACATTAGGACATATGAATGAAACACATTCTTGATTATCTTCACAAAATTATACAATATCAAAAACCCTTAGGTACAAAGTTTCAAGTGAAAAGTCTTGATACAATCTCCCTAAAAAATTCTCAAAGTTTTTCTCCCTCAGTAAGAGTCTCCCTTTAAAAAAGATAAGCCTTATATTTCTAGACTCTCCATGATAACTAACTAATAACCCCTTTAGAACTATCTCCTAAATACATTTGAAATAAAATAACCTTGCTTGGTTAGGATTTATGTCATATTTCTGGAAACAAGGTTCATTTTCTAAATTTTGGTTACAATAAGTGACATTAGTCACTTTTACAAAACGGTTACCAACAACTTATGAGTTTGAAGAAAGACAAAGTTATTGATCTTGTCGAGGTAGCTTTCCATATCCATCTACTTTATCTTTGATACTTCCGGAAGATATTCCTTGCATAAGCATTTCCTATGTTATCTTATTTACCATTTTTAGAAAGGAATAAACAAATGTCATAATATAGAAAAATTTCTCTGAGATGATTTGCATCAAGAAACATGTACTTAAAATCTACAACATTCAATGTGTTGAGAATATTGGTTTACTATGTAGCACTTAGTTTCCCATAGTCTAGGAAAATGTGATGCAACCATAATAGAAAAATACAAGATTCATTCGCTAGATCCCTTATAGACTCAATAATATCTTTAAATTTTTTCTCTTTTGGCTCCCTTCTCATTGAAATATTGAATGCACGATAAACATATTGTGCACCTATTTTCAAAATAACATTAACATCCATTTGATATTGTGTGGTATCTAAAGAAATAATAGTTCAAAATTCTCTTTCCAATGGCTTCCATTCCTCTTTCTTTATCCTTCCTATAAAGTCATTAATAAGGTTACCCTCCTCATCATGAATCTTAATAACTTCACATCCATGCACACACTAAAATACCTAGATTTAAGGAATCTTGACTATTAAGTGGTTATAATAATGAGCATATGAATAGTGAAAAGGGAGCATCATTTTATTTGAGTGTATCTTATTGAAATATTATATGTAACCTCTCCTACATGGAATCTAGATCCATAACAACCTCTTATGATAAAAAAAATCAATATTAGATCTAGTATTTATAAAATCTAGTTTCAACTTTATTTATTTTCCACTTCAATCACAAGATTCCCATTTTAAATCTAAATCCTTCAAAATTATGCCTTCATCTCTATTTTCAACAATTTCTTGGAAAGGCCTTCCTTTGGTCTCTGATTCTACCTCATGTTGCTTGGGGTATTTGGTTTGAAAGAAATAACAAATTTTTTAGGGATTTTTTTCTTCCCCTTTTCAGTCTTTCTTTTAAGATTTGTGTTGCTATTAAGGAAAATTTTCTCTCTTAGGTGATTTTATTTGGTTTGAAAGAAATAACAAATTTTTTAGGGATTTTTTTCTTCCCCTTTTCAGTCTTTCTTTTAAGATTTGTGTTGCTATTAAGGAAAATTTTCTCTCTTAGGTGATTTTTTAGAATGGGCCTCAAGTTGTTGTCCCTACTTGTGACGTTCTTGTCTCCCAAAATTGGAAAAATTCCTATGATATTTCTCTCCCCTTGAAGAAAGTAAAGTCTTCTAGGGATGATGTCTTTGGAAATATCTTCCCTCTTATTGGGTTAAAGTCAATTTTGATGGAGCCACAAAAGGGAATCCGAGACTTGGTGGTTTTGGGGGAGTGTTGTGCGACTCTAATGGTAGGTTTATTTCCATGTTGGTGCTCCCTTTGGGAACCCAGAAAAACAATTTGCAAAAGCTTCAAAATCCTATCATGGTATAAAACTTGCTTAGTCTAAAGGCTTTAGGAAAGTTTGTCTTGAAGGTGATTCATTAAATTCCATCAATTTCCTTAAGAAGATTAATCCTCCTTGTTTGTATATTGAGCCTATCATTGTTGATTCTATTTATATTGAGCAATTTTTTATCTCTCACATTTATTGTGAGGGTAATGGGTTAGCTGATAAGTTTGATAATGTTGGGGTTCTTGAACCTAGAGTTTAGCATTAGTTAGATCTTGTTCCCATCGATATTCAAACCATTTTTAATTATAAAATGTAGACTATGTAGGGAGGGGGTTTCTATAAATATTATTTTATGTCACATTTATAATGTTATTGCCAATATCACGTCACAATATGATAATTTTGTGGGGAGATTGACTCTCATTAATGATTTTGAAGTTGTTCGAAAGGTCCTACATTTAAAGATAATGATGGTCTTCAATCTTTTTGATACTTGCTCCACATGGATTGTGAGTGTTTGTAGAGCCCTTTTCTTCTCATGGCTTCTCCTTTACATTTTTCTCCTACATTTGCTATGGTTCTAGTTTGCGTTCAATATGGGGGGTGAAAGGAACAAAATTGAGCCTATTTCTAGTGATGCCACAAGAAGCAATAAGAAGATTTGGGGTTTTTTGGAGGAGGGTGGTGTTACCCCTTTCATAAAAAATATTCACGACTTTGATTCTATGGTGTCTTAGGCCTTTGTCAATGGCTAGCAGAATAGGGTGCTACAAGTGTTTGGTTTGGAATTCAACTGTTGGAAGAATGAATAAGCCCTCTAGTGTGTTTTCATTGATGCCAAGATTGGTTGGTAACACTTTTATCAATATAGAAAAAAACTATGTTTCTATTATTTTGATCCAATAATTTGGTTCAGAAATGCTTTCAGTTGAAATTCACTCCATGATATTTTAATATGATGATAAGGACTATTAGTTTCATTTTTGCACAAGTTTTTAGTGGTTTTTGTTGAAAGAAATGAAAGTTATGAATGAAAGAGTTCGACTTACAATATTTTGCTCAATATTTGTGCAATTGGCACGAGTTCTCTTCTGGCCAACACCAATAAGTGGTGTTCGCTTCGTTGGTGATTTAAAGAGTTCCTTATATTAGGTCCAGTCTGACCTAAGTTATTCTTTGCACGTTTTGTTTTGATGAAAAGGTGTTTCATGTTAAGCTGACAAGCTACATTTTAAATTAAGTATGTCTACATCCAATTAGGTTTACCTAATTGATGTATGAAGTTGTAATAGTGTATATATATGAAACATTTTTTTGTATTGAAAGAGATACACATATGGATAGGTATATGTATGTAGTGTGTGACATATGAAAGAGTAATAAGCAGTGATGTGTGACTATTGTGCGAAGTTGTGTACATTTGATGTATTTGCTGTGTACCTACAACAATACAAGATTTTGTATTCCAGAGCCTAATTGGGACTAAAATCAACACACAAGAGGTGTATTTCAACAGTTCATCATTTTGAAAGTGAGGCACACTCCTTTTTTTGTATTTACTTTAGGCTATGAGCTGTTCAAAGACAGTGAGTCCTGGCAGTGTGCCCTATAATATCATAACCAGTTATAACATATTCTGAGCTAATCCTCATTGTGGTTTTCCCCATTTTGAGTTTTCCACGTAAAAATCTTGGTGTTCATTTGTTATGTGGTGTTATGCTTCATTTCATGTTCTTGTTTACAGTTGCAACTATATATGTTTTTATTATTGAATGGTTAATAGTTAAATGGTTCAGAAAAATACTGATTCACCCCCCTCTTAGTATTTTGGGTGTTCAATAATTGGTATTAGAGCTTGGTTCATTTTGAAAAGCTTAACAGCTTAAGGAAGATCTTTAAATTTGAACAGATGGCTGAAAAAAGGTATCCTATTCCTCTGGAAGAAATTTCTTCAACTAAAGAAATCCATGCTGCTCTCGAAGACTTGGATAAAAGTGAAAATGAGAAAGAAATTCTAACAAAAAACTTGAAAGAAGCAAATGAATGCATCAAAAAGTTGAGAGAGAAAATCAAGAAGTTCAAAGAAAGGCATAGAGAAGTCAGTGATCAGCTGAAGAAAGCTAATGAAGAAATCACCAGACTGAAGGTAAAAGTGGAAGAAAAGAAAATAATTGAAGAATGTTAGAAAGTTGAAATTTAGAACAAAATTGATGAATGTACAAAGCTCGAACAAGAAGTGGTGACTCTAAGATCTGACTTGGAGAAAGAAAGAGATCATGAAGAAAAATTGAAAACAAGTACTACAATGCTTGATGAATTGATTGCATTCCAGAAACCCTCTAAAGACATAGGTGGTTTAGGACTTGAAGAAGGACAAGGTTCAAAGGAAAATTAGATTCCCAACAAAGTTGAAAATCAAAAGAAGACTCAAGGCAACAATAGACAGTTCAAGAACCAAAGAAGCTATACTAGAAGAAGTCCCATCCATCAACCAAACACACAAATGTACCCATCTTCAATGGTATTTTTTTTTCATGCAATAAATTTGGTCATAGGGCAACAAAATGTAGAAGTAGAATGAATCAAAATGTTGGACTCTTCTCTAGATAATGTTTTCCTTGTAAAAAGTTTGGACATAGAGCTACTGAGTGTAGAAGTCAAATAATGATGAATAGATTCAATACTAGTAGAATGTCTCAATCTATTCAAGGTTATTGCTACACATGTTATGCTTTTGGACATAAAGCTAACCAGTATAGATCAAGGATAAATTCAAATCAGTTTGGTTAAAAAAATGTTGTGTGCTACACTTGCAATAAATGAGGGCATATCTCAAAATTTTGCAAAAGAAAAAATGGAAAGAAACCTGATCCAGAACAAAAGAAAAAAATCTGTGAATAAAGTGGATCCTACTAAAGTAAGAAAGGAAATGGAAAAGATTTGGAGGAAAAAGGAAGAACTTGAGAATAAGGATGAATCAAATGAATTTGTACCCATAACTGGTGCTGATGCTTATTCTAAAAATTGAACCCAGTAATGGTTTCAGGGGGAGCAGTTATAGATATATCTAACAAATCCCCAATATAAGAAGTGTCAAGTAGAGACACAAAGATATTTGATGTAGAATGGAATTCTGAAGCTATTGAAAAAGATTATGGTAGAAAAAGTGAAAATTTGGAAGTTTGTGGAGGTTTTTAGGGTTTATAGTATGCTTCACAAGTGTCTATCAACTTTTTAAAGTAGAATACATTTAATGCGAATTAGGGTAAATCAGGTAAGCATAAAGTGAAAGCTCAAGTTGAATCAAATAAATTTTACACACTCGAAAGAAAGCAGAGCGAGCTAAAGAAAGGTAATTAGAGTAAATGGTTTTTACCTTTTACCTACTTAAGTTTACTTAGGAAAAATAGTTTATTAGTGCAATTAATCTCCTAGGTGGTTTTTTCTCATGTGGGTAGTTTTCCCTCTCATCACCTACTTTTATGCCTTTATAAGGAACTTTGTACAATATGCAAATCATCTCATTTTCATTCTCTCTCTTTTGGTGAATTATCATAGTGCTCCTCTCTATCTCATGAAGGTTTATTCTGTAGTTGATTTTCTTGGGTGCTTTGCTCTAACAAAGGTGAAGGCGTTTTAGTGTACTTGACATCAAACCCTAATTTTGTCAAAGCTTGAAAGAGTTATTTACAGTTTCTAATACTCTGTTGGCTTGAATTGGAAGCAATTCTCACAAGAATATTCAGAAGAATTAATGAAATATGATCGCACCAACTGTTGTTGAGACCTCTAAGAAACCCCAACCTAGGTTTAAAAGATATTCATGGAGAGTTTGCAAAATGGACCTCATGGGTGCATTTTCACAAATCCCAAGTATTGTTTTACCTACTGAAGATACCAGGACCTACATTCACACAAAACTGGAAGAATTTGACCTTCAAGAACTCATGAATCAATGGGAAAAGGAATTGTCAAGAGATGGTTACTCTATGAAGCCAGACTATGAAAACCTAGTATAGAAGAAACTAGATGTATGGAATAGGTTCCCAGAATTTTGTGGTGATATGTTCAAAAAATTTGTGAGGATGGCACTTAGTAGCTCGTGCACAACAAATTTGCATGGAAAAGTGTTGGTGGAGTGATTAATAGGAAGTAATTAGGGCCGTAACTGGTCTTTGTGACACTGGACCTATACCAATGTTGAAAGTTGTGAAGAATGATGTGGTCATGAAGTTGACTGGTGCCACATATGATGGAAGAGCACTGACAACAAAGCCCATCGCAAACTCGCCTGTGAGGTACACTGCTATTATGATTGGTCATAAAATATATTTTACAAACCGAGGCAATTTGGTGTTAGCTACAACAATTCATACTGCATATGAAATTGTGGTTAATGGAAGGGATTTTGATTTGTGTGAGCTACTTCGACAACAACTTATGGATAACCTAAACTAGACTAAAAAAAATAAATATTCTTTCAAGTTTGGCTTAATGATGGTTTGTTTGTTATATTACTTCTTGAGTGAGCTTCCTGGAAGGAAGAATATCACATGGGATCGCAATAGACTAGTAGAACATTATATTTTTGAACATTTTCATAGTATTGGAGACTACAAGGCACAAATTAATGCTCTTACTACATTCTTTGTAGTTTTCCAGAACAATATATATGAGAGATAGAGTTCCAAGAAGCCTGGTGAAGAAATATGCTAAATATATAATCTTTCTATTGTCTACTGATGAATGTATTATTGAGGTAGTAGAACAAAGGACTCTGTGGATAGCTCCTCTTGGATATGAAATAGAGGAACAAGTAGCTGAAGGACTAATTGAAATATTGTTGAATAGTCCTAAGGATCCTACATAGCCTCGATATGGTACTTATGAAGAGAAGTCTGTTGAAGTGCATTTGGAGTCTTTAGCACTGCAAAGGGCTACAATGGTGAACAAAAAAGTTGAGGCATATGTCTATCTACATACATTATCTAAGGATAATATTGATAAGCTAAGGGGACTTGTAGATGAAAGAAGGGCTAGATTAGTTGATGTCCCCTCCAAACCTAGGAGATCAGGAAGAGCATCTTCCACCACTTCCTCTACATTACTAAAAACTCTTGGTGCAACTACTATAGTGAAAGGAAATTAGGTAGTGCAAATTTTCCCTACAACAGTTAACATAACTGCCTCCTTTGGACCCAACACTAGGGCCTCTAAGAAAATGGATGTACCCCTATTGTACCATCTACCGCCCCTAAAAAGAGTAAAGAAAAAGGATAGTAGGAAAAGAAATTTGAGTGATGCAGTGCAAGAAAAAATAGAACTTGGAGTAGAAGAAGAAATTTAGTTGAAGAGAAAAAGGAGCAGTTCCTCCGCAAGCATTGAAGAAGTTGAAACTAGAGATAAGGTTGAGATCTTATCTGATGATGAAGAGACAAAAGATGAAATGGAAGCATTCAAAATTCATGTGCATGAGAAGAAGAAGGATGAAGGAACATTAGGACCTATGGAGGACATGCCCAACTCTTCTCTAGTAAGAGATAACTCTCCTTTGGAAATGGAAACAATAGTTAATAACATGGAAGATTTTGAGGATTTGCTAGCTATTGCTAGATTATTTGATTAAGTTGATAAAAAGGATAAGGAAACAATTATAGATGCTTTTGTTCAATATATGGTTATTTTTAATGAGTCTATGGAATCTATAAGAAAGAAGGTGTCTGACAATGTGTGGGAAGAATTAGTTCATAGAAGGCATGAAGCTATAACCATTGAAGAAAAATTCAAATCCGATGCCTTAAACACATATGGATCCTCCTTGTCTGAGGAAGATGTTGCTTCCTTGCTCAAAGAATGTTCCCAGTTGTTTAGGGTCAAATAGAGAGTCACTATCTTAATGACTAAAGAAAAGGAAAGTACTAAGAAATTGAGGGAAGAAACCCTTGAAATAGTTAGAAAAATGGAAAAGAATTATGGGATGAAAACTAGCTCTTCATCTTATACAGCTCAAGCACAGAAGCCTGCCAATATTACAGAAACAAAAGACCATCCTGTTATGGACAATATTGGTGAAACACATGTTGTTTCAGAGACATTTTTTCCTTCAAATGACATAGAAGAAATAACCAATAAACATACTGAAGAATAGAAAAAAGGTGACACTAGTAACAATCCAAGAGAACATAATGAGGATACCAGAAATAGAGAAGAAGACAAGAATGAGAATGAAGGAAACAAAGGTGAAAAGAAAGATGATGGTAGAGATGATGAAGATAAGAAGGAAGAAGAAAATAAAGACAGAACTTCAGGAAAATCCTCTGGAAAAGAAGAAGAAGAGGAAAAGGAGGAAGACAATAAGGAAGATACTGAAGTTGAAAGAAGTGAAGAAGAGATGTCCAAGACCGTTGATCCATAAAAGCCTCCAGGAGAATCATCCATAAATATTCTTAAGGAATTTTTGACAAGGAAATCACAAATACATCTCATGTTGCAACCATGGTTGATTCAACTTCCTTCACATCTAGGGTATGTGGATCTGAGAAAGACCTCACCAGTTGAAAGTGTAAAAATCTGTGGAACTTCTCTTAACTCTAGTACAAAAGAAATGATTGAAACCTATCATAAAATAGATACGTTAATAAATGGTGCTATTAAGGCTTTACAAGAGTTAGCACCCAGTGCTACTATTGATACCTCCTTAGCCCCTCTTGAGAACCTGAAGCTTCTAGTTGATTCCATCAAAGAATACTCCTTCAGTCTTAAGCTACAAACTAAGAAATAATCAAAATCAAGAATTTTAGAGAAAAGGCTATTTGAGCTACAGGATACATGTGCAACTACACATAGCAAAGTGTTGAAAGTCTAAAAGAGGTAAATGACTGCGAAGACAAAGCACAAATATTGTTTGTATACTGCATGTGGTGGCCAAATGATACTAGAGGCATCAAATATTTAATAGAATCAATAAAGTCTCAACTAGAGCATACCTCCAGAGCCTACAAAATTTCAAATGAAAAAAGTTATACTGCCTAGAATTTTATTACAGACTTACAGAACAAGTTCTTCACTCTATAGAAGCAAAAAGAGGATGCAATAAGACGATTTGGTTAGCTAGGAGATCTTGTTATGTCCTAACGTATTCCTGTATCATATGCTCTTGTGGATGCATATAATCTTGATAATATAAAAATTAACCCATCCACTCTAGAAGAAGGAGAAAAATGTTTGGTTGAACTAGAATCACTACACAAAACACTAGTCAAAGTGGAAGGGATCTAGGATGAAGGAAAACCGGCTTCCAGGAAGCTATTCTAAAAGAATTGGATGGCGCCCCTAGCTCTAGTTAAATACTTTCTACATATTTTTTTTTTTTTTTTGAGTTTATCATTGGGACACCCTTTGTCCTTGATGTCAAAAGGGGAGAATATGTGTGGAAAGTATATAATTTTTGTTGTTATCATGAAGAAGTTTTTGCTTAGTCTGTACAATTCAAAGGGGGAGTAAAGTCAATTTTTTTTGGTGATCCAATTTTTGGCACATGTTTCCATCAATGAAAACAGGGGAGATTGTTGGAAGAATGAAGAAGAAGCCCTCTGGTGTGTTGTCATTGATGACAACATTGTTTGGTAACACTTTTTTCAATCCGGAAAAACTATGTTTCTATTATTTTGATCTAGTAATTTGGTCCGGAAATGCTTTCAGTTGAAAATCGCTCCATGAGATTTTAATATGATGGTAAGGAATATTAGTTGCATCTCTGCAAAAAAATTTAGTGGTTTTTATTGAAAGGAATGAAAGTTATGAATGACAGAGTTCAACTTATAGTATTTTTCTTAGTATTTGTGCAATTGGCATGAGTTCTCTTCTAGCCGACAACGATAAGTGGTGTGCACTTCATTGGTGATTTAAAGAGTTCCTTATTAGGTCTGGTCCGACCTAAGTTATGCTTTGTACATTTTGTTTTGGTGAAAATTTGTTCCGAGTTAAGCCGACAAGCTACATTTTAAATTAAGTATGTCTACATCCAATTAGGCCGACCTAATTGATGTATGAAGTTGTAATAGTGTATACATATGAAACATCTTTTTGTATTGAAAGTGATGTACATATAGATAGGTAGATGTATGTAGTTCGTGACACGCAAAAGAGTAATAAGAAGTGATGTTTGACTATTGTGCAAAGTTGTGTACATTTGATGTATTTGTTGTGTACCTACAAACCGATACAAGATTTTGTATTCTAGAGCCTAATTGGAACTTAACTCAACACACAAAAGGTGTATTTCATCAGTTCATCATTTTGGTAGTGAGGCACACTCCCTTTTTTATATTTACTTTAGGCTATAAGCCTTTCAAGGATAGTGAGTCCTGGCAGTGTGCCTTGTAATATCTTATAATAAGTTATAACATATTGTGAGCTAATCCTCACCGTGGTTTTTCCCATTTTGGGTTTTCCACGTAAAAAATCTTGGTTTTCATTTTTTATGTGGTGTTATGCTTCCTTTCATGTTCTTTTTTCCAGCTGGATCTAGATATATTTTGATTATTGAATGGTTAGCAAATAAATGGTTCAACAAAATACTGATTCACACCCCTGCCCCCTCAGTATTTTGGGTGTTCAACATCAACATCATTGAGGAGTTGATTGGTATTATTACAGGCTTGCCTATTCATGGTAGAAAAGTGTACAAGGATCTAAAAGGAGTCTAATGTGCCTATTGTGATGTTCTTCAAGAGGAAGGAAAGGGACCAGTTGCAGAAGATAAAATGTGGTGTCTTTGATCAAAATTCCATCAAACCCATCTAGATTGGCCTAGTTGTGGATATTATGAGGTATATAACCCTTGATGATAAATTTTTTTCCTCTTTGGTTACCATTTTGTGTTATTGAACCATTTCAAGCATAAAAAGAGGGTGTCTTTTTCGTATTATTTGTTGGTTTCTTTAGAAAATGAGATTAAGGACTTTAAGAGGAACCCTAAGAATCCTATTTTGCATGAGGGTTTAATCTTTTGATCATGGATTATGCTAAATATTTTTCTATTTTGGATGAACTTAAGAAAATTGCTAAAAGTCATTTGAAACATGTGAAGTCGAGTTATGCCATGGGTTTTGATTCTAAGGAAGCTGAAGGGGATGTTGAAGGGTTTGATGAATCTATCTATGGAGGTGCTCTCAGAGCCACTTGAAGAATTTAATCCTAAGTAGAAAAAGAAGGTGCAAAAGACTCAGCAGGCCACCTAGTCTAAAGGGTACCTAATTGATAGTGAGGAGGATGAGATCCCTGCTATTTTTTCTAAGGTTTAGAAGGTGAAGAAGAGGAAATTCCTAACCCCTATTTTGGAGAGGAAAAAGAAGTTGATGGCTAAGAGTGAGGGCCATTATTATGCTATGAAGAAGTTTTCTTCGACTGCTGAAGATGAAGCTTGTGTTGAGGTCGATTCCCCTATTTTGGAGTGAAAAAGGAAGACTTGTCTGCATTGTGGTAATAGTTCAAAGAAGGCCAAGGGTAAGGAGTAGTCTGCTGGTAGGAAGAAATAGTCTCTATAGAATAATTCTAGTGATGACTTGGATGGGTTTTGGTTGGAGAAGATTTTGAGTGGTGAACATCGGTTGTTTGTTGATAAAGGTTTTGAGGTGGATAAGGAGTTGTGAAATTATGATGGTCATTTTGTTCTTACTGAGGTGGAAAATCCTAAGTGGAAAATCAAAGTCCCTGATGGTGACTATGCCCCCAACAAAGGTAATGTGGGTTGTGCAGGAGACCCACGCTACTCCTGAGGAGAATTTGATTGATGAGAGGGATATTTTTAATTGCAATCATGAAGAGTTATCTAATGTTTTGGGCATGGCGGAGGATGGTTCAATAATTTTCTTCAGAATCTTTAAATGGTTGTTCAGTGAATTAAGCCTTACCAATGTTAAGGTTTGGTCCTTGAAATTAAAAATGTTGAGGTTAATACTAATTCTCACGAGTCTTCTAGTCTAGCCCAGGTTAATCAATTATTTGATATCTTGAAGACAATTACTGATGAAATGTTGAAAATAAAGGACTTTGAGTATAGAGTCTCTACCCTGGAAGAAAAAATGACCAAAGCCTATGAAAATATTGATACTGTGGTAAAAGCTAGTCATTATGCTCTCCACAATAATGCTTAGGGTCTTCAATTTATTAATGAAACATCAGATTGTGGAAAGGCGAGTCTTTTGATGCATTGAAGGAAGTTGTTGTTATGGTTGATCTCCCTAAAGACAAGAAGCAGAGGGGGGGAGAATGATAAGGGCCCCTACACCCGAACTCATAACAAGACTAAAAATAACTTGGGGGTTCCTAATAATGAGATTTTCGAGGTGGTGGAAGTGCACAAGTAGATTATTAGTCGTGATCTTGAAGCGACTAATATTTTGAAAAGTCTATTGTTGCCTATTGGTTTTGTCCTACATTTTTTCTGGTTTTTTGCTGATGGTTGGCTACTTGTTATGTTTTTTATTACTTTTAAACCAACGGTTTTTTTGTACTGGGTTTCAAGGCCCCTTCAAAACCTGCTTTTCCTATAATCAAAAACAATTTCTTGGAAAAAAAGTTTACAACATCTTCTGCACTATGGGCTACAAATGACCAACAATGTTCACCTTGAAATAAAAACTCAGGTCTCAAGTATGCAATGTTAGTATAACCATTTTCTCTTGGCAATGGAATAGGATACAACAAAGTTGTTGATTGGTTTTTGCTCCATCCCTAGCAGCCTTTGCTATCTCTTGGTTTGTTCCAAAGTCTACAAAATAATTTCTACCCTTATCCCAAACTAGCATTTCTCCATCAAGTATACATTTGTCCACTCGAACATTTTGGAGGATAACACTTGACATTGCATCTTCATACTATTTGTGATTAAGAAAAAATCCTTGAAATGAAGTGAGCTTCTCTTCTATTATTATACACTTGGAACCACTTTTTTTCCATGTAAATTTTTCTCTGTACAACCTCATCATCGGCACTATAGAGGATAATTGTGGGTGCATAGGTTTCTCCCACCTCAATATCTTATCTTTTGTACCTTTTATTTTGATCTTTAAGATTTTCAGAAATCATCTTTAAGTCACAAGTCAAATTAAACATCTTCTGCATCTAGATGAAACTAATGGAACAAAGTTTTCTTTCCCATACCCAACTTCATTTCCTTGAGAATTATCATTAAAATCCACTTCGTTTCAAAGGAATTTGTTTTTCTGATAAGCTCTTGAAGAACTTTTGTCCTCTCCTCCCTTCTTTCAAATGCTTCCAATCAATCAAGAAGATTATTTACATCCTTAATCTATAGACCACCAAATGTAACTCTTTGCCTTTGATGTAAAGCCTTGTCGATGTGCCATATTTTGCATGCATGCCATGCAAATTGCATTTTCTCAAAACTTTGGAAAGGATTTTCATCGAATTCATTTTCTGCATTTTCTACAATCATGGTATTTGATGAAACAACATTTCTTTGAGGCAATTTTATGAAATAATTCACATGTCAACCTCTACTGCATTTGCATGCATAAGATGGCAGCTCTTTGAAGCAAGGGAGTCAAACCACTCATGATACTTTTCTCTATGTCCACATTGTGTATTCTTCAAGACTCCCACTTTGGTGAAGATAGGGAGAACACCTACAAAGGGTATACAATTCATCTTTACTTCTACCACTTGCATTGGGCTCAAGGAAAACTCACTGTCAACAATTCACCATCAACAAATTCACTTCCAAAAATTCATCGCCAACAATTCATCCTCATGAAAAATTTATCTTGTGGAAAATTCACCACCAACAATTCATATCATATTATTAGCGGTGAATTTCCCACGAGATAAATTTTTCATGGCGATGAACTATTGATGATGAATTGATGGAGGCGAATTTGTTGACGGTGAATTTGTCCCTTGCATTGACAATCTCAATGCTTAATGTATATCACCAAACATATTCAAGTGCGTTTTCTATGATTTCACAATTACATGTAGGTCTACCAGGGCAAACGCAACTTCAACATGTAACATAAATGCATTTTTCATTATGCTTTGAAATTTTACTTATATGCTATCCGGATAGAGTTGCAAGGCTTCCATTTTGGTGCAGAACAAGGAGGATGATGGAAAAGGTTGTGGAAGTTGGCATTGCACCTGCAAAGTGCATACACTTGAAAGTTTTGAAAGCCTTTTCAACATATCTGTCATTGCATGAGTTCATGAGCATTGTCTATGCTTCCACATACACACCAACCAGAGCAGTTGCGACTACAACATCCAATAAATGTTCATGTTGTGTTGAAGACTTTAATCACCTATAATGATGATGACAGACTTAATATCTTGATGAAAGAAATGGTAGTTATAATAACTACCAAATACAGAGGTTATGACCCCTCACAAAATTCTTCATGGACTTTCTTGATAGGTGTTATATAAATGGTTGGTAATGTGGAAATAATTTTCTATAAGACTGAGCTCATTCTTATCATCATAACTTTGAAATGGGTTATAAACTTGCATAAAATTGCTGATTAAACTAACATTTGTATCACCATGGATAGTTGAAAAGGACTTGGCAACTAGCATGAACATGCCGACAACATTTAATTTGTTTTTGATCGACATTTCACATTCATTTCACATCTTGCATCAGTGATGTGGAGCAAGTTGTTAAATTGTGTAGAATTGTTATTGACTATTAACTTTCTTTTATTTGGCATTTGAAGAGTGGTTTTTTAACACAAGATTGGCAACATGGAGAGAGTTATTTAAGTTTTATGAAGGTGTCGTCAAGTCTTATTTTCCCTTGTTATTGACATTGTGAATGAGATTAAGAACATATATGAAAATGGTGATTAAATAAGACTTTGTAAACTTTTGTCTATCCATCGGCCTTGAGAAAGGAGTTAATAACTTGGATACACTGGCTGATAATTATTTATAACAAAACTTAATCTCCCTATTGGCCTTATTAATGGTATTAAGAGCTATTTAATCATTTTATCAAGGCTTTGCTAGTGTAAATATGAGCCTCCTAAAAATTCCTTTTCAACTTGTGCAAAATTGTCAATGAAGTCTTGTTCTACACTTTTATTTCATAACTTCAAATCTTAACTTAAAACAACTTTCAAGTTTAGAAACTTTAAACTCCACAACCTTTTAACCGGATAAAATTAGTTCATCAAGCTTGTAAACATGGTGAAGAAAAAATGACATAACATTTGAACGGATTAAAATTTTCTCATGAAAGCTAACCACATTACCAATAATAATGCCATAAACCTCCCTACCAAACCATTTTTCTCTATCCTTTATGAAAATTTAAATTTAGGTGTTTCCTTAACTCTTGTTGTGAAAAATTGAAGTTTTAATATCTTACAACCCAGAAAGAATTTGGATTTGAAAATTGGCTACGCTGTTGATCTAGGAGTTTATGGTAAACTCCTCAACACTCCAGGATCACCTACAAGATGAACTAACTTTCACAAGAGAGATGGCAGAAATATTATGCTATGATTGTGGATGCAAGATTGTCAAAATGAACTTGATTATTGTTCATAGATTGATGCTTGAATTGATTGAATAAGTACATATGAATTCTTTCTTATATAGGCAAGGGTGATGATGTACCAACATTAAATGAGTGTGTCATGATTAAATGCCATAGCTCAATATTAAATAACCTAGGACGTACACATTAAATAAAAGTCAAATAGATAAGATATGATAAGATTTTAACTAAATAAATAAGACTTCTAAAAAAAGCAACTAGGACCTAATATGACTTAACAATGGAAATAAAACCTACTAATGACTAGATAGGTAAAACACCTATTTACACCAACACCCCTCATTAAGTACAACTTAGGAAATACTTATGAAAATGACACAAAGATGGGTCCCAGCTACGAGGCCATGTTAGGTATCCATGTACAAATGCAATGCAATCTCTCCCAAATGGAGAAAAGTAGAAAACCAAGTGGGAAAAACTCATCCCCTAAAGAGAAAAAAAAAATCTCTCAATGATGCATGAGAAGAAAAAAACCCCATTCGAGGAAAAATTTCCCCCCATAATAGAGAAGATGGACCATGCAACCCCCCCTCAATATAGAGTCTCCTGCAAGGATGATAGATGTGTGACAATGAATGTTGAAGATGATCCATGATAATTGAACAACATTCCTCCCCTTAGGAAGAAACAAAACCAAGATGGTATGCAAGATTTCTTCGCATTCCTGAAAGGAAGATGTGGGAAGAAGGATGATGGATGATGCCCTTAAATAATTCTTAAGTGTCTCCATGTCAATGCCGAAAGGTGGCATACTCCAAACACGTGTTCTAGGCCGAACTGTAGAAGAAGACAATCTAGAATCTCCTAGAAATGATTATAGAACATGTAGTGATGGAAATTGTACTCCTTTCTTGGAGATGGTACAATTTCTCACTTAATTTTGAACTATTTTTGTACCCTTGCATTCATGACCCATTTAAGTTATCATTAAATAGGCCCCTAAGACCCTTTATTTTGGATCTCAAGGCTTATTTCAACTAAAATCTAGACAAAATCAAAAAAAGCATTAAATTTTCTAACAACCCATCATTGGCCCACCCCAAAAATCTAGGGTGGGAGTCATAAACCACCTTGGGCATATGAGTCACCCTAGGTGGGACCCATACGCCACAAGTGGCATATGAGTCCCGTGTGGCCCCTTTTAACGGTTTGAGCAGGAAATTCAAGTTTTTAATTCAAAATTTTGGTTGATGTTAGAATTTGAGATCTAATAAATGGTAAATTAGGTAAAGTGCCTATATAAGAAAGCTTCTAAGTCATTATTTTCATCTAGAGAAAGTAATTCAAGATCTAAGCACCCACAAGCATTCAAACATTTTTTTACAAGAGCATTCAAGAGAAAGTAGCAAGAAAAGTTGAAGTCTTGGAGCAGCATAATAGTGTTTTTGTAGGTCTTCAAGCTCACTTTCATTTAATATCTAGCATTGTCAAATAGTGATGATGGATTCTAGGTTGCGGAGATGCAACTAGCCATCAAGCCAAGCCTAATAAATTGTTTCCTAAGTGATTTCATCCTCCATTATCATTCTAATTTCATCCTAAGGGAAAGTATACGCATTATTATGACTTATTAGGGTGATTAGACATCTCCCAATGTGAGTCATCCCTTTTCATGCTTCATTCATGCATCTCATTCTAGCACATTAGAATAGGGTTGCATTGCATTTCAGACCTCCTAATGTTAGATACACTCAAGTTTAGGGTTCACATTCAAATTTAATTTCAAGATCCATTGTTTCTATCAAGGTTTAATTACCAAACTAGGGTTTGACCAAGGAAAACCCCCCATAAGCAAATAATCAATATATTCTATTTTGTAGGTCTTTTTATAGGTTCAAATCCAGAAATCAGATCAGGAAGAAAGAGCAGAGATTGAAGAGTAGATTCAAACTTTTACTTTTTGAAAAAGTAGAACAAGACTAATATGACACTTGTGATGTATGAGTCCCAGTACAATGATTTTTCTAGATTTTAGAAGTTTCAGACTTGTCACTACTATATTTATGTTCCTACCAAAAATCCCTAATATGGGACTAAATCGCCCAGCTTGGCATATGGGTCCTAGTGTGCATTAATTCCAACATTTTCAACATTTCAGACCTTGTTCCAAGTTGCTAAAGGTTTCCAGGTGCACTTCTATGATTTCTCAATTTTTTGTTATGATTTGCATTCATTTTTAGGTCATTCATTTAAATTTTACATAGCATTAGGTTTCATCATTAGATCTTGCATGTTACTAGTCCTTCCAAGCCCTCGCTTGGTGGTGAACCCCCTTTTAATCTTTTAACCATACCCTAGGACACCCTATTACAGATCTCTCTCTCTCATTCTATCATTGGATTGAGATCTCTAAGGTATCATTGAGTGAAACTTGAGAAAAATAGGTCCTAACCATAGTATTGCATCTCCTAAAAGGTGGAGCACCCTATTTCCATTGTTTTAGAACATAATCCAAAGACAAAGATACCTCCTTTGAAGACAAATAAGCCTCCTCTAAATGATGTCCAAAAGAATCCACACGCATGCCAAACTATGAAGGATGATCATGTAGAGAATGAACAAGAGGGTCAAAGTGTTCTCTCACAACAACTAAATAAGAATCATCTCCATCAAAGAGAAGATGAATGAAATCAATGATGTCTCCAAAATCTAAAATGCGGGACTCACAAAGAAAACTAGCAATGTCTGTCAAGTAATCCCAAGTAGCCAACTGTGGAAGACAATAAATGTCTTATTGCAATGAATCACAAGGATCCAAATTGATGCAAAGCAGGGTGGAGGAACATTCAACCAAGCTTTGAAAACCAAACACCAACTCAAAATCAAATAACTAGCACAACTTCCATAGGGTCAGCTCTATGGCTTCCCAATTCACAACTGAGCAACTAAAAGACCAATTCCTCAAAGAAAACTGTAAGAACACCCACTGATCATCCATATAGCATCCATATTCCATCAAAAAGACAGTTCCAAGCTTACAAGTAAGATTCATTTGTCAAAACATAGAAAAACATTAAGAAACCGTGTCCAAGGGCTAGTAGAATTAGCCCACTTTTACAAACAAAGTATCCTTTAAACTGCCTTTCACCTTACCAACTCTTGGACAGTCACAAATTGTGGCACAAAACAAAAGATTCATTGATCAAAACCTCCATACTGCCCTTCTATACTGTTGCTCCAACAAACCCTCCTTTTCCTTCCTAAAAACTAGGGCTTATTGAAAGTCCTATACCCATATCACTTGCAGACCTAAAACCACTTGAATCCTTCATATTTCCACCTGCACATGCTCAACACATCTTAATATTTGACTACCCTCATGTTTTGTACATACTTTGCAAACCACCTTATTTTCCACTCTTTTCATCCCTTTACCATAGGGTTTCTAACTTCTATTCACCCTAGATCTTCCTCAACCTCTCAAATCATTGAAACACATCTAAGTATACCCAAAAACACCAAAACCAACAACTTCCATCCTATTCTCCTTACACAACTCAAAAACCTTATCCTAGCTATGCTTAAAAGGTATAAAATCTGTCTTTTACACTGGGGCAGAGTTCTTAGGATCCTCACATCTCTTTATCAGTGCAAGAATACATTCCTATACCTACTCCTACACTTAATAGGACCATTCCACCAAGAAACAGTATTTACAGAAAGGTGCAATGGCCTTTTCAACTTATTTTGAGGCTCAAACCCCTCAACCCTGTTTTCTGACCAGTCTTCAAATTTCAGTCACTAAGTTGCATGAAATACAAGTTTATCCCTCAAGAACCAATTCAAAACAAAGGAAAAATAATCCTATATCAGAATCAAATCATTTATGACCAGTTCCTACTGTACGGACCCATACACAGGCTGGGAATGAAGGAAAAAACCAAAAAATAACTAAAAAGATAGAGATTTTATTAATTTTTGTTCTTCAAAGTGCTTCAACCAACCCCTCTCGAGCCTTCAAGAGGCCATTTAAACATTTTTCAATCCAAACTACCCATGGGATGCCTATAACTGACCACAAACTACCTTAACCCTTACATTGCTTAATTTTGCATTGTTTGACAATTTGTTAACAATAAACACAATATCATGCAACCTTTTGCACTTTTGGAACAAATAACCTTAAAACCCCCCAATTACATGAAAAATAGTCTCAAAGA
>VDFB02086081.1:88969717-88980421 GCA_007258455.2 Sequoia sempervirens
TCACGCAGCCTCCGAGGAGAAACCAGACAGCCCAGCCAAAGAAGAAGACCTCCCAGAAAGGTAGCTACAGCCAAAGGAACAGCAATCAGCTACAGGACGAAAATGCAAATAGTGTCATCCACTAGATGAAAAAATAGGGAAAAGACAAAATATGTTTTAAAATTGTAAATCTATTTGGGGGTAGGTGAAACCCTATTTTGTAATGAATCTTGGCCACACAATTGTAATGAATCTTGGCCATTCATTTAACTTTTGAAACACTATAAATAGAGGACTCCCCTCATTTGCAAAGTGAGAGTTGAGTTGTTGTAAAGACATGCTGCTGAAATATATGAGAAATAGCATTGACTTGGTGCATTTCCTTGTGTTCTCTCATGTTAATTGATTTATTTCTCCAATCTTAGATGTTAGCTTAGATCTCTTTGCTGTTTAGTTAGTTGTTCATGTTATCTGGATAATCTTAGGAATGTTGTTGGCTATTCATGAAAATTCCTGCTTTGTTGATGACTCCTTAGTCCATACTTTTTGCTGTTTGCTGAAGGAAGATAGCTTTGCAAAGTTAGCCTGGACCTGATTTAAGCTACCCCAAACACTTATCTTTAATTCATACATGTATGTGGTGAATGAAGGATACAAATCTACAGCCCTTAGAAGATTGCACAACTCCCCTGATATTGTGAAATTCCTGGTTAAGTGGGAGATTGTTTGAAGGAATTGTCCATTGCAGGGATTCCATTATCACTATTCACAGCAAGCTTTAGGCTTAGGAACTTTCCTTCTCCTTCGCTTTTTTTTACTTTCTTTAGGAATTGAACAACACCAAGGTTCATTATACCTTATAAATCTGAATCTAACAACTAGATGGAGTTTGAGATTGCTGTTTGAACCTGCAGCCATTGAATGCTTTCATGCTAAGAACTCCCCTTTTGAAGATCCTACTTCGTGTTTCACATCCACACTTTATATTCCCGTAAGGTTGCCTTGTGATTCCAGCAAATCACATCAACTACTGAGGTATCTAAGCACTGTCATGACCTGACATCCGAGAGACCTTGGGATAGTGTTCTGCAATCCGATTGTGGAAGATTGTCTTTCAAGAGAGGTAGTGCACTCTACGACCGCCTGCGGTTGAGAAGTGCATAAAACACCATCAATGTGAGGGTTTAAGGGTTTAGAGTTTAAGGGTTAATGGTTTAGGGTTTAGGGTTAAAGGTAGAGGGTGTTGGTTTTTTTTTACACTATAACTAGGTTGGTCTTCTAATCTACCTATGGGATTGCTAATTCCAATCAAGGGAAGCTCGAAGGACCTGGACCAACTGATGAGGACTTTAAAAATCCTAATATACTTTGGGCTCTGCAAGACCCAGGAGGGTGATCCCTTAATGTGTTTACAACCTCTGCACCAATATCATAAACAACATTAACACATAATAGATAATCCCATTGAATAGCTCAACATAATAGGATAATATCGAATAAAATTGGTTGTTCACTGATAATATCAACTATGTGGAGCATGAGATAACTACAACACAATCCATAGTAAAATATAGTCATTAATTTGCAATTTGTAGCAAGCTCTAGGAAAAGACAAACAATTATTGAACTACACAATAACTACAACTTAGATCAGTGCCATATATCCATTGCGGGAGTCAAATTCATAAGCATCTAAAGGTTTATGACATATTTAATACATAACATATAAGATCCCCTCAATAACATTGTGACATAATTTTATCAAGATGCATTCTCACCCAATACTACTTATCAAATCCTTATACAAAACATATCCGCCTATAATCCCATTCAAGCATTTTAATTAATTCCTTGAATTAAAGCTAAAATAAGGATTATACACACCACAACAATGAGATGAATGAAACAACCCTTAGTCATCTTATTCAAAATTCGGATATGCATGTACAGTGGAGAGACATGAGTTTGAATTTATCATTTCAACTCAAATGCTAGTACTGTTATACAACATTAAATACCCATGAATTCAAAACCGATTACAGAATAACTTAGAACCTAAATTGTATTTCTCTCTAAAACCATCAGACTTTACAATTTGCTCTGCAACTTCACCTAGAGTCGACCAAAAATTATCTAACTTGCTAACCCGTACTTCTGGCCTTGAAATCCTTCTTATAGAAAATGAAGGAGCAAACAAGCATCAGGCCAGAAAGTACACATGTCACCAGCCAAATGAAGCATCTGGTGATATTCCAAAAATTGTTACAATAGCCATCACCCTGGAGAATATTCTCGTTCATCATGTCAGCTGAGGAAAATTGAGGCAACAACAAAAAACCACAAGAAACCCATGCAGACTGCCATCAAAGCAAAACAAGAGGCCGTTGTAACCGCAGCATCCGATTTACCACCCATTAGTAATTCATCCTTATATTCCTCCTCATCAAATATTTATTTGTACCCACCCTGATATTCTTCATCAGTCGGCCAGTCAAAATTAATTACCTCATTCACCTTGGCATTATAAGGTGTGTATTTTACTGCTACCTGATTTGCATCTCTTTCAAAAGATTCCAAAAATGAGCTGGTACTAATGATTTTATCCATACAGCTCACCAACAAGTCATAATCTGAGTCATCACAAATTAATTTAATTTGATCATTGATGACCTCACCTGCCTGAGCCTGCCACTGCTGGAATGACCTGATTTTCCCCTACTCATCAATTATATCAGGTAACAATGTGTTACCCCAATCATTGAAATTCTTCACCAACTCCCTAATCTTCCTACTCAAGTCATCTGGTAAGGTCTGAAAACCTTGCAATTATTTTACTAACAATTGAGTAGGATTTAATGATTGGGGCCTATTGTTTGTATCAAACCTTGAGGCCTTATACATGACATCCAGATCACTGGCCCTAGGGATCCAATTTTCAATCAATGGTATCACTACCTCCTGATCCTTATCAATATTTTTTATTGCATCTAATAGAAAATAATATAAAGAATGTATAGATAGCAATTGATTATCAACCTTTTAATTCAAATTCCTTAAAACAATAGTAACAATCTCTTTTTGCTTTGAAAGAGATCCCTTGTCACTTACCCTCAAAGATGCATGTAACTCATCAATTCTTTGCAAGATTTGCTTCTTTGTAGGATCAACAGAGAACTCTGTTTCTTCATCAATTTCCTCTAAAGAAGGGGTGAAGGCAAAATTCTGACTAGGAGACCCTGGTGTGGAAACAATTGGAGAAGCAAGAGGCACTGACCCTATTGTGGAAGGTAATGTACTAGTCCCTAGAGAACTTGATGTCTCACCAATCTATCTATACCTGAACCTTTCCACCTCAGTTTGCAACTCAAAATTCCTCTATTGCATCTTGTTGTATTCTTCAATCAAAAGGTTATACTTCTCCATTAGGCTTTTCTTTTCAGCCTCCTCCCTTTCAGCAGTCTTTTGGGCCAATTTGGCCACATTCACAATTAAACTAGTGGCCTCGGTGGTTGAGGTCTCTGAAGCTCTCTTTATTATTAATCCCCCTCTGAAATTTGGATTAATATCTGTAATATTTGGCTTTCTCCCTTGTGGGGCCAATGCCCAAATTGCCAAGGTTTCATACTCTTCACTAAAAGCAGAATCTTGAAGTGCTGCCTTGACTTCTTCTTCAGATTCTTGCTAGGGATGCTTGGACTTCATAATAGCATTAAAGGCCATTGCATCTGCAATGTCCCATTCAAGAAGAATCAATACACCATCCTGACTCGCCAATTTTATGCCTTCCTTAGGAGTGATTTTCTTAAATTCTTTAATTCAGCTTTCACTTCCTCATCATTCTCCTAGTCTGACTTGTCAGGTCTTAGTTCTCTTCTCTCCTTACATTTATTTTGATATTCTTAAAACTTCATCCTCCATACCAATTGCAACAATACATGAGTCTTTACAAATGCATTGTCGTTTAGAAACTCCTTACATGCTTCCATTCTTGCATCTTGTACACTTTTTCCTTTCATAACTAAATCAAATAAAACCAATTCAGCTAGCCTAGGAGCGGAAGGCATACCAACCTACATGTCTTGATCCGTAACAATAATTTCATCCATCAAACTCTCTTGTGGTTGATAAGTTCTTTTCCTTTTAGGGCTTGGCTCAGATGGTGGTGATGGGGGACTATCTTCTGGTGATGACTCTAAATCAATGATCTTAATTTCCCCAGGCACTTTCAATTTTGGACTTGGTTGTGAAGGAAAATTCATAATTTGCTTCCCCTTTTTGTCCACTTCTTCCTCATCACTGTTGATATCCTTTTTTCTCTTGTAAATGGGCCACTTTTTTGTAGGCTAGTATGCTGCCCTTGTTTCAAATGGTCTGGCACCTTGTTCTTGTACACCCAGACTCAGCTCTAAGTTTACCTTTTTGGTTCTCAAAGTGCCCATAATCTCTTTGAAGTTCTCCATCAAAAAATAAATTTTCTTATGGTGGGGACTGAACTCCAACAGTGGATCATATTTCGGATCCATTTTGTGCACAATATCTATTAGCTTATCATAAGCTATCCATTTCTCCTTGTTCAACTCATGCTTATTTAGGTTGAACTGATTTTTGATCAAGTCCTCAGGAAAGTTGAACTCATGCACAAACTTGTCAGCCTTTATTCTTAGTCTAAAAAGGGTAAAGAAACCCTCAGGATCATGTTGTCACTTTGGACCACATCTCAAATGATAATCCTCAAAGAATTTCTCAAAGTGCACCCATCCTCCTTTTGAAAAGGAAAAAATAGATACCACTGTATAATCAAGGAAAAATATTCCCTTACCCCTCCCTGTGAGGTTGTCCTCATGGATGCAACCTATCTGCCACATAACTTCTACAAACCCCACTCTTGGTGGCACGTTGTATGGCAGTATATGAGGGGCTCCTTGAAAACCATATACTCTCAAAACAGTGTTGACTAGGTATGGGATAATGTCACCCTAGTTATGGCTGAGTTTTAATTTTGGCTACCTCCCCTTTGGCCTGAGGAAATCATGTAATTCCTTAGGAATCCTAGGTACATTCACCATCAATCTAGCCCTCAATCTAGAAGCAAAACAATTATCAAATTGCACATAACTAGTGCTTTCCTTATTACAAGATAAATTTGCAGCCCATATCTGTATTGGAAATCTTTCTCCATCAACCGATTGCCTTAATTTCATCTTCTCAAAGAAGAAGTCAACATTATCGAATAAAAACATATGCATCAGCCTAGAATACCAAAAGAATTGAGTGTCGGTATCATTTTTCTACAGCTTTGACAGCCCCTCATGTATCCTCTCAGCCAGAAAGAAGCAAAGTCATATGTGACAGAGAAGTTAGGGTGTTGTATTTGCACCCCCATGAACATGTATGCAATGGGCATCACCGCACCAAGACTCAAACCCAAAATCTGACACAATGAATAAAAAGTGGCTAGGAAATGATTTGTAAAACAATTTAATCTGAAACGTTCCTAGTCACTAGGGTTGATATGAAATCTTGAACCTCCTACCCTAGCCAAATGAGGTGGAAGAAATTTAGCTTTGAAAAGAGACTTCAACTTTGCATATTCCTGCTTCATTTACTCAAGGTTGATAGGCACCAAGTCCTCACTCAGTTCACTCAGGTCAAAAATCTATTGAATATCATCTTTGTTAATGCTTAACAAAACCTTTCCATCATTATCCCTAATTACCCATGTGACAGGTTCATATCTTGTAGCTACTGTCCTAAGTAGGTCTACATCAGGGAAAACATTCGGTACCACCAGCTTCCCCATATCATACATCCATCCATTTGAAAAAGGGTGAGGAAAATTCCTCTGTCCATACCAAAATTTGAACATTTCCAAACTCATGAGAGGAACCCTAGCATCGGCTATGTTGGAACAATTGTATACTAACCCCTCCCCTAGGATTTTCTCTCGCATCAGAACCAATCCCTTCTTTCTATCATTTGTTGACAAGGGAAATTGATCCAGGAAATCATCATACAGGTTTCTTTTTAAATAGGCAATCTGGCCAAAATGTTGCTTGGGTGGTGCCATCTTGGACAAACTAGGGCTTCTTATAACTTCACACTTCAAATAGCTAGGACTAGCTAGAGATATGAAATTACAGAACAAAATATTGCAATTTCTCACAATTTAAATAAACTATAGCCCTAAAATGTTTATCAACAAGTCCTATAATAAGTACATCAAATCTTTTCCTTAATTCAAGCATAGAGTGACCGGGAAACACAAAAATTAACTCATGGCTCTTATTGCAGAATTCCCAAATTTTGGCTATCAGGGTTCACAACCTTGCTCTTAGCTCTGAAACTGCTTCGCAAAATACCTGAATGATTTGTGACACACATAAAGCAGGAGAATTAATTTTATTTTGATCAAATTGTGCCAGTAAATGTCTCATTTGCCATTAAAGCTCACTCGCGCGCTGCATGAATGACTCCAACCGTATTTGATGTAGATTTAAATTCAAGTCGTTGATCCTTCATTTTGATCAAATCATCGACAGCTACCTTCAAAACAGGTTGACACAATCACCAACATGGCCATAAGGGGCTCACCATACCATACGCTGCGAAGGAACACTGGTACATTTTGACCCATTTTTTTATGAGCATCCGTCGAAATTCTGACGGTCGTTCATCACTATTCTTGCGTCGAAATTTGACGGCATTTGAAACATCAAAATTCTGACCCGGCATCTCATCGAAAAATGGGTCAAAATGTACTAGTGGAAGTCCACGTGGCGATTACCCGCGATATCACAATCGGTAAAAATCCTGCAACTTCAGATCACACGATGGCGGGCAACCATAGATCTTGAGCATCGATGATCTCGTTCCTTCAACATAGTCATCGGCCCTATCATTAACCCTCGAGTAGCTTTTCCATCAAGATTATAACACATCCATCGATTTGAATCACGTGCATCTTAAGAGAACTTTAGTAACTTTCCTTTTAATGTATTTAAGGCTAGATTAATGTTCCACAGTATTTCCTTAATTCTTTTGGCTTCGTCAGATGAGACACATGGCGACCGCCTGTGATATCACGATCGATAGTAGGGCCATCGCGGGATGGCGAGGAACGGCTGAGATCAAATGGTAGTTGATCAGCGGTCGCGCAATTTCATCCCCCAGGACACATTGCGCCCACCCGTGATATCGCAATTAGTAAAAATCCTGCAGCTTCTGATCATGTGATGGCGGGCAACCATTGATATCTGAAGGCAATTTGATCAATGGTAGCATGAATTTGATCCCTTCTGCAAAATAAAACATTCATTAAAAAGGATGAGGGGACATCACTAGGCCAACGCTAAACAACGACATAAGTTGTTTTTTAAAAGATGAAACACGGGGCCAACCGAGACTTAGGAAATAAAACCCTACGGATGAAATAAAGTATTAAAATCAAAATGACTCGGCCTAGATGAACCAATATGACATAAGTTGTTTTAAAACCCCATCAAAAGTAATAGCAAAATAGAACCTAGCCAAAGCGTGAAATAAACATTAGCGATTTACATGAATACAAAGCTAAAACCCCAACCCTTAGAAAACTTGAACACCATGAAAGACCAGAGACATAAGGCAAGGCATGAGTGAAAAACAAGGAGAAAAATATTGAAGTTTCATCAGTGGCTCTAGTTGGGGACGTTCATTCCACTAGAATGAAGCGAGAATCTAGAATCTCAGGTAGAGAAAACCAATATGCAGAGACGACCAAAAAGGGACTGTTCAGACAAAACAACCACAACTATGTACAAAATATATACAAAATATACAAACCTAAACTATTGTTCATGGAAAAGAATACTTCAAGTGAAGTATAACTTTAAGAACTATCCATGAACTAGCAGTTCCAGAAGATCTCATGTCATATCCTAGAGGAAGTACGAATCTTCACCCCACTTACCATTAATCAAAGATGGACCCAACCAGATTGCATCAAATTTCCCATGTTTCCCTTTATCTTCCAGTCTGGCATTCCACATTAAAACCAAATCTCCATCTTTGAAACTCCTTGCAGTTGCCCTCTTGTCATACAGATTCTTTACTTGCAACTGCAACTTTGCATTTCTCTTTTGGGCTTCCCTCCTGGGTTCATCTAATTCTATAAGAGCTTCCACTCTCAATTGCATCTCATCATCAATTTCATTATCATACATCTGGAAAAACTTATGCATTTCCATTAAGTTATTTTGGGGAAACCTGGCATTTATCTCATAAACCAAGTCAAATGGGGCACAACCTATTGCCTTCTTCACAATTACCCTATTTTCCCATACTACTAATCTCAACTTAGAATCCCAAGCCCTTTTATTCTGATATAGGATTCTTTTAATAATCTTCATCAAGCTTTTATTGCTTGAATTTTCTTGTCCATTTCCCTGTGGGTGGTATGGTGATGAATAAGAAATTTGGATGTCATGCTTCTCACAAAACTCTATGTATTCCTCAGATCTAAAACACATTGCATTATCTGACACAATCCTTTCTAGACATCCAAATCTAGTCAATATGTTGCTCATCAGATCCCTTAATGTATTTACAACCTCTACACCAATATCATAAACAACATTAACAATAACAGATAATCTCATTTAATAGCTCAACATAATAGGATAATATCGAATAGAATTGGCTATTCATCGACATTATCAGCTATTTGGAGCATGAGATAACTACAACACAATCCCAAGATAAAATAGGTCATTGATTTGCAATTTTTAGAAATCTCTAGGTAAAGACGAACAAATACTAAATCATACAACTTAGATCAGTGCCATATATCCATTGTAGGAGTCAAATTCATAAGTATTCAAGGGTTTATCATAGATTTAACACATAACATATACGATCCCTGATAACATTGCATTGCAATCTCATCAATACGTATTCTAACCCAATACTACTTATCAAATTCTTATACAAAACATATCCGCCTATAATCCCATTTGAGCATTTTAATTAATTGCCCTTGTCAACAAATGATAGGAACAAGAGATTGGTTTTGATGTGAGGAAACACCCTAGGGGAGGGATTAGTGTATAATTGTTCCAACATAGCCTGATGGAACACTGGATCTTTGCTCATGCTTGGGAAACCTATCACCAAAAGATGCCATGAGTGCACCTTACCCAAAGTATGCTTTAGGACCTCCATGCATACAAACACAAGGATTTTCATTTATCATCTTGTAGCAATGGTACCTAAGATGATGGTACTACCCCTCCCTTGGACATTGCTCTCTTCTTACTATTGGATACATCAGTCCTCCTTTTGATTTTGTCAAAAAGATATGAAATGATTTCTAAGCAATGCCTTATTGGGTCAATGAGATCACCAAAAGTCTAGGACTTGTCAAATGAAGGTATATTATTCACACATATCCCTTTTCTATTCACTTGTTAGGACTTAGTAATGAATATCCAAAGAGAAAATGAGATAGTGGAAATAACCATTTATATTATTTATCTCACTGCAATCCATTTCATGGCTATAGTCATGTTGTCACCCAGTGTAGATTTATTTTTTCAAATTCATAGATAACATGAAGACAAACCTGTAGCCTTTAATGGTACTACTCTTATTCATGACTATGCTTTGTTCCCTTGAAGCACCACGATTTATGATGGTTTTTATGCTAAATATCTTCATTAAAACACTCCATGTACAAGTATATGCCTTCTCACTCATTACAACCTATTATTGAATGGATGATCAATGGTATGAAAGGGTAAAAATACAACTGTTCTTTGCTTCCTTCACTACTTGTTGCTGATTGTTGATTGTTGTTTATATGCACTTGTACCATTGTAATGCTTGATGTCCTACATGAACCTGCATGGCTATCTTGTAGCATAACCTCATAGTTGTTGTTCATATACACTTTTACTATGGCCTTGGCTTCCAAAATGAGACCTCTCTTGAATCATAACTGCTTAATTGTCATTTGTAACTTTTTTTTTCTTGTATGCAATCATGATCCATGTTGGATCAATCATGATGACCAAAACCCCTACATGAAAGGTTATGAGCATAGAAATTGTATCTCGATCACATGATATGAGGGTTCCATTGTTGTCATAAACCTCTTGTAATGACATATTTTCAATAGGCATATTATCTGTGTCAACTAGAGTTGATGTTTCTTGAATGTCTTTTCCTATTATGCCTTTACTTAAAACATCATGCATTGAGTGTTATCTGGAAACTTGTTTGCCTAATGTTTGATTGTGAAGGCCTTGAATAGAGCCTTGTGCAAATTTAGATTTTTTTTTTGTTGTTGTCCTTCATGAGAGCATTGTAGCATGCATTGTTGGTTGTCCTTATCAATGATAATGACCTTTACCTATTGCATTCACTTTCACCAGCACACCCATGAATGAATAATATCAATCCCCTTTGCCTCTTGTAGCTCTTGCAAAGGTGTTGTCCCTCATTTTATCTTTATTGGATAGTTTCCTGTCACATATGTGGGTGACCTAACAACTCACATTCCTATGTGATGTGTGACTATCCAATAGGGTTATGGTGAGAGGGGCTTGACAACAACTTGAAATGCTTCCTCATTGTTTAAAAGATGCATAATTGAACTTGATGCATCTATGAAGTCACTTCCTTTATAAACAAATCATGGATCTTCTTAAGAATATTGAAGGACATATCAACATAGTATGTTGCATCTTT